>VXBZ01005658.1:134467-204869 GCA_013399135.1 Heliornis fulica | reverse complement strand
CCCCCCCCCATTAGGAAAGGAGGAGAGAATGTGAGCAAATTCATAGTTTGAGCTAAAAAAATAAATAGAACACACAGTAAAAAAAATAATTATAACAATACTAATAATTACAGAAACCAATTTATGTTCAGCATATTTTGTGTCCACACAAAATCAAGGCTATATGAGACCACCCCGAACCCCAGCTGCTGCGAAAGCTCTCCCCAAACTTCCCAGCCTCTCAGTGCAGATGTGCAAGCAAAGCAAATCAAGGGATTCATTCACCACTTCCTATCAACAAGCAGGTATTGAGCCACTGTCCTGAAACTGATACTGCACAAAACCCCCAGGGGCTGCACCAGGCCCCCAGCCCAGCTCCGCTTATATACAGAACATGATGTTGTGTGTTATATCTCTTTGGCCAGATTATCACCTGTTCTGGCTTTGTCCCCTCCCAGTTTTCTGGATGCCCCTCACCTTCTTGTTAGCAGGGCAGTATAAGAAGCTGAAAGTCCTTCACTGCTTGGCAACAACTAAAACCGTCTGTGTGTTATCAACATTGCTCTCATCCTGAATCCCACACACAGCACTATATCAACTGCTAAAAGGGAAGTTCTAGCTCTATCCCTACCAAAATCAAGCGAATCCTAAAGGAAGCTGGTGAGCAGTACACCATTTGCATAGGTTACAGTTTCAAAAGGCACCCATAGACATTACCTGTATTACTAGAGCCTGTATAAGGAGCATCACAGTGGTGAGCACACTTCCTCCCAGGGAAAAGTTCAAGGAACTGGGGATGGCAAAAGTCTAAAAAATAGATGTAAAGTCTAAAAAATGGATCTGAAGGGTGTTTCTATTCTGACCTCCCTGACACCATTATATAATGAAAGCCTCAAGCATTTATGAATCCCCCAGCTTTTGTTGGGAAATATCTGGTAAACAATGCAAAAAAAACCCCAAAATATCTCAGATTTGAAGGTGAAATGGCAATTCATAGGGGCAAATGGGAAGGGACACGCATTTGCAATGAAACAGCAATTTCCACACTGGAGTGCCATGAGCAGAATAGTTCTGCACAGACTGTGGCCATGAAGGACTTTTGGTTTTAAAGCAATAACCACCTTAATATTCTATTGTTACTCTCAAAAGGTCTTCATTATGAACAACCATTTCTTTCTTCATTTCCTGGTCATTTCACTATAATGAAGCATCCTAGGCCTGCCACTAATTAACTAAGTGGTTACTGAACTCAGTCGTGCGGTGGGACAGAAGATTTGGTCTGTGTCATCATTCAGGTAGTAAACCACCAGTCTCTAATTAAAAATCTCATGCATTATTATCTTCCCACAATGCTGCAGCGTTGTCTCCATTGAAAATGGGAAAAAAAAAAAAAAGGTGTTTGGAATAATAAAAGTTAAAAAAAGGCATTGAAAAAAGAAAAAAACCCCAACCCTAACAGTAGGATCCCCAATTAATTTTCTCCTGTCTTCCACTTCTATACGTTCAGATCTATTTTAAAAGACATGTATCTGTGCTGTGCTTACGTGCTTCTATTTAAGATACACAGGTTGTCACAAATTCAGTGAATATTCATCAGATCAGGGAAATTTGCACAGCAGTCATCAACTCTAGCAGCCTATATAGTACTGAGTCTTTGCTTCACTAAAAAAAAAAAAAAAAAAATCACAAAACCTATCACAAGAAACCATAGCCCATCTCCCTTGGTATCTGCAAATCATCATATTAGTTAAATCCTATTTAAAAAAATAAATAAAAGCATAGCTACAAATTTCTTAGATGATGCCTCACACAGGATCAATTTTATCTCTTCAAAGATGAGCATAAGTCATATCAACATTTCCAGACCAACCACCGACATTTGTACTGCATAAATATCTCAGAATTCCTGTACTTCTCCTATCTTGCACTGTCAGTGGCAACAGAAAAGACAAGAAACAGCAATTTTTTAATTCAAAAACACAGAAAGATGCCATAGATTTGATAGTTTTGTTCAGAGAAAATGGCTGATGAAATGAGAATTTCATTTTACATGTGCCTTGATATCAGAAGTCTCCCAGAATTTGGAAATCTCTCTAAGAAGCAAGTTAAGGAATGTTGAGCATTGAAATTGTTAAGCACAGAAATGTTGTGCGATAGAAGTAACACCTCCCTCTTTCAAGTTGCTTTCTTGTGGTTTAGTATGTAATCTTACATTTATATCTTGATGGAGTGTTTAAAGTCTTGGCATTTATGTATGAGAAATTAACATCTGAATTTATTTTTTTCTCCACAGCCCTTCAGGAACCTGTTAATTTTAGCAAACCCCAAGGTCTTGTACATGACCAAGAAATGGCCAAGTACAATACATGAAAGGTAGAAAAAAAGAATCAGAGAGATCTTTATCTTCAATGACATTAAACTATACAAATGATGTATTAAATAAGTAAACCACTATTATTTACCTAGACAGTAGGATAAAATATCAACAGATTAGGATAGGAGAGTAGAGTAGAACAATTAATGCTTCCATATGCTTTCAAATGCTCACACAGAATAAATGCTTCCACTAACTGCCTTATGAGGAACATTGAAACACTTCCTCAATTTTCCAGTTTCCTCATCTTAGATAGTGTGTTATCAATCTCACATATTAAAATCCTCTGATACACCCCCTAAAAGTTACAACTTCAGAGAACTATTTAAAATAATTTTTGTTTACTTGCCTTTGACCTAATACAGTTTATTTCCCCAAAAATATAAGGACAAGAGTAGTGCAAGTGTTACTCAACACTGTTGTAAATTCACAACTATAGGAACTACTGCACTGAGGATGCATTGAGGAAACTGGAAAAAGTAGAGTTTGTGCAGACAAATCCTAGGGTATTGCAAAGCAACTGTTGCTTTGTATTAAGTAAATTAAAAAGTAGCAAAAGACTTCTCAAGGAAACTGGAAGAATAAAGAAGGACTTTTTAAAATTAAAAACTCTCAAGCTTTAACATTTAATAGTCTATACATCCTAAGGATTTAGGACAGCCAGCGCAAATTTCCAGATGGGTAAGTCCATCTTCTCTGTACTTAAATGTCACATTTTGTATGTAGTGGGTGATGTCATATGTAAGTATTCACCCTGTCCTGGAATACATAGCAACTATTCTGATTCCTTATTTTTAGTATATTCTATCTCTGATCTCTTTGTGACATTAAACAGATTGCTTCTTCCTTCGCTTGCCCTAATAAAATACAAAGTAACTGTGTATAGACACTTAAAATACACATATATGGAGACTTTTTTTTCTTCATGATGAACCTTAAAGATTTTGCTTGGTGTTCTAAAAATCAAAGCTTCCCTCTAAAAGAAGAAAAAAACCAAGCATCATAAACCACTCTATGTACAAACATCAAAATCCCACGTACCAGATCCTTTCTGGCTGCAGACAGACACAGGACAAAAACAGCAGCCCCATGACACAAACTGGAACCATGGGTTGTTAACTTTACAGGCTAATTATGCCTTCTTAAAGGCCAATATTGCCAATCATTACCTTCCTGAGTCTCCTTTCATAATATTTTAACTTATTGTGTATATCTAGTGCACTTCTGATTGGGTATTTTCCCCAACCCCACACGACACTGATCAACAGAAATACAGGTCACATCCTTGCCAGGACAATTTCAACATTATTTCAGCAACCAAACAGCTGTTAAACAGAGTTTTAAAGCCTGTAGCCTGTGAAAATGCATAGGTTTCTTGTATTAAATGTGCTTATAGGGACACACAAATGAAAATATTTTTCTTCTCATTCACATCAGTCTGAAATTGTTTTCTAAAAGCAAAGGTCAAAGTCCTCTTATGTGCCTTTGCTTGCAATGAGATCTAATAGATGTGGAAAAAAACCAACCAACCATTTCACCAAAAATACACATTTTCTGAGTGCTATACTGTCTCATAATAGTATTTTAAAATGTTACTGGGTCATGCTTGTCAAGCAGCTATTGTGGGCTTAAAAAAATGTGATCACCCACTTATTTTTTCCTAGAGAAAATTACCAGTTTGCACTACAGATTGTGACACAGAATCTCTGATTAATGTATAGATACAGTGTACTAATAGCTACTGGCACTTTTACCAAACCAGATATAAGGCAAATCTTTCTTATTCATCACCTAACAACAGGCAAAACCTTTTTTAAAAAGAAAATTGCTGGTTAATCTTTTCTGAAACAATACACATATATATTTTTAATATCCTTAGTAGTCTCTTTTAGGACCATATTATGTTCATAAACATCAGCACTATGACAAGTATAGAGCATCCACAGCAAAAAGCTGCCTATTTCTGATGCAAAACAGTATGTAAACATAAGTATTCTTCAGCTGTTGGTAAGAACAAAGACTTTCAGCAACCGGCTGTTATGAAAAGCTTGTGTGTTTATAGACACATACTAGCAAAAAGATAAAACACGATAATTGTAAAAACCCTTGGGGACTTATGACAATATCCTCACCAGAGCCATAGCACACAGTGTTTGGAAGTACTGGTCTCCTTTTGCTTCAGTAAGAAAATCGCGTTTGAAAACAAGTGACATCCCATGGAGGTTAGTTTAGCAATTATTCACATTGCTGTAGAAAATGAGGCACCTAAAAGAGTGGAGGGGTCTCCTGTATTCATCACAGTACAGGGAAACAATATGAATTTCAGAGAGCTTTCAAGATAACAAAGAATGACACACAGAGTGAAAGCAGGAAAAAAAAAAAAAAAGAGCACGAAAAATGTATCTAGGATCCTGCAGTGGCTTGTGGAGAGGCAGGAGTGGAGCATCTGGCTGCCTGGGCATGCACCCCTCTGCCCAGCTCAGCAGCACTGGGTAGGAGTGGTGTCCCCATCCGCCCTCCTAGCCTGTGGTGAGGGGGGGAGCAGCATGCAGTGGGAGAGCAGCATGTAGCTGCAACAGCCCTAGGAATCCAGAAAGCCTTTCCAAGCACTGATGATGAAGGATTCCCAGTGCTGTGCTTTGAACAAAAATGGGTTACCTACCGACAAGATGTATGGACAGGTTGTCTGGGGTCTGAGCTACACAGCGCAGCAGTTTCTGTAACTGTGCTTGTTAAGTTTCTGAGAGCAAGCACTGGAATTATGCCAGTCAGTTTGATAATTAATTAGCCTTTTTGTGTGTGCAAAGTGGAAAAAAAATGTAGCCTCTGAAGGGCTTGTGAAAGGGCTGTATCACACCTGCAGTCCCAGGTTAGCGAGAGCGGCAGTGCAGCCCTATTCCTTAACCTGTTATCAGACATAAATCTCACATCTGGACAATACACATGCATTTTAGTGCCTGTGAGGATAAACTCTGCCTCAGTCAGGTATTTCAGAGGTAAGGAGGCAGGTGGTGTGTCCTAGCAATACAGTACATCTGCCGAGTCTGCATATACATCTGTCCAAGCCTCTCGGCTGCTACAGTCAGCCTTCCAACCAAAGGCAGACAAGTCCTTCAGAGACATTTTACACCTTGTGCTTTCACTTCCTCTACATTTTTTCCCCAAACATTATGCAAGCAGTAGCAGAAAGACCCCAGGCCTTACCTGGAACCTGAAGCGAACTATAGCTCGGAAAACACTCTAATCAAAATTTTAAAAACTGGGGGAAAAAAATCCACAAGGGAGTATGGCCAATGGTGCCTCTTGGCATGTCCTCAATTGAGTCAATACACACCTGAGGCACTCATTTGGCTAAGGAAGAAGCTGGCAGCTTTGGGAAGGGGAACAGGCTCCCCACAAATCATGATCATTGAGGTCTTTTACAGTTATTTACATCCAACCTTCACATTTACAATCAGTAAGTTCAATACTGCTAATGGAGTTAACACCCTGTTAACCAGTAATAACTCACTGGTTATCTATTTTGCCAGGTGATACTGGATAGGCTAACACAGTCACAAATTCTTGTGCGAATGAATCATTTAAACTCTGGAGCTGGTCTCCAAAAACATCCTCCTCTTTCTAAGAATATGAGGTGTAGACAGTTTGATATCTCTTTGACTTGAAGAAAAGCAAAGTATCCTCAGTATTCATATCCTTGAGAAACTTAGGTTTAGCTAACTTCAAACTGTCATATGCATAACCTTTTGGACTTGCATTTTTCATTTAATTTAAACTCTCCACATGTGGTCACTTGGTCCAAGGTTACTTTCTGCAATGCCCCAGTTAAAAGTCTAAAATAGACCTGATACAGGACCTTCCTCTTGTTCTTTCAGAGTCCATTTGGTGATTAAATCTGCCAGCTGTTATCTCCAACATGTCTTTTGGCCTACCACTGTTAGTGGCATTTGTTCTCCAAACTGTCTTTGAGAAGTGAAAGTTTCCCACAATGAAACAGTTCCCAGTTCTCTCTCACTAACAGCAGCACTGAACTTTCCAGCCATATTCAAGTCTAGCCTACAGAGTTTATGACAAGTTCCAAATATTTCTAGGGTCCCTTGCCACCTCTGAGTTCTGCACAGTAGAACATTTAATTTTTTTTTTTTTCAGTTGTAAAATGTCAGTGGCAGAAACCAATCTTGTTTTTCCTTAACTACGCTTTTATTGTAGTTCTCCAGCCAGGCCATGATTTTCATCCAGTCTGAACTTTCCTGAGTGAACACTTAATTCTTAATATTGATGTGAATCAATTTTCACTTTCTACTTTCCAGTTATTGTTTGGTTTAAGCCAGACTGTGGTGACTTAGAAATAACCTTTTTTCTCTCCACAGGGACATCTTTTCCAATCCTGAGCTTGTTTTGTTTTATCTTGTGTAAATTCTGTCATGTGAGTAACTTCAGTGTAAAATAAATGGCTTAAGCGTGAGATAAAGGATTTCATTGTCTTATTCAGGACTTCAGCCAAATATTAAAGCTGCTAATCCAGAGTGTAAATATATTATTTTTCAATTGGTGTCAAGCAAACACTAGCTGTGTTATTCATTGTATGTATGTTAAATGTCTGTTACAGGCTTAATTTATGACACAGGTGCAAGATAGCCCAGGACAATGTGCTTTGCAAATAATGGCTATGAAAAGCCCAACCATTTTTGTTTGTTATCATCCTTATTAATAAATAAACAAGCCCTTGGAACAGAGGAAAGCAGACAAAGAAGCAAAGGATGATTCATTGCCGGCTGGGAAACATTTAACTGGAAAACCCTGTAAAACAACCACCAAAGCCAGAGACTAACTACAAGGGAGGGGTAGAATCACCACCATCCTGCAAGAGGGCTGCAAAAGCGTCTAAGGCTCCACAGCAGTCCATAGGCATCATCTTGAAGCTGGGATTGAGAGAGAAGAGTTCTCCTTGATACAAGATAAACTTCATAACTTCAGGGCTGAATTCTCCATTTAGCAGCAATGACAAAAATTGGATAAAACCGCAATATTTGTTATTTTCAGCTAACAACCTGCAGGAAGGCAGTTACAGAAATCCCAGACCTGCCCTAAGTGGTGTGGGCTATATCAGAATGCAACTACTCAGAAAGGCTTCCTACCCCGAGGTCACAGTTGTCTTGATCTTGGGTCGTCATTTATATTTTATGCACAAGTTCTACCACATAAACATCACCACCATGGTGTAAATTACCTAAATATGAGACTGAATATCTTTATGGAGATACATAAAAATTACTCTTCTATTTTCACTTCAATTATGCTACTGCCTAGTAGCGCTTACCATAGGGAAAACCTATTTCTGGTGTTCAGCTTCCATTTCATTCGGGGAAAACTGTATTTATAATCTATTTTTAGGGAGTTTCTTTTCTTTCTTATTTGTGTTTAGTATTTTCAAATATCTGTAATGCACGCATTCTCCTTGAACAGGCACCAAGTCCAAGTAATAAATCTATATTAAAGTGCTTTTTAGAAATCTCCATAGGAACCATTTTCCCACGTGAAAAGCCCAACTTGCCTTAGTAAGAGTGACTGTCACAAAACAGCACAAGAATGAGAAAGACCTGCAGGCCAGTTGGAGCTCCTCAGGGGGAATCCATGCCTACTACAGACTATTGTCAAGCTTAATTTTCATCCCAATTTGTTAGCTTGCATTTTTCTAAAAGCAGTTTTGTGGGCTTTCTAACTTTTCTCCTAAATTCTGGGTTATTCTGTTCCATACCTTCTGTGCATTTTTGTCCTTCGTATCAGTTGTTGCCCAGAAGAAAAGAAGTTGCTTAGCTGCACATTCTCCAGCACACCAAAGGGGGATCATCACTATCCATCATCAGGCTTCGTGGTTTCCATATTAAAGCTAACACAGTCTCTGCTTCAGATAAAATTGATTTTTTTCTTCTGCTTCCTACTGGCAATTCTGTAGGATGCAAGGCTGAGCTAGCACTGATATTAACGTGCCTCAAAAGCAGTCATACACAACTTCCAAAAACATTAGAATTAGATTTTCCACTCAAACTGGTGAGCTAAAAAGCTATATGCTAACAACTTAAAGACAGCAATTTATTTTATACACTTGTAAAGTATAAGGATCTGACAAATTCACATGCTGCAAAAGTATGCTGAGCACAGTTCAGTGGGTGTTTTCAGGTGAAACAGATTTAACTGGAAAAAATTTTGAATTATTGTACCTGAAATGCCTTCTAAAAATACCTAAGGTAACATAGATGTTTAACAAAATATAGATATTGTTCCCAGACAATTAACCTTTGGCTTTTCAAATTTGCTTTTCCAGAGCATCCCCAGGTTTTCACCTTTCTGATACCAAACTATGGGACACTGGAAATTTGGACGATGTCTACTAAGAATCCTAAATCTTAATGCCTGATTTTTTTTTCCAATACCTCTTCCTCAAGGACATTGAGAACTCAGCTTTAAACTTTCCAAAACTATATCATATGCACATTGGCAGACATTTGCTTTTTAAATATCTAAAGAAGAAAAGGTTTCAAAAAGCTTTCAAAAAAAAACCCTGTCACTTGCTTCAGATACAGCTCCAACAACAAATCCCCAGGTTTCCCATAGAACAGAAATTTCATCTTTGTATCACACCAGCTCCAGTATCTTGATAATGTTGTTCTTCACTGACACTACCTCAATAAATGCATAGGTCCTTCTTCCTCATGCTTTTTCCACACAAACATTTAAAAATAAATAATATTGGAGTCACTACTTTCCCATTAGCAACCACTACAGAATAACTGCAAAATACTTGCCATCCTTGCTTGATCTATTGTGAAAAGTCTACTTTCTTTCTGCAAGGCCTTTCAATTAGCTGAGTGTTCAAAGGTCGGGGAAGGATGTGCTCACTTTGCGAGCGAAGCCAGCCTGCACACCACAGATACCACTTTCCTATTATCTTCTGGTCCAAGTGGGAGCACACATTTTTTGTCTTTTGCAGGAGCCATAACCGGCTCGCTCTATAAGCGGCAATTTTTTGAGGAGACTTGAAAAGTTCTGTCAACCTGTTGTCAGTCAACATGCTGCCAGAAAAAACTTTTTCACTCTCAAAAACTCTTTTCAGATTAATTTCTAATGCTTTGGGTGTTATTAGCAGTTTCATATTTTCTTTCCTTCAATAATTCCTTGCCTTTCCCTTCCGAAGCAATGTTCTATAGGGACAGGGAGTCAAATTTCTGACCTGCAGGCAGTTTTCTGCTTGTCTATTTACACAGTACTTTTGTCATCAGGTGCAGTTCGCTAAGATGCTTCAACTGTCACAGCAGAGTATTTGATTAGCTAAGAAAAGAATCAGATTCCAGCCTGGGCAGACCTACAAAACAACAACAAAAAGCATCAAATGGAGAGCATTCACTTGAATAGCTAATAAATGTCATTATAACTGGAAACAAAAATTTCCTGAGGTACTCTCCAATTCATGTAAAAATCACAGAGTTACAGCAAGAAAGACAGGACTTCTAAGACTCCAATGCTGTAGCTGTGTTGCTAAGCAAGTTTCTTGCTGTTTCAACAGTCCTTTCCATTCATTTTAAAATCAAATGTTAAAAGCCTGAAAGCAAAACACTGCTCATCTACCCAAAAGATAATTATTTCCAAACTTCCAGTTCAGCAAAAATTTCAAAACAAACTTGTTCTTGTTCAAAATGAGATAGCTCCCATCTCAGCGTTTATATTATCAGTGAAGTTTAAACACATTTATTTATTTTTGCCTATGTACTTATGCAGATGATGATAACTAAAATGTATGTAAATTGCAAACAATTAAAGATTAGACAAAAATATGCCTGTGGAAAGTCAAGCCAACCTACAGAGAAGAAAAAAAAATTAAGAAAGAGATAATTTAAAGTGAAATCAAAACAGACTACCCAGCTGGAGCTGAAATCCTTTCCTACTTTCTTCTTATTCTCCTACCTATTTTCTGCCTAGTCCATTTCACACTACACTTCATTTCACAAGTGAAGGAAACAACCATCACCCAAATTAAGTTTCCTCAAGGAAGCTCATTAACAAGTGGACACCTTCAAATTATCTTGACTCAGACTCCACGGCTCCTTTCCCCAAACAGCAGGTTTTGTCTTTGGGACATGGATGTGCCTGTGCCAAAGATGTAGCACATCTGATACCCTGTGTGGTCTTTGGCTACTATTTTAATTTTCTTCTGAGCCAAAAGGCTTCTAGACAACTGTCATAATCTTTCAGAAGAGGAGCCACTGGAGTAAGTAGCAAGAACAGCAAGAAGCCTCTGGGGAGGGAGTAAGATCTACTCTGAGAGGAGAGAGGAAAACCAGGTGAGAAGCAGTAAAGCAAAAATACATAAGGGAGCTTTCTGTGTGTCAAAAAAATAAGGGCAGTTGAGCTGGTAATTGCAGGGAATGGCAAGAAGCAGGCAGAAGCCCTGAAACGGGAACGGCCACAGATAAAATATTCCACCGGGAAATTACAAAAACTTTTGACAGCTTAAAAGTCTCCGGGATTTTTGACAGCTAACAGCTGTGCAGGACCTGACAGCAAGGCACAAATGAACTGTGTACATACAGAGTCTGTGACAATTCTTACCCCTAAAAGCTTCTTTTTTAATAGAGAGGGTACATAAACTTCCAGAGAAGCAGTAGCACAGGCAGGAAAAGCAGCTTAGAGTCACAGGCTGGTTGGGGTTGGAAGGGACCTCAAAGATCATCTAGTTCTGTTGGAACCACCCTAACAAAATTGCCTGAATCATGGATTACTTTGATCCTAGTTTAGAACACAATAGCAGCTATGAGAATATACAGCACATTAAGGCCCCTAGGTAACTAGTATGGTGGGTACTTCAGTCACTGTGGAGACCGTTGTGGACCTTGAACCAAAATAATGGATCCTGGTTATGGACCTTGATCTAAAACAATAGGTACCAGAAGAAACCGGTTTCTGGTTTGGAAGACCAAAGTTGAAATGAGCATATACAAGGATGGAGTTCATCAGCAGACACAGTGAGGAAGACTATCAATGACAGCCATAGGAACCCCGCTCAACATAACTATGCATGCGTTAGAGACATTTGCATATGATAATGATTTCTAGAAAGCTACATTAATATGCTAAGCAAAACCCTCCCCTCTTTGCATTTAAAACAATCAGTAATGTTATCCAATGATTTTTATAGATTAAGAATATAGATAAGGTGAGCTAACTGAAAGACAAGCATTGTAAAGGCCAAATTAAGAAGAGAGCATTCTGTGCAGCTTTGAGCAATAGTGTATAANACATTTGCATATGATAATGATTTCTAGAAAGCTACATTAATATGCTAAGCAAAACCCTCCCCTCTTTGCATTTAAAACAATCAGTAATGTTATCCAATGATTTTTATAGATTAAGAATATAGATAAGGTGAGCTAACTGAAAGACAAGCATTGTAAAGGCCAAATTAAGAAGAGAGCATTCTGTGCAGCTTTGAGCAATAGTGTATAAATAAATATGTTGTGCTTTGTACCTACTGGCAAACACATTTTTGGAAGAGCCACTCCCCCATGTTCCCCAGTGCTGGAATAAAGACATGCCTCTTATCTGCCTTGTGTAAATAACTTCTTCAGGACTGTGACCACTAACAGTTCCACCCGCCCTGCCATTGGCAGGGACACCTTCCCCTAACCCAAGTTGCCCAGGGCCCCATCCAACCTGGCCTTGAACACTGCCGGGGGGGGCAGCCACAGCTTCTCTGGGCAGCCTATGCCAGGGTACCTCCCTCATAGTAAAGAACTTCTGCACAGCTTATCTAAATCTGGCCTCCTTCAGTTTAAGGCTGAAGTGTCCTATCACTATATGCCCTTGGAAACAATCCCTCTCAGCTTTCTAATAGGCCACCTTTAAGTACTGGAAGGTGCCAAGAAGGTTTTCTTGGAGCCTTCTCTTCTCCAGGCTGAACAAGCCCAACTCTCTCATTCTGTCTTCATATGAGAGACACTCCTTACCTCTGATCACCTTCATGTCCCTCCTCATGAGTTGCTTCAACAGATCTGTGTCTTTCTCATGCTGTGGATCCCAGAGCTGGATGCAGGACTCTAGGAAGGGTCTCACAAGAGTGGAGTAGAAAGGGAGAATCACCTCCCTCAAAGGTGCTGGTCACGCTTTTTTTCATGCAGCTCAGTTTGTCTTTCTGGGCTGCAAGCATACATTGCCAGGTCACATTGAGCTTCTTGCCCACCAGCACCCACAAGGCCTCCTCCTCAATCTGCTCTCAATGCATTCTCTGTCCAGCCTGTAGTTGTGCTTGGGACTGCCCACCCCATGTGCAGGCTCTTATGCTTGATCTTATTGGACTTCATGAGGTTCATACAAGTCTACCTCTCAAGCCTGTGCTCTGGTCAGGGCAAAGTTAATTTCCACAGGCAGCCAGCACAGGTGAGCAGAATTGACCCAGGCTGTTTACCACACCACCTGGCATCAAGCCCCCATAAAAGGGGCTGGTAGAGTAGAGGGTAGAGGCTTTAGGGTAATCTGAGTGTCTTGGTCTTTGTGTAGTGCTCTGTGTTACCATCTTGTGGGGCTGGTAAGGTGCTCAATGTTATCACTGGATGTGTCTGTGTGAATTCTGCTGTGGGCTCTATTATTGTTCTCCCTTTTTGGTTCTTGTCAGTAAGCTGTTCTTATCTTTGTTTTGTTTCTCCTCCATGGAGGAGCTGCCACCTGGGGCTGAATGAGGTCACTCTAGATAACTGATTGGTGCCCAGCAGATCAGCAATGAAACCAATAAAATGTCCTGAGTCAGGGATGAGTTCTCCACCTTCAAACTTTGCTAAGCACTTAAAACAGCAGATGGCTTTCATCCCAATTGGGTACCAGTGTCCATCCTGTGTTTGCTTGAGCAACTGGCTGGCCACCAACACCCACATCACAGTCTCATGCTAGTTAGCACAAGCTATTCAAATAAGCAAGAGTTACAAGACCCAAATTGCACCAGTCCTGAGGACCGAATTCCAGGTGACACTCAAAGTGGGGGCTGTAACCTTGTTATCTTATTCAATTACACTGAGGATTGGACCAACATCTTTGTACTGCTCTCCAGGCAATTCACACATTTCCTGGGGATAATTTTGACTGCTAGTAACACCCAATGTCTGCCACATAACAAGCAGGGAAGCAAAATTAAAAAAGGCAAAGGCAAATAACAAAAGCATATGGCTAGAAAGAAAATGTTATGAGTGTCTCTATCAATATATGGATAATAGGAAAAAAGGTTGGAGACCTACACAGTGATATGAAACCTTGCGGGAGGGGAGGAAATCAAGACCAAGGTCCCATATATCTAGGCATTGGGATTATTTTATTATTTTTTAAAATACCACATAATTTGTAAGATCACAACATCTTCTTTCATAGGGTATATGGTTGGGAAGAAGCAGGATAGGAAAAGCATGCAGAACTTTACAAGAGTACTAGCTACAGTGCAAACACAGGTTCTGTCATCAATGAAGACTGAGATCACTAAAGTTAAAAGGCATCAGTGAAGACTTTTTTTCAGCTTGACAAACAACTTGCAGAGTGTTACATTCAGGTAGCACTTTATGGCCTGCCTTTGACACCACAGAAGAAAACATGCACATATTTCATCGTTCAGAAGTGAATTCACACTTCCTGACACAAGTTTCCAGCCTCTGCTCCTCTCCTGCCTTCTGCCCTCTTCACAGTCTCCAATCTGCAAGTCCTCTGAGATCATCACGCACTGTGTTACTGGAGCCATTTGCAGTGTAAACTGCATCCATGTGATCTTTATTTACACAACTGAACACTCATTTTCAAAAGTACTCCTTGTTTCTTTTGTATGGATGATGGATAGATGATGCTGAGATGCAAGGAAGTTGTATGTTTCTGTCATATCCCTTGAGAGCCTTAAAAATTTCAGCAAAAGAAGAACCATGTTTTCTCTATGACCTTTCCTCCCTTTGGTGCTCTCCCTGTTGCCACTCCTTACTGCAATTTTGTTATATTTCCTTATTTCCTTATAAATTTTTCACATCCAAATATCATCCATTTTTTTCTATTTCATGCTACCAAGAGAAATAATTCAGGTGCAAAACCATTTCTAGCTCACCCATGCATCCCTAGCAAATGACTTGCAATAGTGCTTTTAGTAACACTGTGTACTGAAGTGTTTTTGAGTGATCTTCAAAAGGAGTATGTTTATTTACTCCTTACCCCCCACCCCTCTCCTTTTTCATCTCTCACTTTGATAGGAAATACTGCATAAGAAGATTCTCATTTAAACATCTGCCACTTAAGCTCTCTGAAGAACATGCAATTGCTGCATATGCCTCTAACAATTTTACTTTGAAGATCTACTTTCACTTATCAAGAGAACCACCACATAAAATCACTATGAGAACCATAAATGCACAGTAGATGGAGCATCGTGGCATTATGATGAGCATCCAGAAAACATATCGAAGATAGTGTCTAAATGAAACCCTGAAACAAAGTCACAACATCCTCTTCCCCTTTTTCTGACCTGTGTAATTATTCAGAGAAACTCAGCTACTGAGAAATTAGAGCAAGGTAAGAAGCCTGGGACTGCATATATATAACATAGAGGCATTTGTATACTGTGGCACCTGAGAAACAGAAGTCAAGTATTTTGATCCAATACCTATAGACAGCACACAAAGAACAGGAAAATTTCCTGCAAAAGGCTAAGGATGCAGGGAGAACAAGGTTTGTGTACAGATAATAACTTTAGTAGGCTACTGAATGCAGCTGAAAAGAATGTGATCTATATTTCATGTGTGGAGCCTCTCCAGCTCTCTGAGGCCAAAGCTTCCTTCCTGCTGACTGACCAAAATGTCGCTATGCTTCCAGGGAAGCTGAGGCAGGCTGGGACTCAGGCCACTGAGCAGTATGCTTAACTTGGTACCCTTGAAAGGCCTGAGACCTCCATCCATTCTGAGAGGTAAAGACATTCTGCCTTCACAGTAAGCTGAACTCTGCTACAGTGGGGCTGACTGTGGCGTGTTTGCATGGTGCTGAGAGCAGCAAACCAGTGTGCTGAGCCACCTTATATAGCCACACTCATGGGACATCTGGATGTCCAAAGAGAGCAGGGAACAAGCCTGTTGGGCAGCTGAAACAAGTCATTAGGAACAATGCTTTTTTATGAGTGTTCCACATGCCATGTGCAATGCTGCATTCAAAATAAAGCTAGCGCACTACACATGAAACTAGATCAAGATAGATGTTGCTTTTTGAAATCTTTACCCAACTTGATACAGCTTTCCCCCTCAGCACCATATGAGGAATGATATGAAAAAAATTTTAAGACAATTTCCTCGAAATTTTAGAGTCACTTTTCCCTCCACATGAAATACAATCTCTGTATCTCTTTTTTTTATAGCTTTCTACATTTCTCTCCACCCTGTCTTTTCTTTCCCCTTCTTTTCCCCTTTCTCCTAGTAATTGTAGAATCACAGAATGGTTGGAATGGACCTTAAGGCTCATCAAGTTCCAACACCACTACATGGGCAGGGACACCTCTCACTAGACTGGGCTGCTCAAGGCTATCCACATGTACTCCTACTCTTCATGCCAAAACATTCCTGTTATTGCATTATGCAAATGATTGTTACAAGAGATTGAAAAAACCCATCACAAAAACAAACAAAAAAAAGTCATAGCACCCTTATCATGTCTATTATACTCTATACTCTTACTAAACATGCATCCCCTGCCCCAAGAGCCCAGCGTGCAAAGTCATCTACTACAACACCCAGGTGTTCCCCATAGGTGATCCCCATTCCAATGAAAACTAATGGCAGAGAACAACAGGACAAGACAGGAAAGGAGGAGCACACAGCCTAATCCCATAGTACAGTCCCAGCCTGCACCACTTCTCTTTCCACTCAGGTGCTTTTTCTTGTGCCAAGTCAAGCCTTGGAGCTCTAAACTCCTTTAACTTGTGCAGCACCTAGGCTTTATTATCTAATACTTAAAGGACTATTTTTATGCTGAGTGGTTTTCATGCCTGCATGACACCCTGAGCACTTGAATGAAGCAATGTTTCAGCTGAGGCAAAGGCAACTATGGCTGAAAGAAGACTTCAGTATACAGTATTGGCATGATAATCTACTTTACTGGATGTAGCTGCAGTTTGCAAACACCTCTTTCTTACTAACATACAACTACTTTATTTTCTTAATGACCTTTGTAGTACAAATATTTCTCTTTGAGATGCATTAGTGTAATCAGCTGAGTTAGAATGCTTGAGCACATTATACTTAAAGCTTCTAATGACTGACTGTCAAAGCTGTCAGATAAAGATTCTTCTGTGAACTTTCAGACTGCATATGGCAGATATTTAGATATGAATAATTCACAGGCAACAAAAGCAGAATTACTTGCATTAACATTTTACATGCTGTCTTTAAGTCTTACTTAAGAGAGTTATCTTGAAAGGGATTAAACAATGAGGAGAATATCTCATCTCTTGCTATGATTGACAGCACTTACAGTAAGGGGATTACTGACTGTGTTAAGAGATGCCTTCATTTACCCCTATTTGGCATCTGAACATTTTTAGTGATTTACTGTAGAACACACATTGTAAAAAGCATAGCTTGTCTCCTGTCAATGAAAGTAGTTCATTAAAATGCATGCAGAGTAGGAAATTTGCAAGTAGGATAGGTTGAAAAGCACATATTCTTGAAACCCACAGTAGTCTTACGGTGTTCAGGTGTTATTATTAACTACAGCAGTACTGTCAAATGGTGCCATATGGCACTTGTATGTAATTCATTGCCCTACCACGTTGTGACCTTCTGATGGGAAATAAGAAAATCTGCCATTTTTGGCACCCCTCATAGAAGTGGCCTGTCATCTTCATCTGCGATCAGCAACCAGTGCTATCAAGGAGGATGCACCAAGATTCTTCACTCTCAGGTCACTTCAAGTAACTCTTCCAATGAGTGAGCAATAAAGCTAAAAATCCCTCCATTTCTTTATTATACCATCAGTCTTCTCCTGACACTCTTCAGTTGCCATTGCACACAAATAAATGTCAGTCTCACCCCACAGTATTTCTGTTTTCTGTGCACTGTGCTAAGCCAGAAGTCAAATAAATTGGATTTATTCTGGTGTAGCTTCATGGCACTGGTCTTGTCATTCAAACTAGCAGTAATCCCAAACAGTGAAGAATGCATTAAACTCAGCATCCAGCCTAAGAAAAGGAAAGCCAACTTGAAAGGGCTGGTTGGGGCTCTTAATTACCAATCATTACCACTTACCTGCAGTTCACTTATAGGAGTGTTCTTAAATCCCCAGAAACACAGTGTGAGAATTTAAGTGATATGAACAGCTTGTTCATCTGTGACTGCTTTCACTTAACATTATAAAAACCGTGATAACAAGAAGCCTTGTATATTTGATTTTTTAAAAAAAGATTTATAAAAAAGACATCTTGGTAGCCAAATGTTCAGGGCTATTTCTCTACCTTCTCAATGAAAACCCCAAAACCCAAATAAAAACCCCATGTAAAACTAGAAGACCCATCTCACGAATATTAGGGACACTTGAAGAACAAATATAGGGAACAATTTAAAAGAACTAAATTAACTAGAAAGCAAGTAAGAAAAAGTCTGCCCAATGTCAATCCCACACAATGAGCCATTAACTTGATCTACTACCACTGTAGACTCAGTCTGCTATCATTGTTCCAATATATCCACCATGATCCAAAATCAAATTTAATTTGCAGTCAGATAATTATATAAAGATTATAAATCATGCATTTATTTCATTTTATTATATACCAATAGAAGTTACTTTATCAAAAAATTTATTTTAATAGATTTTCAGTTACCTGAATTTTATCAGTATAAGCCATACTTCCCAACACCAATGTGGCCAAAGGTATGTCATACCTGTAAACAGTAATACAAACATAAATTACTTTTTAAAAAAATACACTGGTAGCAAGCATTGTTTTTAAGAAATTTAAGAGTAAATGTTGTATGTCATTCAGGTGGCGTGAGGCAAACCAGCTAAAAGGTATAACTGAATTACACAACTGCTCTTTCACTTGACCACAGAAAAAATGTCAGATTGCAGATTGGGATTATTTTTTTTTTAACTGACAATGACACTGAGTTAGAAGAAAACATTACACAAGCCTAAAGCAGTTCCAAACAGACAAAAAGCCACTGAAATAACCGAGGACTTGAATACCATCTTGTCTCTTAGTTCTACCATGCCAACAAAGGAGACACAGAGATCAGAAAATAGATAGCAAGCTTCCTGCACTATTTTAACTATTTTTCTAACTTCTATTAATACTCATTAAGTAGAGAGATATGGATCTTTGAAACTGAGGATAGTGCTTTTGTCAGCTTTGTCTTAAGTATTGAATTTCCACACGTGTCCCCTCTTTTTGCCTTCTTGGACACTTCTCTCTACTGGTAGCATTAGAATCAGCTTTCCCATCCCTTCCTTCCTCCCTCCAGTCCTGTCATGCTGATTAGCAACAGCCTTCCCTTGGCATTCATAGCCCTTCACTGTTAAGCAGAACAGCTGTTTGGGTCTTTCAGCATTACAAGCTTAGTTTCTTTTCCATGAGCAATTTGCTTTCACATTTTAAGTGTTTGAGCCATCTGAGAATAGTAATCTGGAAAACTTTGCACCCCTGAACAGAGTACACATGGCATACCAAAAAAGAACACAGTTTCTTTACCTTCATACCAATGTGCTTTACTCTTCAGGTGTTAAAGTTCTGAGCACTAATTATTGGGCCTTGAAGAAAACCCAGATGAGTGATGTTCATGTATTATTCAAGGTGCTCTGAGACAGACTTCTGGTGAATAGACCGTGATCTCATTTAACAAACGTCACAAGATAACGAACAGTTAGTAACTGGCAGGTGATCTGCAAGTACAAAACCCTTCAAGACAGTAGAAAATATCTATAGAAAGTTATTTACCTATCAACCATGGTAATTCTTTTTAAGGAGGTGGAGGGTAAGTTTCTCACAAGTACTACAGTCCTTTTAAAAATCCTATCATAAATACTTTCTATGGATTATACATTATATACATATCAGCAGTTTCCTGCTTGCACTGAAAAGTGATGTATGACTCTGCAACAGCATGTGCTTGGTTCTACAGTCTTGATTTATTACATTAAGTTGAGAGAAAACAAAGGTTACCTCCAACTACTTCAACACATATGTTCATACAGTTATTTTTAGACTTGCATAGATTTCACCTAAGAAAATAGGTTGGTGTACGCTGTGCTTTGTGCACACCAAAGACTCCAGACTTGTACGTACCTGAAGGCTCTATAAACTATGTGATTTCACTAAGGAAGTGAATTAAATAGAAATGATACAAGAGGGAAAATTTCATAATTACTGCTGTATTGTCAGACATCTGCCAACAACCGTTCAATATTCTGATGGGCACCAGGATGGCATTGATGCTGTTACTGTTAATTAAAATTAAATTGATGTGTGCCATGTTTGGGAAAGATGATTTTTACTTTTAGCATCAACAGTTCGTTCTTTTGAAATGGCAATATTCCAATTTAATGTTGTTACTTATTTCATTACAGACTGGCATATCTGGCAAACATTCATTTTTGTTCTGATAAAGAACTTGGTTGTGGAAGAGAATGACATATTAAATAACATTTATACCAACTCAAGGGTTGAAAATGTGGGAGTATTACTGCAAACAAGTTCAGTTCAACACATTTAGTAAGTGGCTCCAACACTTTTCAGCCAGTGAACTATTAAAATTTTGAGTCAATGTTACGAAAATTTTCAAACCTTGTTTTTATTTCAAGTAAAAATTTATTTGTTCACCTGGGACAATCTATGAGAGAAGTTTCATGGTTTTCCAGATCAAGGTTAGAAAACCATGTTCCTATGGAGTTTTCAGACTGGAAAACTTTGTGTCTTAATTCATTAATTTTTTTTTTCTTTAGAACAGAACCAATGCACACAACAACAAAACAGATTGAAACAAGAACAATTAGGAGCATCCTGGGGGAAAAAAATAAACAAAACACCACACTAATTCACAACATGATCAACAGAGCCTTGCTGAGTGCTTGTGTTCTCAATAAGTTCCCTTTATACTGGATTTATTCTAGTGCAGATTTTTACATTATTTCCCCTGCAATTGTTCCAGAAAACAAAAACCAGAAGGACTCTTCTGCAGCTTGCTCAACACTTCAAACTCAAAACTACTACTATGGTTTTTACAGCTTTAGCTGTACGTTTAAAGACCTGGTTTTGTAAATTCAGTTGCCTGAAAAGACAACTGCGTGGCTTGCTTTACCCCAATATTAACAAAATAGTAACAAAAACCCCCAATTCCTCAGTGTGACCAAAGACAAGAGCCTGACTTTTAGGCAGTTGGTCTCAGAAAGCCAAAGCAACTTTTCTGCAGTCTCCAGAAGGAAGCGTGCACACTCTGGGCACTCTGCTTCTTGTGGGGGATCTCAAGCTGCCTCCAAGCAAAGTGGGTCGTTATCCATGAAACACTGCGAAATGCTAGTAATGAGTCTCTCTCAGCTCCACCACCTGCTTCCAGGCTGATCAACAAATTGGCTGGGGCAAGTGAGGTGGCTGCATTGTTCTGTTCCTCGCTCTTTCAACATCAGCTTGGGGATATCTATTCTACGTCCTATAGTACAGCACAGACATGCCCACAGAGAATGTGATATTTTAAAAACATTGAGGATAACATCTGGTCTGATTAAAGCTTTTATGTCTCAGTTAAAGACTGAAATCTCAAGTGTAAACAAATTAAGAATTTCTTGAAGAAACCGCTTCGACATTGTAGAAGATAACTGTCATATTCAGTCATTCCAAAATTTCACTTCTCTGCCGTTTAATGACCTATATTATTATAAGTATGTTTATTGCTCATGGTACTTCTAAGCAGTGTTTTCAGAAGTCCTATTCCTTCACAATTATTACTACACAGTTACTATAATTTGAGAGAAGGAATATTTAAAGTATCCTTTAATAATTATTAGTTTAGCAGTGTCATAGACATAGCAGTACTCACTTGCTAGGGAAACGTCTGGCTTCCCATTCTCTCTCATTCGTGTTTCCAAGGAGAACATTTGACTAGTGAAACCGGTTAGAGACCCATCACAAAGGGTCCTCTGGGATACTTTTTATTGCAATAAAGTGTGTTTCCTTTCAGCCCATTACAATCCTCTCTGGGTTTCAGGCCAAAAATAAACTTGAAAGGAGTTCAAAGTCTGAATCTTTTAGAAGTTTGTTGGATCTCCAAAAGACTAGCAGATGTGCCTGTCTCTTAACTTCTCTTATCCTCCTACCTCTGGTGAAGAATTTTATCAGGTTAGTAATTGCAATGAAATATCAATCATTACATAAAAATTAAAGCATTTTACAGGACTCTAAAAATCTGTACATTCTGCACCCTTCTGCCAAACAATCACAGATGTTATGCCAGCTTTCAAACAGATCAGTGATATAAGCATCAGTGTTTGTCTAAACATACCAGGTCCTGAACACACGGTTTATCTGGTCACAATTTTTTTGACAAAATATATTGGGGCTGAAATCTTTTTTGTTTTGGGACAGATAGTAGAATTTTATTTTTTTTTTAAATAATTCACCAAAACCAAAATCGTTGCCAAAAAGTATCAATTTTAATGCACTGGGAAATATTTTGGAAAGTCAACACATAAATTCTAGATAAAATGGGAAGTTTCTTCATTCTCAAAACAATTTCATACTTATAAATATAATTTCTATACCTTGGTAAACTATGTTGAGTCCAGTAGTACTATGTTCTCCCTCAGTTCTGTCAAATTCATTTTTTCTTATAATCAAATACTATTCCAATAATATTTGAGTATTTGAACAAAGTTCAGATAAACAAGGATAATAAAAGCAACCCCAAGAATTCAAAGTTTATACCAAGATTTCCCTCTACTAAGAAACTAAACACATTGATCTTAAATGCTTTAAGACATAAACGACTAACTACCCCTTCAAGTAATTATAATAGTTGATTTTTTTTTCTTTACACTAAAAGAACTAAACAGATAGGCTCAGCCACTACAATAAAAATCAGCTGTTGCATATCAGCTACACCAAACCAATTATCCATATGCCTGTTCTTTCCCGCTTCTATCTTATCATTCAGTGTAAGGAGGAAAAGGGTAAGTGGCTTCAGATGACCTTGCATTTACTAAAGATAGTTGTCTCGTATTTATGTGGGCATTCTTTTCTGTAAAACCACCAATACATATTTTGTGCAGATATCACAGGCCTTAGTTTTCACTTGAGTTTTACTTCATTTAGACACTCTGACATTTCATTTCTCTATGTATCAGCCACAAAAACTGGCCATCCCTTGTCAAAACATTGACACATTGCATGCTGCAGGGTTACTTCTGTGTTCTATGAGCAGCTTTATCCTGATCAAATGGTTTTCTACTTCCTATCTTTGGAATTGCAGCTAATTACCAATTATCCCTTAAACATTAGTCTAGTTGTCCCTCAAAGCACAATGTGGTGAAAATCCTGACAACAGCAAATTACATGTAACACACTACAAAGGTTTTTTAAATTCTGAAGATATTCAGTTACAATTTGACAACTTATTTTTCCATGAGTTCCTTTGGTTCCCCAAAGACAGTCAGTCTTCTCCTTTTTTTTTTGAGAGAACACTTGGAAAAAATGTGTGAGCACTTCAGAGCACACCTAGCACCTCCAAATTTTCCATACCTTATGTTTTTTCTCAGTGCTTTGGCATTTTTCCATTGAGCCAACTGTGTTGTATCTGCAGCTTGTCCAATGCCGTTTCAGTACTCTGAGTAGAACTTGTGTCCAAGACTAAACAGGGAACTTTATTATTACAGCACAGGACAAAAATGATTCCATCAAATGCACACATTTGTTCAGGGTACCTATGATATTCAATTCACCTCTTTCATTTAGGTCCTCACCTCTTTCATTTAGGTCCTCATCTCTTTATTACTTAGTACTCCAACGCACTCTTTTCCACCTGTGATCCCCGACACAAACCAGCTCATCCTTTTGGTACAGCTAGGCAGGTGTTCTTAAATCTTAGTAGAATGCATGCCTGTGGTCCATCAAATGTAGATGGTCTTAAAGCCTGCTGGCTTGGCACAGCATGGCTGCCTTCCCCAGCAGCTCTCCCAGTGGAGAAACTTCATATCTAATTCAGATGTTGGGGGTAACAGTGCATCAGTACTGGAAGCTGTCTATCATAACTGTGAGAAATTAGCTGTTGATTGGAAAAAATTACATACTGGGGACAAGATATCTTTTAAGTCTCTACCATACTACTCAGTGGAGGAATAAGGAATACTGAATGAAATGCTGATATATTTATTATTGTGATAACTTGTGGTGCAACAGTTTTATTCTCCATGGTAAAATAAAGTTTATCACTGAAAAGAAACAAACAAACCCACACCCAAACCACCACCAACAAAAAACCCAAAACTTGTTAGGTGTCGGAGCCTGAGCTAGTTGTTATGGAACATCCTTGAAACAATCACAGTCCTTTCAGATCTACCATAGAGGCAAAGAGTGCTGCTGAAAGGCAAGATTACTGCATCAGAGATTCACTGCACAGATTTTCTTTCTAGCTTGTTAGAAAATGTGATATAAACTTTCCACAATTTTTATTCTTACGGAAAAAGAATCTTTCTCACTAACAGTAATTTAAATTATTCCTACTTGCATCATTCCTAGAATAATTTTCTTCATGGAAATTTTAAATCACATGATTATTTTATAGTCCTCTAAGTTCATTTTACAGCTTCTGAGATTCATGTTACAAATTTAAAGAGCTTCTCTCCTACAGTAGCCAAACTTGTATTGCATATTTATGCCATTCTCTAACTCAAATTTTTACCGTAGGTGTATGTGAATCAGGCAGCTTAGCTTTGGAATTCTGTTTTGACCGGCTACAGAAACAGAGTTTTCAGAGGCTGTCATAAACATGAGTCTTGCTATATGCTATTAAGTCCTTTTTCACGTTTTTTTTTCTTTCTCTAGTACTATGCCAATGATGATTATGCTCATCTGGATAAAATAGTATCATAAAACTGCATCTAAGTTTGGATGCAACCCTTTCAAAGTGGCTCACTGAAAATTTTGTTCTTATGTTAATGCTTTTCTCAGGTTTTGTACTGACTAGACCTTCCTTTTCCTTCCTTAGATAACCCAGTCCTGGATCTCCTCCTGCATGCTTCTTCATGGAAATGATTTGCAAGTGTGTGCATGATTTTTTCAACCCTGCAGTTGTATTTAGAAGCAATTTTTCAAAATATATTAGTCAACAGTGATAAAAATTAACATCATGCAATGAAGAGTCTTTGAACATCCCTCCCAGAGATTCTGAAGTCACACTGCCAGGTGTTATCAATTTCCTTTCTCTTATTTCCATTCTTTATCTCCTCTCCTAAAGAAAAACAGTCTAACTACAGGTATGTTCAGGTTTCAAGACAAAGGAGTGAGGGGGTCTGCAGCAGTGTATCTCTCCAGCATGATGATTTTGGGTAACTTATGCAGTCAACTGAAATAATAGAATTTCGATCAGCTCTACTCAGTTAAAGCAGCCCCACCTCAGATGTTAGAATTTCTGGGTAGAAAATGATTACTAAAGGAAATGGATGATAAAGGCCATTTGATCCAGATGGTGTAAAGCAAGAATTGCTGTATCAGAAAGTCTCAAAAGTAACAGAGTTGTTCTGAAGAGCTCTAGAAATGAGAAACACAGCTATCCAAGCACACCCTGTCACCTATACCAACACTAACCCTCCACGTCAAGAAATCTATAAAGAGAAATCATCCTCCAGCGCATCCTAGGGATGAGAACATGATATAGCTACAGTCAGAGACTTAACCATGAGCTTAGCAAAAGACCTCACTGCCTGTGGAATGACACTGAAGGATTATAGCAACACTGGCTGCTGTACACTTCTTTTTTTTTTCCATTCATTTCCATTAACAGCCTTAGTAAAATAACTTCTGCCAAGAAATATAGGGTCAAGGGAGAGATTCCGTTCAGCTAGCATCTTTTGAAAGAACAAAGACTAAAAATAGATTTCTATGATAAAGGCAGGCAAAAAAGAAACCCTAAAAGTCATACAGAATACTTAAGTATGGGCGTGATTTATTTATATGATAGCAGGAAACCATTCAACAGCTTGTGAAGCCTTAAAAAGGATGAAAGCAAAAAGGGTCTCAAAAGCAGCTTTCACATACATGCAAAAAAGGCAGAAATACAACTCTGTCAAGTAAATAAGTCTTCGTGGAAAATATATTACATCCTATATTCTGTATCATCATAAATTAATTTTTTGAAGCAGGTATAGATAATCAAACTTGATCGATCTTCCACTACAATTGTACACAAATTCCATATATACTGGCAAACTCAGACACACATTAGTGAAGCTTCTTCAAAATGCGCCTTCTGTGACAGTATAGAAATTTCCAGTAAAACAAATGTGAGCTCCTATAGCTGTTTTGTGTGGCTGTATGACATTAGAGTGAGCTCCAAACTACAAGCGTCTCTCCTTAGAGCACTTCTAAAGAGTTCTCTGCCCCACAGTGTCTCTAGTGTCCAATGACACATAGATGAAAACATCCACTACAGTGTTCTTTTTCAGAGCTGCTTGTTTTCACAGAAAAGGTAGACACTTAGTTCTCCTAGATAACATCTCTCTAAGGTGTGGCTGAAATTTGCCACATTTGCAAAAGCCACATGGAAAGAAAGAGAAAAGAAGTCCACATAAAACAGATGTACAGGCATATGTGAAGCCTGAGTAGTCAAATATATGGCAGAGCAAATCAAACGTGGCAGGTGCATATGACAGGAATGAGGCAAAGAATGTGACATGAATGAGCATTAGTTGAATAAAAAAAAAACACCTTAGTAATGATTAGAATAGCAAGAGACAAAAATAGCGATGCAGGAGGGAGAAAAAGTACCAGTTTCTGCGTGCTAGGTCAGCACAGGCATCCCATCAGGCCACAGCAACCATGTTGAGATTTTTTGATAAAATAAAAACCATAAACTCCCCTTGCAAAAATTAATGATGTTAGGAGTGGAATCTACTTTGCTGCAGCAGGAAAATAGAAATTTGAGAATAAATGGAAAGAAATTGGAAGGGTCAGGAAAGCCAACAGCCGTTTCAGCCACTCACCAGGAGACTATAGGGAAGTAGGACTCAGAAGAACAGCAAGACTCACAAATTAAAAGTGTGGAGCAGACTGGGACAACAGCTTGCACCAGCAGGAGCAGGGATGCTGACTATAGTAGGTGGAAAGAGAGAGACCAGAGAAAGCAAAGCTAGAGGATAGAGCTACAGATAGAAGAATAATTTTCTCCACAGAACCTTCTTCATCACCAAGAACCAAGGATACAAATAAACAAGTATTACTACAAATTCCAGGTAAATCCTGGGAAGGCAGATACCATTGTAAAAAACAGACTTGGACATATATTCAGTCCACATACCTCTGTGACACTTTTAAAAGTAATTCAATGTATAGCTTAAAAGAGAAGAGGCTCCCAAGTGCTGTAAGCTTGTTTATACATATAGAAACACCCTTCATTGGAGATTGTAATTGGGGGGGGTGGGGTGGTGTTAATATTTTCTCGTGATAGAAAAAAAATAAAAGAAAGCATATGCAATTGTGACCCTGTGCCATGGCCTCACCACCCTCATAGGGAAGAATTTCTTCCTAATACCTAATCTAAACCTGCCCGCTTTCAGCTTGAATTTATTGTCCCTTGTCCTATCACTGCACTCCCTGGTGAACAGTCCCTCTCCTACTTCCTTGTAGTAGCCCTTTAAGTATTGGTAGACCATAATTAGGTCTCCCTGAAGCCTTATCTTCTCCAGGCTGAACAAGCCAAACTCTCTCAAGTCTGTCTTAATAGAGGTGGTCCAGCACCCTCATTATCTTCTTCATGGCCCTCCTCTGGACTCAGTCCATGACAGCTCCATGCAGCTTTGTCTGTGTCAAGAGCAGGACCTCGTACTGCACTGCCTGGAGTTAATGTGAAAGCCCAAGCTTGGGCATTGAATCTCAGGTAGAAGACATCAAGGATGCTTTTCTTCTTCCCGTATTTAATTTCTTCTAGTCTTTTGTTCATCCTCAGAGCTAGTCTTCTCCTTTTTAGTTTTTGTTTTACTTACACTTTTTCAGCCTCAGCTGATTCCTAGTCACCTATACATACTGAAAGGGATACTGTGTGTTGGCCAGTCCTGAGAAATACGAGGAGTGCAGATGTGCACCTGGAAAGGGAGACACTGCAGAGACTGGCAAAGTGGTCAGGGAGCTAGTTAGAGCATTCAGGTCTGTATTTCAGAGTGCAGGCAGCCCCCCCCTTGGCATACATGCACGTACATATACACCTTCACACAGGACGAAAGAACATGGTGACAATGTTAATTATACACTTTCCTTGAGAGGAGAAATTGGCACCTAAGACATTTTTTTATTTTCCCCATTGCACTACTTATTCATAACTAAAAATGTCTGGAATATACACAAGGACAGCTGTGCTAAATAAACATCAGCCTTTACTGTTATTGTAATCTCTATGTTTAAAGTATGAAACTGCCTTTATTGCAAAAATTCCTCTGAGGTTAAGACACTTCTAAATTTCCAGCTAAAATTAAACATTTCCTGAAGAGAAAATTCTCTTCATTCTTTTAAACAAGTGCAAAAATGCAAAATAACTTCTTAGCTGTAAAAACAAGCCTGAAATACCTTTTTATGCTAGAGAATTAACATCACACCCAAAAAAAAAAATCAGCTAAAGAAGATACATGCATTTTTTTTTCCTATAGCAGTAATTGTCTTCTAGAGAGCAATCCCTTTTTCATTATGAAGGGTTTTATTACCACTTTTCCTCAGTTTGCAGCATATCACTGCTGATTTTGGCAGGGTATTTTACCATCCCTAATACAGGGATCTGAGCATGAACAGAGGTGGGATTTTTTTTTAAAGGATGGTGAAATGCACCTTATCCTGAAAAAAGCTTTGTGCCAAAAGTGTTTTTTCTTGATACTACGGCAAATACATGAGACCAAGCCTACAGCAAAACTAGTGTCCTCAGCTGCACTCATTTTGAAGCCATCAACTTTTATTCCACAAAAAAACCCACGCTGTAGCATGCTCAGCAGAAGTTTAGAACAATGCTGTAAAACCTGAACAATCTCTTGCCTCATAACATACGCTGTTCCTGCCACCGATTCACCCTCTCCTGTAGCTTTGCTAAGAGGGTTACCTTCACTGCCAACAATTCTGTTTACCTTGGGTGCACAGGAAGTCTTCTAATTCAAAGCTGAAATGGTTCCGAAGGGGTTACTTGAATTTGCCATAGTGCTGGGATGACATGCCACTAGGCTATACCTGTTCTGGTGGATGTAACTGTGCCTCTGTGTGTTACTTCTTTCCCCTTCCAGAACAGGATACTTAATGCTTTTTATGTTATATTATTAAGCACTTCTACAAAACACATCATCTGGGACAGCATTTCTGCTGATATTTCTTGAGTTGTTTTATGTAGGAAAACTGATACTGCTGAGAAGTAACAAACTGGTGCTGCTCCGCTAAATTCAATACTCATTTACATGGTAGCTGTGGTCTTCTTTTAAAACTGATTGCTTTTGTAATTACAGTAATGAGAAGACCCTAAGTGCATTTGTCCAGCTGGGACAACAGCATACAGACGTATTGACTTTCCACAGCTGCACTTTTCCCAATCAATATATTATGAACAAATGAAACTATATGCTTATTATCACTTGATTATTTTCTCCACTCCTGAGTCCTGTTTCACTGTAAGTAGGATGGTCTAATTGTCTGGCATATGTGCCAGCACTGACTTTTTATGAAGCTGTTGCAAATATATGGGTGGTGTGATGGCATATTTGATTGAAATGGAGCGTGGGTTTACAGAAAGGTCAGTGTCCTCAGTGTCCTCGATGGATCTGCACGCCTCGTACTTTTATTCATTTGACATTCTCATGACAGCTGTATTTTCAAAGATCATCACAAAACAATTAAAATGGAGAGTGCAGGATAAACTGATGATGGGGAACAGAGTACAGGTTTTCAGCCCTAAACTCAATTTTAGATGATCACTTTATTCTACAGCCTTCTCTACATTGGAGCTTGTTAGTGTCATATGGGGACAGCAACCTAATTTTCAGTTATTATTTGGAAACCTATAATATAAACTAGCACACCACGTTCATTAAGATCTAAATATGCCCTTGTAAGTGAAAAGACTGTAAAGCTGTACTCAGCAGCAGCAGCACTAAACTGTTTTCTGATGTACAGGAGACTGTGAGTTGGCTCAGTTTTTTTAATCACTTTTTTTAAAAATATGAATTCACGGTCTGTAACATTAAAAAAAAAGTCACAAAGAATAATATGCTACACAAAAGTCGATTTAGAATAGTAATCCAGATTTCAGTATCAAAGATAACTAAAAACATAAAAAAAATCTCCAAAGTTTAATTTTTTTTTCTTCTGAGCAGTTATTTACACAAGTACACAAGCAGCCAGTTAAATAGCTTGACTTTAAAGCTCACTTTCTAGGAGTTATGAAAGATGTAATCAATCTTTTCATTTGTTCTACAGAAGTTGATTTACTGTCAGAGCACCCAAGGCAGAAAATTCACAAACAGAACTCTTTAACCAAATTTACAGTACCCGAGAAATACCATTAAATGTTGCAACATATTGACATATGCAAATCATGATACCATTTTCTCCTCGTGTTTTCATTTCACTCTTTCTAGTAGGCAACAGTAAAACCTCCAAAAAAACAACATCGAACCCTACACTCACCAATCCTTGATTAAAAAAAGAAAGACTGTGGAACACTTTAATTCAGCACTTTTCTGTGTAGAAAAGAGGGTTTTTTTTTGTAAGAAAGTGATCACTTTTTCTACCCCAAAGCAGATACTCCACATTTTTAATTTGTGACAACCTTACAGGTAAACTGCACAGTTAACTATTTTGTTTGCTTTAAATGGGAGAGAAGATAAAGGTATTCCAAGGTGATGCTAAAGGAGATGCTTCCAGTGCTTTTGCTTCATTAAGGCCGCCCCATGGCAAGGAAGAAGTTCAGCTTTGGTTCACGCTCACCAAGTACATACCTAAAAGGAGCAGTAACTTTAGTGGTCTTTAGCACTGTGCCTCTGCTGTTTGCCACAGCAGGTAACCTATTCTCTGCCTGGAGGTTACTGCTAGTACTGGATTGAGCAAAGAACCACCTGCGCTGGTCCCTCAGCTATGCAGGGTGGGGTGAGAGCTTCCCAACGAGATAGGTGGGAAGGAACAAACTATGAAAGCAGAGGATCCACATCCACAAGAATAAAAAAAAAAAAGAAAAAAGTCTTCATATGCACAGAGTACATGCACAAAGGGATTCTGCAGCTGACAGCCATGTGGTGTGTATCCAGATTTCTCAGTCACACATGTGCAACCAGGCAAATTAATGGCAGGGCAATTTGAATCTGAGTTCAGTTTGGAGAAGAACAGCTCTCTCCGCCTGCAGAACGAGTTGTTCTTTTATGTGTTCATTCAGTGGTAAGAAAATATTAGTAATTGATGCTGGTGTTTGATCTATTGCTGTCATCTTCAAATAGCATTAAAATGTGAAGCTTCCTAATAGTTTTCTACTTAAAGAACAATGAAAACTCAAGAACAGGAGGGAAAATAAATAATGATTTTTCCAAATTAACATATATGGGATGTAAAGTTATTTAAGCAACCTCTAAGTTACTTTAACTATTAAAATACACTTTCATCTGAAAAAATAGATACCTCAATTAATCTCTCAAAGGCCTAATCCAGGGAGCACAAGAGAAACTACTTCTGGATAACTCTCTCTGCTAGGACACATGAAGAAAACTGGCTCTTGAAATTATCCTCAACTGGATCCTCAAGTCAGAAGGACTGTGGTATCATGGTCCTTGCCTGACGAGTAATCAACATAGGGTCAAGGTAAGTCAGTACTTACAGTTAAAGCTTTTTCATAGTTACAGGCACACTTTTTTCCAGCATCATTTGTTTGATTATTAAAATGACTTCATTATATTACAGCTGCAAATGAAAATGCGGTAAAGCCCCGCTTTATTTTTGTTGAAACACTCATTCGCCTTTCAGCACACTGAACCACTTTGAACATCCTAGCAGCTTTGGGGTGTTTACACCCGAACTCGGATGCCTCTGGTTTGTATTTCTGTAGCGTCTTTGAATATCTCCAATTTAATGCTAACAACAGACAGCTCATACACATGCTATGTGGATATTGTATATGACTGTTTTAAAATGAATGAGCAAAAATTAAGAAGTAAATCAGCTCAGTAATAAGATTAGTTATTTTCTAATTTTTTGATCAACAAGTCAATTTAGAGAGTCAAGCTGACAAAGAGTAAATCAAATTCTTAGTCAGGGAAATAGTCAATCACAGGAATTAACCTCATTTTAGAAATTAATTCATTTGGTTTCTCTTGGGTTTGGGTTTTGGTTTTTTTTTTTTTAAATGAACAGGTCAGTATATGGAGAAGTAAGAAATTAGGTGAAGATGAAAGAATAGCGGTCTGCCATTTTAAAGCAGATTTGGAAGTGAGGTTAAACAAAGAAAGGGACATCTATTATCTGAACAGAAACCCAGATGGCAAAGTGTCATCTACAAAAAGACATGCACTTTAAGCATGTTGATGAGTTTAAATAATATCTGAAAAAGACAAACATTTAAAATAGATCAAACAGATTGTTGCAGAGGTGTGGGGAAGTATGTTCAGGCATAATAATATTTTCAATAAAACTGAAAGTGAAAAAAGAATTAAGCAAGGATTTGGGTTACAGAGAGTCAACAGATCCAGTGAAATGAATACACAAGGAAACTATTATGAGACTTTTCACACGCTTGGGGAATTTGAGATTTTTTAACCCTTTTTAGTTAGGGTGAAGATTATCTCAAACCAAGTGATCCAGAGCACCCTTGAACAAGCAAATAAAGAAATGCTGCACATTCTCCAAAACCAGCCAAATGAAAAGTCTCAATAGCTCCTGATTTTCAGGCAGTTACCCGAGTCACCTGGTTAGCTGCATTTTGGTAACATGAATACTCCCAGAGATGGATAACAAAAGGTTCCCGAGTCCAAAGCCAAAGCCCTACAGTCAGACTGTTCAATGTTGTTTAATGGCATCCCATATTGCCATATTCCAACAGAGGGAAGTTCTCAGATTATTACCTTTGGACCTTGGTGTCCCACTGCATCTGCAGACCTGGCCTACGGTGATATAAGGAAATTGTTTTACATCCAGTTTTCTCTCTGGGATATCAAGTCTGCATCCCACTCGCTAAGGTGGTCATTTCATTCAAGTTGACAGAAGGTCCTTCCTGAGTGCAAAAACTTCTATTCATTTCAAAGCAAGATGTTCCATGAAAACATTATTATTGATTTGTCTTTCAGAGAAAGGTAAAGAAGGTTTCCATGCTTGTCTGACTGCTTCCCCAACTTTTCAACCCAACCTATCTGATTAAGAACTACATGGGCAAGGCTTGCTGCACTCCCCTTTTTCCCAAAAGCACCTGTCCTGAATAGCACAGGTTGCTTTTTTTTTTTTTTTTTGGACAACTGAATCTCAGAATATTTAAGAGACACACAGAAAATAGAAAAAAAAACCAAAAAAAAAAAACCCAACACACACAGAATAACAATTAGAGATTTAATATTCCCAAAACATTATTTGGCTTCATTTCCAAGTAAGGGCTTATGTTTGCATTCAGAGTGGCGATAAAAGAAATTTTGAAAACATTCATGCTATTTAAGATGAACAAAAAAAACCAAAAAGCCTTTCCTGTTATTATTACTTGCTAAAAAGTGCGGTCTGACAATCAGTGAAGTCAGTTTAACAGCTTGCTGCCTTGAAGAATACTATACCCTTGAGATATTTAAAGTGTGGTAAGTGATCATCATTACGATCTGCCTGACAAAGACATAAGTGTTAAATGGAATGACAGAAGCAACAACAGTTGGGAAAAATAACTTCAGTAAAGATATTTTTATTCACTGTCTCTAGCAGCAGGTCAGTTCTGGTCAAGTAATGCCAAGTTTCCCATATCACTGGCTAGTTGTGGGCATTACAAACTTTAATAAAGTCTCATAATGACAGCTGAATGTAACAGATGACACACACACGTCACACACATATACAGAGGTCTCATTTTCAGTACATTAAAATAATGCTATGTCTGTCTGTCTGTACTGTTTGTCTTCCCTGTGTTATGTTATTTTTTTCCTGCTTTTCTAAGACTTCTGGTCTTATTGGCCTGGTTGGTTCTCAACTAAAACTTGCCACCACATTCCAACTACATTTTTACTGATCTTCAGTTTATTTCTTTCAATATTCAACATTTCATGTTTTTCATATTCTTCAATTTCATTTACATCTTCCCTTCTGATAACTGTGTTACACTGTTAGCTCCTGTTCAGCTTGTGATCCACACTACCCCTCAGATTATTTTACTGAACCACTACCTGCACAATTGTTCCTCTCTGGTTACGCCAGAGTGTAAGTTTGAGGGAGTATCCTCAATTTTATCATATAAGTAAATGATGAAAATATTGAATTGTGTTTCAGCCAGGAAAGATCCATGTAGCATCCTGTTCTGTTTACTCATCCATCCTGTCCCTATAATACTATAGTATACATTTATTTTTTTACTAGTTACATTTAAATATATTAATCTAGTTTACTTGCACTTTGCTATGCAAATCAGTAACAAATCTTTACTAAAGGTATACAACATCTGCTTCTTTTTCCTATCCAAAAGACCTGTTACCTTGTCACAGATAGAAATTAGATTGCTTTGATGTGACGGCTCTCAACAAATACACATGGACTGTTACAAATTAGAAGCTTTCCAAACATATCATGCTGATTAATAAGATGACTGGGAAAAAATGTCAAGATAATACCTGTAGCTTTTATTGAAAAAGTAATTAAATAATTTTCATAGCATCAGTAGGGTAGCACCACACTAACCATTGCATTTTAAATAGATTTTTCAAATGGTCCCAAATTTCCACATTAAGAGTGAAGAAGAGGTTGGTTGAATGAAGCTCTTCCTCAAGTATTTTAAGTTTAAATAGTAGCCAAGAAAAATAGTGATCTCCCCACCTACAAAAATGCAGATTTTAAGGCATGCAACTCTGAGATAGGGAAAAGATATATCCTTCTCAAACAGCAAAAAAATATTTAAAATATGAATGCTACCACCAGTCAGAGTGAAAAACAGCTTACACTTTCTGATAAGCACCACCTCTGGTACTCCAGAGTCATTGAACTTACCAAAATTTTAAAACAGCAATGACTTCCCATTGATACAAGTGGCCTGATAATATTTGTACAGGGATTATTTTGTTTTTTGGGTTTTTTTTTTTACCTGGATTTATAATGGCTTTGATTGTGCTTTGAATTGTTTAGCATTGATTTTTATATCAACTATTTCAGAAAGATTCGATGAAGCCACTGCTTATTCATAGTAATATGAAAGAGGAAGACAATTACAGTTTTTTATCAAGATAGTTCTTTGCCTGCTTTTCATAAAGATCAAGTGAAACATTGAGAGAGGCATGGTTTGAATAAACAGAGAGTATGCTTTCCTTAAGCACATATATATCAATCAGTAAAGCAATATAAAATATTTTTAAATGTAACAAATATTTATATTTTAAGAAATCTTATAGGGTCTGAATTTCCCATTTTAGAATCAGACATTTTTTCCATCATACCAGCAAAAATACAGCTAACATGTCCCTCTTGATTCAAAGATTGGCAGATGGACCATTTTTTTCCATCAGTAGAAAGGCTAAAAGGGGGAAGGTGGAGGAGCTAAATAAAATCAAGCACTTTTTCAAGTTCAAAACACTCCCAATGACCCCTCTGGAAGAACATCCCAAGCACTGAAGAGGAGCCTGCCATCACAGACAGCAAGCTGAGGCTGGTCTGGATGTGCAAAAGCACCTTTAGCTCCAGATGCAACTGCCAAGGTAAATGCAAACACTTTTCTGTGCAGGAACACTAGGCTGGCTGACAGTGCAGGTGACAATTAAAGATGAGAACAGCCTTGATTGCAAGGTTCATGCTGTTGAGATCAGAAAATTGGCTCTTACTCCATCTTGCAGCTTATACACCACTAGCAGAATGGCTTTCAAGGCTGCTTTATTCAGCTCCCTACTGCTCCCTCCTCAAGCTTTACTGCTTCCAAGAAACACACAGAGCATTTTGCCTGTTCTCCACAACAGCTTTTCCCTTTGTTCTTAAATCACCACATACTTTCTCAAACATTTTTCCCCCCACACCACCCCCCAGCCTGGAAATTAGTTTTCTTGAATAAACCACTCATCAGCATGGGTATGGGGAGAAGGGGAAATATTCATGTCCTTGCCACTACATATAAGGGAAGATTGCCCTCCTCTACACCTCTCCTCCCTTAATCAACAGATGAAGATAAACATCCCCAGAGAAGAGCTGGGAGCACCTCCCTATCTGCAGGGATTATGTAGGTGTGAAAATTAAGAGCTAAACTCACTTAGTTAGATGCATCAAACCTCACATTATAAACAAGTCTCTTTCCTCTTCAGAGAAAAAAAAAATAGTTAAGCGCTGTATGAATGATAAGTAGATTTACAGCCATTTCAGGACCTACACTGTACTTCTGAATATATCTGGCTCTACCTCATGGAAAAGCAGAATCATGCAGAAGCGGTCTAATCTATTTAGACAGCCCTGTACTATTCAACTAGGCTATGTGTTCCTCTGCAATATCATATTATAAATCCAGCTGCTCAAGAATTGAGAGCAATTCACCTACGTTTGCTGGACTTGATTAGGGAAAACACACTCATGGGTTGTTTTAGGGTTGAGGGGGAGTAATGCTTTCAGACTGCAATACTTAAGGTATATCCCTACCAACTTTTCAAGCCTCTTTCTGTGATCATGAGGCACTTTTTCCCCACAAGTTCTTGCTGTTTCTAGCCCAAATTCTCTCTCAGGGTAGTCACCACCATGTACAGAGACTTTCAGTAAAACCCCAAGAATTTCAGCAGCCAGCCAGCCATCCTGACCCAGTGGGTCACAGTGCCCACAGAGACGAGACCAAATGCAAGGGATGTACTTGGAAGGAACACGAGTGAGAGGGTATCTACATTGGCTGCTGCTGTACTGTGTAATGTCATAGCTACAGCAGGCAATTACCAGTGAGATAAAATTTCATTTTACACAAGGGGACAAAGTAGGTTTTTTCTACTTTCATCCTTCTCTTTCTGTCTTCCCTTCATGTCAAGGGAAAGAATAAATCCTCCATTTCTTCCATAACTACACATTCAGCAGATAAAGTTTCTTTACCAGATAATATTGCAGTACATAATAAATAAAATTTAAAAGTATTTGTAATTTGCTAACAGCTTACAGCAGTTTTGAACTACAGGCATAGCAAGACAAGCATGGAAGCCTGTGATAAATTTATGTAAACACAGAAACTTAGATTACAGCTTTATTAAAGGAGAATGCCAAGGGAAATCCATTCCTGAACCAGGATAATGAAAACACAAATGAGTAAGAGAAAGTGGGAAAGGCAGCAGGGAAAAAGGATTGAGATACATGCTTTCGATTTTCCTTTCAATGAAATCAGGTGTGAACACACTGCTTGTACTCCCATTCACAAGTAAAAACCTTAATTTTGACGTTTGCTTTTTCATTAAAAAAAAAAAAACAGTTAATGACATTTTCTTATCACCTCCCCACTTCCCTGTAAGAGCTGCTGTTCTCTTGTTCAAGGTTTCTTTGCCTTCACCTAAACAATCACTGTGACCTTAACTTAGTTTTCACACTGCTTACATAGAAAGCTGCAACTGCAGTATATCTTCTCAAAGTGTTGAGGTTTGCAAAACCATTGCTTCTCTTCCACAGACAGCAACAAAACAACTACCAAGTGCAGAAGTCAATTAAAATATCCATATATCAAACTTAACTTCATAACTTCCATTATTAAACTGTCTTAGTAGTTTTAGTAGAAAAACATCCGTGACTAGGACCATGAAGATGCCAGAGGATTAACTTTATTATCCTGGCAGCATTACGCACATTAAAGTGCTAACAAACAATAAAGCTGAAGCCACTGTCTTTCTCTTTCACGTTTGGAGTCCCATAGTCTCAGAAACCTTTCTATTTTAAAATGTCACATGCAAGACTCTGAACGCAACTGCACATTTTCAGGGCCTATGCACTGCAGCTATTATGTATACCTGAGGTTTTCTTAATGATTTAAAAAAAAAAAAAAGTAATGCTACCAGTTTTGTTGTTGTTGTTGTTGCCTTTTGAAGTTTTGCCAACCCACGAAGCCAAAACGCTGTCACAGGCCCTATAACAAAACATCGCGGTGCTCTTGCAAGACCAAACCTTGAACTTATCAACCTTTACGTTTCAGTCTTTGCTATAGAACAATTGCAGGACCTTAGTTTTCAAACTGATGCACTTGAAAATACACATGTGCATAGCCACAAAATACAGAAACCAAGATGCAATGAGACAGTACACGTCAATGAATGTTTTTTCAAAGCGAGCATACAACAGTGAGCTTAAAGGGACACACTTGTAGTTAGCATACTTGAGACACTGTTAATTAGCAATTCCAGGACAAACAGGAAATATTGCTTGCACAAATATAGAACAAACCTAATCTGTAGTTACACAAATGTTTTATTTTGACAGATAACTTAGGGAGGTGTCAAGCTGGTATTGCTGCTCACTGTCCATTCCCCAAATAGCACAGAAACAACTTAGTCATTGGAATAATATATCAATTTTTCTTCCATTCTCATCATGAAAAGAATACTTCCCAAATTTGAGTCAGGTCAGTTTACCATCCAACTGGTGGCATCACCACCAGTTATTTTTGTGTAAGTACACTGCAAGAATGGGGAAGAACAGCTGAGGTCAGAAACCTCTCAGGCCTCTTCTCCTGCCAAGAACAACATCCACAGAACCTCATCTGCAAGCAGAAGTGGATTGAAAGAGCATTAAGACTAAAAACCTTTTAGAAGCATTAGTAATTTTACAGTGTTTCCCATACACACCTTGCTTTCAGATGTTATCGGAAAGGTACACCTATCCCCAAGTGCACAAACACACTGGACACAGCTTTCTCGTAAGTAAAAGCAACTCATATTGAGAGGAGGGGGCTAAAGGGCATGTTCAAAGCCACGCTGTTCTCTTGTGGGAGGAGGTGGCCCACCAAACACACCTGCCAAGCAGAAATGTCCACTGCTTCCCTCCCTATTTAGCAGCCACACTGCAGAGACATCCCGAGTCACATTCCCTTACTTGGCGTCCGCCTTCCCCTCGCGTACCAGCTCCCTGTGGCAGTGGGTAGCTATTACTCTGCAGCATGTTTAAAGCAGCAACGTTTTATCCTCTAGACAGCCCCCAGAGTCACAAATACAACATGAGAAATATACATGAGTACAACTTAATGAGCAATATCCACTTGAGCCTCACAGACATTAATTGCTCCATTCTTCTCAAAGCTTTAGGAACAGAAGTTCCCACAGGAGAGCAAGTTGGCACAAGGTGTTTTCTCCACTGTAGCTGCCCTTGGTCATTTCTATTTTGCACTTAGTGCTTTACAGTTGATGGGTAAAAGCTTGCTCCTAGGTCAAAACTGAGAGATATTACAATGACTACCAATAGCCATTTATGCTGCTATGTCTTTATCTTCCTTTTTCTCTTATGAAATCAGCTGAGAAACACACGAGAGAGTTCCAAGGGGGATGCTCTCTGGCAGATAAGAGGGGGGCCATAAGACTGCTCTTTTTTTACAGCCAACAGCTGTTGGAACTGAGCTGGAAAATCAAAGCAAAGGCAGTCAGAAATGCTGAGTAACTTCTAGAAGCTCACACAGGAAGAGATGCAAATGTTTTTAAGTATGGCCTGATCTTCTGTTCACAGCAAGTCAACAGCAAACTAGAATTCAATACACATTTTCTTTGTCATCAAGCTAAACGCAGGTGAAGGGAGTTTGAATAGATGCATATCCCCCACCCCCACTCCAGTGGGGACATGCTCAGAAAGGGCAAGGTTTTGCAGGGTGTTTTTCCATTCCCCATCTCATCCTTATGCCACCCTGCTCTAAACAGAGAGGGTAGGGTGTCAGGGACATGGGGAGTGAAGTCCTCCTTCAGGCTGGATTAGAATTTGAACTGGGGAGACTGAGGTGCTGGGGGACAAAATATGACAGAACTTTGTCAGATGTTCTGATGTCACAAGTATGACTGGAGTATTATTTCAGCTATTACATCACTCAGTTGGTATACACATTATGCCTTAGAGGAATAACACTTTGGCAGTGCCAGACTCCAGAAGTGACAAATCCCAAACCAAGCCACTCACCTCCTGCTTCATTGAGTTCCTTCTCTGTCTCTCTCAGGACTCACTCTACAGCAAAGCTGCCTGTGCTGGACTGTACCATTCCCCTGCTAGAAGTTTTCTCCATCTTATCAACAAGATCTGAAACAATGGCCAGAAGCTCCCTTTAGAATCCAAAATAATTTCCATTTAATAATCATGAGCTCTAATGAAAAAAATGTTCTTCATCCCGTTGCCTGACCTACCTAAAGTTTCTGCAGAATATCTCAAGTCCAGATGGCAGAAATCAGGGCCATTTCCAAAATTTCTAAATACTTCTTAAGTCACTGACAGACAAAAATTATCCAAACCAAGATAGATAAGTACCACACACATGGATCTTATCTATCATATCATCAATGGGACATCCTACATGGGTTTGGCTTATTTACATATATGGTGCGAAGGATTTAAATAGTACTTCTGCAAAATCAGGTAGATAGCTTGCAGAAGGTTATCTTGTATATAGTATGCTTATTCTTCTTACATGGCCATCTGCAACATATTCTGCATGCATGTAAATTTGGAACAATTTTATATTTTATACTTGGAAAGAGGATTTTCTCAGCTTCTTAAGAGTTTGGGTTGTAAGCCTTGACCAGAAAATGTGGCTCCCCAGACTACAATGAAAGGAGTATCACCATCCTGAACTTAATCTCTGTAAAACACGCTTTATCATACACTGGACCCCTGGCATGCCAAGCATATATTAGCATATTTATTCATATATTATAAGTATAGGAATAACATGCTCCTCACATTAACTTTAAATCAACCAATCAAACCATTACTGCAATGACTTCATTTTTAAGTCCATAAAGGAACAGCCCATTTTGTCTTGGAGGTATATATACAATTACATAATTAGAATAGCAACAGGAACCCCCTCTCCCTTCCACACAAACACACTAGAAACATTGGAATCTCATCAGAATCTGGAAAAAAATTACATTTCAAAGTTTGGGGAGGAAATAGACTCCTGATTTGTCATGATGAATAAAGTAGTCTTGAAAAGATAATGAAGCTTCAATTCTTTCAATTAGGGAAAAAAAATCACATTTAACACCTCTTTTGAATTACATACCTCCTCCTGAACCATTTGCATATTTTTCTATTGAATTTCAAAAGACTTAAAAGCAAAATTAATGTGCTTCACTGTGAATGCCAAGAACACAATTACAGCCCATCAAAAGCTGCACAAAAGAAGGACAGAACTGATGTGCACAGTAATGCAAGACTTTTTTCTTTTTTTAAAGACTTTTTTGTAGAAATACATCCAGCTGAGCACAAAGGTAGGAGTTTCTATTTTATTAGTGCTCCAGCCAGCTCTGCTGTATATCCATACACTGTGTTTACTAGCCTGACTTACAAAGAGATCTTACATTATATAAAGTGGCCCAATAGGGACACGGCGAAGCAAAGAGCAGCAATCTCTTCTTTAGCCTGTCCAGCCTGAGGCATTTCTGTACTTGACATGCCTTTAAAAGCCATTAAGGTCTAAATGCCTTGCTTCTGTGGATTTTTGGGGTAGTGATGATTTGAGTAGCATTGTACAAACTTGTTCAACACACCATGCAACTGTAATAGCACAGGAAAGAGAGTTACAGAGATTTGACAATATATTCCATGTATAAAGGCTTCCTGCTATTTTATTGAGGAAGGAACATGTTGTAAGTTTGGTATATACAGTCATTCTGTCAACTCACAGTTTCTGTGTGTGATATATAGCACATATGCACCTAATAGTATTGATCTGTATACATGTCACCTGCAGAATTGTATTTTTCCCCATATGTAACATTTACCCACTCCAGAGCTAAAGGATTTCTTCTTTCCCCCTGCTCCTTTTAGCAGATGGATCCACTCCAGTGCAGAACCTATGAAAAGGGAGCTGAGAACCTAGAAGAGTGAGAAAGAGAAATACTGACTTTCTTGGTCCTATAAGCAAGGATTTAGGATGTAATTATTACTTTTACTTACTAAAAAGCTCACACAGACAGCATTAATTGTCCTGATTTGGGTTTAAGATAGTCTGTGGTAATTCTCTTTCAATATACTGTTTGGGATTTGTTCCTTTATTAAATACTTGTAGACCTGTGTTCAGTGCATCCCCCATGGCCTCAACCATCCTATTTCTGTAGCCACAGAAAGCTAGAACCTCAGACAAAAGCCTATGATTTCACTGAAGGTATTCCATAGTATGCTTGCTGAAAGAAAAAAAAAAAAAAAAAGCTTTGTGATACCCTTCCTTATTTTTAAATTACAAATGTGAAGTTGTTACATAAATCAGAAAAGGCTAAATTTTCCTTGATGAAATTTTGGGATCAAACTGCAACCTGCAAATCAAACAGCTAGTTTAACCAGTTTTTAGAGGATGTTAAGTATGTAGTTATTAAAAGAAGGAAGGAATATGGTTCCCAGTCATAGAAGGATTTGATGATCTTTAAGACCCTTTTAGATTTTACCTTCTGAATAAGGAAAGATTTCAGCCATCACAGCAAGAGGACATGTCCAGCAATACAGTAACAGGTAAATTCTTGTGGTGCATCACATCAGAGTAGTACAGAAAAATGGAAACCATTCAAAAGTGAGAAAAATACATCAGCTTTGGCTTCTAATAGGTGTTTAGCCATGTTTGACTGACAGTTAAGAACAACTGCCTCCACAACAATGGCCATTATGTCTTTTTTCCAAGCTGCTGAAAAGTCACCATTATACTTTTCTGATTGCTGCAGCATTAAATATCTGATTAAAGAAAAGCCTTTCCAAAGCACTAGCAATAGCTTTGTTAAAATGCTGGATAGCTTCACAATCCTTAGAATGAAAACCTCTATTGTGAGCTCCCTATCCTCTGGAACATTTGAATAAATAAATAAATAAGTCCAGAAGATTGAAAGGGTTTATGGTTTTGGGTATTTTTTTCTCTGCATTTTGCTTTGAGAGTATGAGAATGTGTGCTGCTTATTAGGGATAAAACGAAAAGAAAGCCTTTTAAATCAAATTTGAAATATTAATAATAAGGATACAACTTCTCCCCTAGAAAACACTTCAAAACACCTATTCTGTGAAGCTATTTCATTAGTTTTATGCAAACCCCTTACCAATAAAACTGTAAAGCACTAAAGCATATTGTACTCATTCACAAGAAAGGTATATCAGGTCCTTTCCAAAAATACATATATTTTTAAATGGCTAAATCCTCATATAGTGTAGACAGTAACAGATTATTTATGGTGTCTTCAAGTCTGACACACACTGAAATACATGATTTACCACAGAAAGCATATGATCCATTCAACAAAATGCACAAAATAAAAGGCTTTTTATGTTCTTTAGAAAAAAATAAGATTTTTTTAATATAAAATTTCACCAGCACGATTTTATATTAGGAAAGGAAACAAAGAAATATAAATACAGGCACACACACAGAGTTAAGATCGCTGTGAATACATTCTCTTTTATAGGTTTTTCACTAGTCCTACATTCAGTATGTTGTTTCCTAGTTACTGAAAACATAATCCTGTCTGTCATGCCATAAGTCAAAATCAAGCATTCAAACTTTTCCAAGAGTTTAACACTTTTCACAGAAAAACACAATCTGAAAAAGTAGTGTGTTTCAGATGCATGAGACCATAAAATAAAAATGAAGGTATTTATCCAGTTAATTCTGTTCCACTCCTACTCAGCGCATACAGAGTTGAACAACTACACAGAATATTGTGGTAACCCCAAACTTCATACTACAGAAGCTGTATATTACTATCTCAGGGCATGGAAAGAATAATTGACACTTAAATACTGAAGTACATAGATATGTGACTCTAAAATCATGGTTATGGTTAAGCCTTTGCAGACCATGCTTGACATCTGACCTGGTACTGTGGGTGGAAGAAAAATGCAAATGAAGAGGAAGAGAAGAAAGAAGATGGAATTTGTCTTCATTCCTGGAGTCACACTGCTGTCCAAGGCCCCTGGATCCCACCAGAAGAAATAATTCTTGTCTTTCCCCTCTTACGCTTACTCAAATCCCACAAGCAGAACATTTGTCTGTGGTGGGGAGAGAGATACTGGCTGGACAGAGAGCAGGAGGAGAATGGAGAAAGGAGAGCACAAACACAGCTCATCTCCAGCTCTCTTCCCACTTTCATACATACATCTCAGAGTAGAACACGAGATTGAACAGGGTAGAAGACAACATAAATATTACAGGAGTACTAATGCTTAGCAATTTTTGCAATGTGTAACTCCAGACATTAAAATTCTGATATGACAGTGGTACCCATTTAGCATCTCTTTGAGCTATACCATATTATGTCTTTGGAAAGTGACATTTTCTCTGTTCAGTTTTGTTCAATGGTCAGTGTATCCTTGAGGATTCAGTGGGTTTATTTTCCTCTCTGTACCTATTCCTGTGCTGCTTGTCTGTCCTCTTTGTTCATGTGAGACAAGCTTTGTTTCTGGTCTCTTAATAGTGATCACTTCACTTGCACACTTTGAATAAAAGAGCCAATCTAAAACTTGTTCTTCCTATTTCTGTCTTTTAGTTTCTCTTGGCTTCTCAAATACTCTTTAATATGCTCATATATCTTTTTTCCCCTTTCCAAGCAATTTGGGCTTATTCTTTTCCTTACGAATTCCCCCTTTTTCTTGTCCAGGCTCTGTTTATCAGGCTTCACTACCTAGTTGACTGGAGTGATGAAGAGCTTCCAGTTTCCTCCTTAGCACTGTGTTTCCATGACACCCACACAACAGTTCACCCAACAACCACATCCCAGCACTCCCACCTACCTGTGTGACACAGAGGAATCCCAGGCACTTCTGGATCACTCATTGTGACACAACTGTAGTTTTTATCCTCATAAAAATACTTTCACTTGAAAACAGAAGATTTAAATTGTGACGTATTAATTAATACTTATATCAATTTATAAGCATTGTGAAGCTGAATGGGTATGGGGTGCCAGGTGAGACATACAACAGAGCTAAAGGAATCCTGAGTTCCAGAGTCTAGTGAATAGGCATTGCTATCCTTTCTCCCTACAGGCTCCATACATTATTATCTGTATCAGATGGACACATACTCATTGCAAGTAGAGTTCCAATATTTTGTTTTCTCATTATTTGGTTACTGTGCAGCCCTAGATTTTCTTTACTTCATAATATTCAACTTCAGTTCCAGAATTTAAGGATCCATTCCTACCATATTTCTAGTTTATGTTATACATTGCATATGTCTACTGTTACATATTTTTAAAGCATAGATAAAAATATCCAACATATTGTACATATGTACATAGGTACATATCTCCACAGTTCTCTCAAATTCTAGATATTACTGCTCTATAAAAAAAAAAAAAAAACAAAGGAGATCAACTTTGCTCCTCATTTAGAGAGATGCAGCTTAAGCAGCTTGACACTATGTTTCAGTGCCAGCACTCCAAGGTACATAGTCTCGTACTGTCCTGAGTCCATGACTGCAAACAGGCATGGTGACATACCATCATTCTACAGAGTAACTGACCTGGTGCACTGGCTACTTCCAGTGCCTCCTCTGCCCTCATCGATAGGAAGGATCAAGTATAGTGTAATACAGGTTTTCCTGGAATATTGTTTTCTGTAACTATCATTTTATCTTCTTATGATTTAAAAAAAACATTTAACAACTTTACACAAGGTTTACAAGTAGCTTCTGGTTTTGCTGGCTCTGTTAAACACTATCCCAGACTTATAACAAGCAAGAAAATGGCCCCATAAAAATCCTCCTTCATTACATAACCCTCTAAATAGCTATGTCCAGCCCAATAAATCAAGTAGGAGTCTTGTGGGAAAATTAACATGAGGATTCATTTTTTACAACTTTGGTATTCCCTAACTTCTGAGACATTACCACACACTTTTTTTCCTCCTAATAAGAATAATGCTGTTGCTACAAACACACTGAATACAATGTATTTCTATACATGTCATGGAATTTGTCAATTAACCATTAATATTGACCCGAAGTAAAGCATAGTAAACAGAGTTACTTTGTCACCCTTTCAAACAATATCCTGAAGGACTTGGGTTATCAATAAGCTCCAAATTGTGCTTTGCTCAGCTACTCAACTTTTCCTCTGCCTTTACAGACTGTTCTTTGTTCAGCTGTTATCTTAATGTTCTCTTTACTAATCATTCATCTTTGTCTGAGAATGCCAGTGCAGGAACAATTCAAGACCAATGTGGACACGTTCCTATGTGATCTATTCTAGATGATCCTGCTCAGGCAGGGGGGGTTGGACTTAGTGATCTTTCAAGGTCTCTTCCAGCTCCTAATATTCTGTGACATCCACTGCTTTTCCTGTGTCCACTGATGCAGCCACCTCATCATAGAAAACCACTAGGTTAGTCAGGCAGGATTTGCCCTTGGTGAAGCCATGCTGACTATCTCAAATCACCTATCTTCCATATGCCTTAACATAGTTTCTAGGAGGATCTGTTCCATAATATTCCCAGGCACAGAGGTGAGACTGACAGGTTGGTCGTTTACAGGGTCATCATTTTTGCCCTTTTTAAAAATGGGCACAATGTTGCCCTTCTTCCATTCAGCAGGGACTTCCCCTGACTGCCATGACTTTACATATATGATGGAGAGTGGTCTGGTAACCACATCAGCCAATTCCATCAGGATTCTGGGATGTATCTCATCAGGTCCCATAATTTTTTTGCGTCTTACCCTCTCCTCAGTGAGCCAACTTAGCTCAGCTTTGACACACAATTCTGTTACTCATTGCAAGGTACAGCTGCACTGCAGCACTTCTGTAACCTCAGAGAACATACCCAACAAGATAACAAGGGACATAAACACCACCTAAAAAAAAAATAAAAATATGATGATGACAGAAAAATTTTTTGGGGGACCCAAAACCCCTGTACTGCCATACATATTTTCTCCCTGGCAAGTCTAAATCTTCATCAGGAAATAAAATTTCCAAATTTGCAACCTCTGGCAATTTCCTCTTTTCACTTTAACTTTATGATTTCCACCTAACACTCTATGCAAAGGCAGACCATAAGATAAAACAGCCCTCTACACTATGAGTAATTAATGCATCTAGCAAAGCATCAAGTAATCTTCTGATTCCACCCCTCAGGTGAATATGAAATGAGGAAGAACAGAGACCAAGATTTCAATAATTTGAGCATCAACAGCTGTTTGGATCAAAAACTTTCCACCTTGTGTGTCAGATCATATACTAAAGATACTGAAATTTCATCTTTCAAAGTAAGGATGTGTAAAGTGCAATAGAAACATCTGGATGCAGATGTTATCAGATGACTTCACAGTTAATTTTCATACTTCATTGGTAATTACAGTTGTAAAATAACTCCTCTGCTGTCCTCTAAACCACTGATGTATTACTGCTGCAACCCAATCACTGTAAAATTGATTGCACTGTAGAATGCTGACCTACTAAGTTTTATACTAATTTATCACAACAAGCATAATAAAAAATATCCTGTTGTTAAGAATAATTTGTGCCACTACAGCAATTAAAACAAATGTGGCAAAAAGACAAACATGAGCATTAGCCTGGCTGAGCAGAAAAAGGAAAAAAAAATATTGATAATATTTCATAACCAGACCAACAAGCAAAGATAAGGAGGAGAGAATCATGAAAGAAAACTGCTGAATGTTTTCCTTTTGATTCAAAAGGATTTTTGTCACTGAAGCTAAACTGAATAATTTTCATATTACAATGTTTCAGAAATAATCTTTTTCTTAGTAGACAAGCCATCGGGTTAGAGACTGAAATGGTGTTATGGACTGGAAGAAATGTTCTGACCATGCACTCTCCCAAGACATCAATTTGATCTCTTCTGTTTATTTTTTCAAGGGACAGAAATATTTTAAAACCTAGTCTTTTGCAACAGCATTTCAGGGTGGGATACCTTCAAGTTACTTTAGAGCCAGCACATAGCAACTTTGCAGCTCTGCCTCTTTCCTTTATTAGGGTCTCTGAAGGAAGAAGAGAGCAACTTAGTGTTAGATCAAAGTTTCTTTAAACCTTCCAAGACCACCAAAAGCAAGAATATACATAGCAAACAAAGGACAACACAATTCCTCTCAAACATTTCTGTAAGTTTATAAGGTGTTTCAAAGCGCTGTCGTCATCTAAGCTTCTTCAAGCACCACTACAAATGCTGTAAGACATTCCTTCTCCGAGGACATGGGGACTAGCAGTGGAAGTGGAAGGCCTTTGGGAGAAACCTCTTCTCCATGGACACCCTGAAATGCTGGAATTGTAAAAGAAGGGTGCAAAACTTGCACCAGGTTTCACCTGTCATATTGTACCTTTAACAAAGGATTAAAGAATAGTAACAGAGGAAGCTTGACCATAATACTGTTTCATACTCCCTGTTTTCAGGCAGAAAAAGGGTTCTTATTTCTAATGCTCTTATTATATCAACTTGCACAAGATAGTTGCTAAAAAAAACCCCAAACAAATCCAAACAGAAAACACACCACCTCTACAAAGTACAGAAAACATATGTATATATCACTGCCACTGTGCACATTATTAGCACAAGAGCGCAGTGTATCATGCTTCTGATGTGTACTTTCTATAAAAAGACCCTCCTCTGACAGTCTCTCTTTATAGTTATCCTGTCATCATTAATGAACCTGCATTTCCTGGATCCTTGACTTGGTATTTATTTTTTAAGCAATAGCCTTTTTTGCTTTATTTTTTTTAAATCTTATATGTAGAGTAGCTGTGCCTCAAAAGGAGCCTATCTATGCATAGCAAGAGGCATAAAGAGCTTTCTAGCATATGATTTTCAATCATGATTAAACCAGGAGAGACAACAGAATATGCAAACAGTAGATAACACTAAACTTGGTTAAGTGCTTTGAGAGGTGAAAACCTGTAACTACTTAAAGAGATGTTGGCTTATGCTCAAGGGATTTTGCACAGCTACACAATTCTGAAACAGTATTAGAAGCTATTGTTCATCTTCAGGCAGTAGGGCATTCTCTTCTCCAGAGGGATATTTTTGGAAGCAATATGCAATAAGGAAGCGGTAATACGTGAATCTGTGTGATTCTACAATAGGATTATGTTTCAGTGAATCCTAAACCTTATTAAAACGTAATAGCTTTCTGTAACGCAAAATTAATATTATAAAAGGGATCAGATTCTGTTTGCAAAAGTTTTTATGACAGTTAAAAAAAGGAGGTAGTTTAAGAAGAAAACAGAATTAAATTAATTCTCAAAATCTTAAAAATTTATATCACCACCAACCTAATGAAACACAATGTCATACTGACATCACTATGAAAAATCATGCGTTATTTTTCATCACAGCTGAGGAATCCCCTGAACACAGGGCTGCTTAGAGTGTAAATTAAGAAGCTGAAGGACAGACAATTATTTTATAAAACAGTTTATAACATAAAAAAACCCAAATTGCTGAGTCAGAATTATTTGAAATAATAATCATCAGGTCCAGTTCAGGAACAACTTTGGTTGAATGAAAACACAGTGCTTTGGAGATGCCTTCTTACATTCAGCATCTACAAAATTCACCAAATGAAATAGGGAAATTCACAGAATCACAGAATGTTAGGAGTTTGAAGGGACCTTGAAAGATCATCCAGTTCAATCTGCCTGCTTGAGCAGGATCACCTAGACTAAGTCACACAGGAACACGTCCAGATTGGTCTTGAATGTCTCCAGAGAAGGAGACTCCACAACCTCTCTGGGCAGCCTGTTCCAGTAATCCATCACCCTCACAGTGAAAAAGTTCCTCCTTATGTTCACATGGAAAACTGACTCAGATCTCTCTTCACAGGCACATATTCTTGTCATGAAACACGTCATATTCCCATGTTGAACTTTCTCTAGTTTACTTCATATCAAATATTTAGCAAAACCAGGGAGAAAGCAGGGATTTAATTCCCACTTAAATGGGTAAACCAGAATTTCACTCTGTTCTAACTCAGATAATAAACATATAGGAACCAATCTAATCTACTGATATTGAATTTCCTTCAGTGTTTCCTTGTAAGACAACCACACCCCTCCTACCACCACAATGTGCATCTACTCCTCGCATTTGTTTAAAACTCACAGAATTTATTTTATTTCATGAGAAAATGGAAGCATTTGACTTTCAAGCTTAGGTAAGCAGGAGATTTCCTGAACCGATTGCGTATACAGTGTGGTGCAATCCTGAGGACAACCAAGACTCGGAGACTTTATTCTATTACACAGTAGCTGAGCAATCTGGCTGAAAACACATAATTTTAAAAGAGTAAAAATTTCTCCTTGTAAGTTATTACTTCTAATGGAAATAAAGCAAGTTCTGAAAATCAACCTCCTCCTCCTCCCCCCCTTCCAGATTGAATCCAGGCACACATAAACCCATGACCATCATGAAGCATTATTCTCCTCCAGCAGCTCACGCTGAGGATTATTTGATCCAGTGAGCACAAAAGCTCTATAATATGAAAATAAGTGCAAACACCACCAAAAAATCCTGCATAAACTGTTCAAAAAAACCTGCAATATCAGCCTTTCTTCCCCTACTGTGTTCCCTTTTGGACTGAAAATTTGCTGTGCACAGTTCAGAGCGAGCAGCAGCCAAAGATAACACAAATATCTGCACCGGTGCTTTTAGGGATGCCATTCAAGTCAGAACACCCTAACAAATGGTGCCAGAAATTGCTGCCCTACTTATTCTGGTAGTCTCTAACTTGCAAAAGCCATTTAATGAGAGAAAAAACTGTCAAAACCGTGGCCACTTATATAAAGATCAGGGGTGAACATGTAAATACGCGATCTCATCATCAGAGCAGGATTAAGATTGCTTTGATCATTTCTGACAGAGACACCATGGCTTTGTGTCAGGTACACTGATTTAGGTGCAGAGTCAGACACAAAGACAAGAAGCAGGACAGGGGATCATGGAGGTCATTACTTCTCCTTAGACAGCATTGTGTCCTATGGCTCAAACGCTCCCCAACAAGCAGATTGTTGGACAGATGCTAATGAATTGGAGGTGGCAGAATGGTGTGATATAAAAGGTAAGGAAGGAAGAGCAATACCAAGGGAGATAAGACAGCAGGAGGAAGGAGGAAATTCAAATGACAAGCAGAAGTCAGAGAGCACAAGTTCTGAACTTTGACCAGGGATGGGAGGAAAAATGTAGAAAAAGAGACAATGTGAGTGGTAGCTTTGCCTAAACTTAATGGAAGGTAGAATCCATAAATGGAAAAGTAGAAAAGGAGGAATTAGAGAAGTGACTGCAAATCTTTTGTGAGGAAGCGTAGATGATAAGCAAATGGAGAAAAACTGGGATGTGTGAAAAGAAATAGTATGATTTTCCATGGCCTGTGGCTGAGAAGAAAAGCTACTGGGAGTCATCAGATTTCCACAGGCAAAGTAGGACATCACAAGCTAAAAGAAATAACAAAACTAAACAATAAAAAGCCCCACCTACTTCAGTTGGAGAACACATGCTGGAAACCCCTGGCAAAGAGACAAGGTACCTGGAGATAAATATTGTCTACAAAGTATCTAGGTAAGCACACTAGAATACCCAGGGGGAAAGGAAGGAAGGAAGGAAGGAAGGAAGGAAGGAAGGAANCATGCTGGAAACCCCTGGCAAAGAGACAAGGTACCTGGAGATAAATATTGTCTACAAAGTATCTAGGTAAGCACACTAGAATACCCAGGGGGGAAGGAAGGAAGGAAGGAAGGAAGGAAGGAAGGAAGGAAGGAAGGAAGGAAGGAAGGAAGGAAGGAAGGAAGGAAGAAACTATATGGCAAGAATGCAAAATTACAGCTAAACATCCCAGTTTGAAAACATACTGCTGGACAAGAATAGGATCGCCTTTATTGTTCAGACAGTTCCAGCCTTTCATTAAGTCACTTATACCCATCACAGGACTCCTGTGGCTTTCTAGATTAGAAGTTATGACTGTAAATTGAAACTTTGCTGAGCAGATTATTGCTATAAATGAATTTGTTTCAAAGGTTAAGCAGAAAGGGGCTTTGCTATGGATTCACAGCCATAGGATGTGAATCCATAGCAAAGCCCATAGAATGACTGTTACAGGGTTATATGCAGTCTCTTCACTGCTGCTCTAAGTCAGAGGCTATCAAAGGCTCCGAAAAAAGAACACATTTATTTATATAGATACTTAGAAAAGCAGCCCAAAAATGGAAACTACAGAATTCTTAAGTGTCACAAGTGCCACAGATGTACCTTTCTGTTCAATCTGCTTCTTAAACTCATGCCTTTAACTCCTAAGCATCCTCCCCAAAAACAACCTCAAGAAAATGTGAGGAAAGCATGCTAAATCCATTTTTGGCATAGTTCCACAGTCCCTTGGCAGTGCACCAGGGATGAATGTAACCCTTGTCTTTAGTGCAACATAGCCCTTAACTGCATTCATCTTGGTAAAATTCCAATTAAATTATAATAGATGCTGTTAGAAAGTGTGTGCTTGGTTGAGGCTATTGTTTCTTTTGTTCTTTACTAAAAAAGGCACCCTAAATATTCATTACCACCTACACCACTACTCTATTCTCATAGGAAGAGGAGAAGAATTTGTTTGGCTATTTTGTATAGGCATCTATCCACAATGCTGAAATGCCATTTAACATAAAACAATACTAATAAATTTGTTTAACTAATGAAGCTATTTCAAACAAAACACGCTATGGGAAATAATGAGCACAGTGGTGGAAACGTTAATCAGTTAAATCCAATTAAGTTATTGTTGTCTAGTACCAAACTATCAATGCTTATTCTGGGAGCTACAGAGTTGCTGAAACTTACCCCATGAGAGACAGCAACGCTTAGTTGCTCTGTCATAACAGCATTCTATGTCCCTATTAGAAATACCAACAAATCCCTAGAGTTTATTAGGAGCTGTAAAAGTATTAGGTAAAATAAGGACTGGAAAGCTGAAAGGATGATTCATTCAACTTTTCATTTTATAAACCAGGAAAAAAAAAACAAACAAAAAACCAAACAACAACAACAAAAATCTATATTAAATAAAAGGACAGAAATCAAACAAATCAATGTTAATTGTCTCTCTCTGAAGCACACGGGAGAGCAACACCTTTAATCCTAGGGAACTGTCATTCACAAAGCAGGGGGTGGAAATCCTACCGCACACTTGCTAAGATCAGCTGCCTTTGTTGAAGAAAAGCCTTTGACTACAAATAGGCTCCCCAGGATCTCGATCTTAGGACACAAAGTCTTTTCAGGGCTCAACTCTTTACTGAGGCAGTTCAGGCTTATGTTGCAGTGCCAGAAAAGAGACTGAAATGCAGCACATACCAAAATGGGGAGCGGGATTCAGATAGCTGCTAATGGGGGGCAAGAACCACTCCATACAGTTTGTACCTCCCACTATCTTCATTGAGGCTGTCAAGAAACACCAGTTTCACTGGTTATCTTGGGCAACTTTGTTAAATAAAATCTTCCAAATGGCTACTAGGGCACTCTTCTCACATGGGCTAGGATAGACACACCCTATTTAAAGCAATTCTTTGGCTATGCTAAAAAAGAAAAAACACACACACGGAAGGGAAAAAAAAAAAAAACACACAAAGCCCACCCATAAAAACCCACAAACCCCCACACACCAGAAGAAAACCTGCAAGTTAACTCAGCCTGCCTAACAGATGGCAGCAGGGCTAACCCAGCCTGCCCGACGTTCACTGCCTCGGGGGTGTAGGATGTTGTCAGAGCCAGGCAGGTTTCTCTCTATCTTCCTCTGAATAACTTCAATCTGCTTAATTCAGATATTTTCTTTTGTTCATTGAACAAATATAGGAACATGCCTGCAGTGACCCAGCCCTCTTAGGCTAGAAACCCATTAGATGATCACCAGGAGAAAAGAAAATGACATCTGTCTCCAGCCAGATGCTATTGCCATACCTGCTGCTCGCTTTCTGCATAAGAGGCTGGAGGGCAGAGCCCTCACCCAGGAAAGCCCCAGCTCTGGTCCTCAGATGCGAGTAAGCCCAATGGGATGGAGCCCTGCCTCTCACGGGCACTCTCCCCACCTACTGATAAGATTTTTGTTTTTTAAACCCAGGCATGGTCTAATGTAAAATAACTTCCAGGAATGGGTCTATATCTCTGAAGTCCCAGTCATACTCCCTCCCAGCCCAAAGCCTTAGATGCCAAGGACATGGAAGTGTTATCAGGAGAAGAGTAGGTAGGGAGAGATGGCTTCATCAATAGGGCAGGACCCTCACTAGCAGTTCTTCATCCTACTCAGCCAGAAAGGGAAGCAGGACGAGGCCACTGGTGTCATCTGTGCTCACATTGAGCACTGTCCATGATCTATGTGGCCGTCATGTATACATGCATTTGTGTCTATTTGAAACACATCTTCAGCCTCACTATTGACAGGATCTGGGGACAAGGAAGCTCAGGTGTTGGACTCAGCATGACATATTTTCCTCTAACACTTACTAGAACTTACAAAGTCAGACTAAAATGTCCCAGCACTTTACAAGTTACATTCAGAGACGCATGACAACTATTACATCCTTTCCTTTTCTGTTATCCACTGCTCTGTCCGCCACAGGAAAAAAAATCTCAGAACTTTTAGTTCAGACCTCAGCAACCTGCTTTCCCATCCTTCCAGGCCTGCTGTGCTACTCTACACTTGACGGCTGAATTTTTTCCCCTCTCCATGCAAAAGATTTTATTATTTTTAGAGGAAAACTATGAGTCTTGGAATTTTGTTAGGAAGCATGGCTTTATGTCACTTGGACTTACCACTAGTATTTTAATATCTTCTATGCTTAACATCTCATGAGCAAGGTTTATGGAAATCCAAGAGATTCTAATCACTGTCTCTACAGAGCACAGGAAGTTCCACCAGTCTTTACTCAGCACAAGAAGACTATGATTAGTTACATCAGAAAAAAAAAACAGTTGTAATTTAACTGTTCATTCATTACATCACATCACACTTATTTAGTCACTGCATTTTGGCATAAATTCCAGTCATGAAGACACCTTGCAGTACTCAAATAAAAAGCTAGAAGCAACAGTTTTCAAATCCTTTTTATTCCTTTAGCAAGGTATAATGACTCCGTCAATGTCCACAAAACCAGAATTGTAGCATTGACCAGCCGATAGCAGAGTACAGTTAAAGTGCAGGAGAGAAGAAATTTTAAATGGAAATTATGTTCTACACAAATGCTTCTGGACCTCACTATTCATTGCTCAGGTCTTTTCTCTGCAGTGGCCTCATCTTTTGGAACATCTCCTTGAGTTTCATCTATTCACACGGGGGAGTGAACATAAAAGAGCTACAAGACATCTCCACTCACTTAACATGCATTCCACTCACTTATCAAGCATTGGAACAGGCTGCCCAGAGAGGTGGTTGAGTCCCCATCTCTTGAGGTGTTTAAAAGACGGGTAGATGCAGTGCTTGAGGACATGGGCTAGGGTAGACTTGGTGGCGGTAGGTTAATGGTTGGACTGGATGATCTTAAGGGTCTCTTCAAACCTTAACAATTCTATGATTCTATGCCTGTAGAGATCAACTATTTAGGGGAAAAGGAAAAATGTTTGAACAGGCACCTATCTCTTCTGGAGCCTCTCCTAGGTTTAGAATTTAGATTCTACCATTTAAGGAGGGAGGAAAAAAAAATACCAACATACCCTTAATTTGAAAGGAAACTAATCTTCCTGAACAAAACAGACATCCAGAATTACCACCCCTTAAATGAATACCACCCTTCTCAAAACAAACCAACCCAAAAGAAAACTCCTCACTCAACAAAAAAAAAAAAAAACCCACAATTCAAAATCCCTTCAAACCCACAAACAAAGCAAAACCAAGAAAATGCCTACCCAAGACACACTCCCAACTGCAAGAAAAGTATTTGGAGAACAAGTCTACTGTACAGCTTATTTTGCAGCTACTTATTCATGGTTTAAGCTAGCTCATGTCTAATTGAAATACAGAGGAATTATTATTGCTCTGTATTTAGTTTGAGCACAAGGAACTTCAAGTCATTCTTTCCCTTAGAAGTTCCAGAGCCTTTAACCCTCAGGAGGATGTTACTGAGTTAATTTTGGGCAGAAGTGATAGATTTAAAGGTTACCTGTCATACATACACACAGAAAAAAAATAAGTACAAGCAGGAAATCTTAATTTTTATCCCCCCTCTTTTTTAGACACATGAAACACACATAATGCCACCCAAAATCCTGAGCAAATAGATGTTTGAAGCCATTTTAATAAGTGAAAATAAAATTAAATGTCAGCCAGCAGAAAAAAAATCTCTTTTGCCTTTTAGGAAACTTGATGCTTTGCTTTGTCTTCTGCTCAAATTCTGAACAAGCCATCCAAAGGCAAGGATTTTCTTTAACCACCATTATTTTCCTGTTAGCAGCAGTTCCAACCCATAGGATTTCAAAGAGTTTCTTACACACAGGTGTGGATTTACTGGGGAAGCATATAGATGTGTCCCCTTCCCTCACCTTTATTCCTTGGTCCTGCTTGGTGCTGTGCACAGATGCTTCTGTGCCACAGTCAAACCACAGCTGTCCTCACCCACCTCATTTCATCTAAAACCAAAAGCAGCTGCACATCTCTCACAGAATGACTAACGCATCACACCAGAGGGTAACGGCACATTACCTCCATGTCCATAACAGTTAAATTCACCCCAGCCATCAGAAGTGATAACTTACCAATTGCCACGGAGCTCTCACATCTATCCTCATTACAGGTTTGGCCTCTGCTATTTGTTTAAGACCTGAGCTGCAAGAACTCTTGTATGTATTTAATCTACGTCATAGTCATTTAGATATGAATCATATCCTCAGTATCTCCCACTTTTCATGCTTTAAAAAAAATTTTAAAAATACACAAACACAACATTGTACTGAATGTGCTTTTTTTTTAAAGATAGCATAAGGGTTAAGTATGTTTTGTTTTGGTTTGGTTTTTTTTCAAGACAGTATTTTCAGAAAGGCAGCTGAGGATTTTGTTTCAATTAAACGTCTAATACTTAGTTGCATGCAAGAGGTCTTGCAGTCCTGTTAACCAGTTTCCATGAAAGTTTCTAATTCAGGTTTGTACCACATTTCTGATGTTCATTTGTAGTAAAACATCATTAAGTTTGCAGTTTAGTTCAGGAAAAAGAACAGAGGGCTGATGAAATTGGGTGTTTTCTACAAAAAAATGGAGGAAGTATTATCAATCTAGTTACAGCAGTTGAAAAAGGCAAAGATTTGCCTTTAAGTCAAAGGGGTTTTATAGTTTGAGGGTTGTTCTGTCAGATTTGTTTTTTTAAAGCGGCAGCAGTCCATTTTCTAGGAAGCTGCATATTAGGGTAGCCCTGTCATCTGCTGCGTGCTGCCTGCCAATTTCCTCTCCTGCCTCACAGAACAGCTGCTCACAAGTAGCAACTCCCATTTGGTCTGCTGGTTGTGACTGTCGCCCACCACAAACTGTCACCTGTCATTTTGTCACAGCAGCAGCTGGTGCTGATGCCTGGCACCAGTACTTGCCGTATTCTCTCCTAATACAGGTCAGAAGGGGTATGGAAGGACAGACAGCAACTGATGCAGCTGCTCTTGCTACCATCTGATGGCTTTATAGGTGACAGACCCAGCTAACAAAGCACAGCCTTCCATGACCTCCATCTTCTTCAGCTAGGACTTCTCCAAGCAATAAAACCCTTTCAAGTTTCAAGTGGTTTCATGTTTCTCTGGCTACTGGTATCAGCAGTTTATTTCCATGTAATATGGTTTATAACAATACTTCTGGAGATACTAATTATAAGTGTAGTTAGTCATAAATAGTTAGGCAAAGACACATTTTCCACATCAACCATACTGGGAAGAGATTATGGAAGAAGCTGGTATTTGTTTTCTGTAAAGCCAACTTTTTAATCTCTGCGGTTTGTCCCCTGCACTCTAAACTGTAATAAAGCAAGTAATTTCAAGGTAAGTTAAATCACTCCTTGTGATGTTCACACTTTCTGCAAGCTGTCTGTATTTTAAGCTGACTCACGTTGCTCAGCTGTGCAAGCATGTCCCAAAAATCTGTGATTAAGCTTCCCCGATCTCTGTGAAAGCTTAAGACATCAGTGCTTGGTTGAATACAATTATGGACATTAGATACTGAATAGATCTGAGTAAATCTTTCTTCTGCAATTTTTTTAAAAAGCTCAGCTGTATATGAGCAATTTAAGAGCTGTGAAAAAGTGTATTTGTATCATTTTCAGAAAATAATTCCACCTCACACCTCTCTCCAGAAGAAGTGGTTTATGCACAGTCATTTCCTTCATGCAATTCATCCATTAAATATATATATACACACACACACAGAGCCCAAATTCCTCCATGTTTAGGGGAGAAGAAAAAAAAAAAAAAGCAGCATACTACAACTTATTCAGTTCCAAGGCCCTCTGCACTTACCCCAAAGGCATTCTTAAAAATTGACTCTTGTTTCACTGTACACTTAATTTTCTGTACTTCTCTTCCTCACTTGTCCTCAAAACAAAAACCAATCAGGTCTGTTTCTGGCCAGGATTTCAGTCTCCTACAATTGACAATATATTTAGAACAAAGTAAATGAAACCGCTTAAAAAAAAATAAAGGTTTTTAGCAGCTTCTGAAAAATCAGAGCACCTATCACCTCGGGGAAGGTTTTACCCAGTCCTCAAAGAACTGACAAAGCTGTTTCTAAATGCATCAGCTGCTGGAGATTTTGAAGAGATTTCTTTCAGGCAGTCCCATTTGCAATACTACCAAACTTGTTTTCCCATGGCTTTTGATAGATTATCATTACTTGGCAGTCTGCAAGCAATAAGCACTCAAAAACCAATTTTCAGACAAGAATGAGAATCTGGAACAAAATCTAAAAAAAAAAAAAACCCTACAAAAAAAAAAAAGAAATCCCTAAACCAAAACAATGCAACACACAGAGTGGAAGGACCGACAAGTGACTTATAACCAAGATACTTTCCCTCAAACAATGAGTCAACAGCCTCAGGAAGCATGCCGTTTTTCTTTTGACAAAAAGTTATTTTTTGCTTATTCTCTAAAATGGAAAAAATGTATCTGCTATAGATTCAATATTTCTGAAAACTTTTGTGCCTCTTAGCATAAATATAACTATATGAATTAGATCTCAATTTTGCCAGCAGCGTATGTGATTTCTTTTTGTTGCTGTTTGACAAAACATCATAAGAAAATACTGGGTTTTGCTCAAAAGCATCAGTTAAGGGCTCTGAAGCTTTGGGGAAGGTTTGCTTGTTTTCAACACAATAAAGTTGTTTAGAAAGGCGGTGATTAATTTCCAGAGGCAGATGAAACACAGGGGGCAGCTGAAGGTTTTGGAAAGCAAAGAACACACGCTTCCTTTCCCATTGCTTCTGCAGGACAGTAGCATGTGACAATTTCCCAAGCACTCATATGCTCTGAAGACTGAGGGCCCTGTCAAACCTGCAAGGGTGAGCAAGCTCAGGCCATGAGGTTCTGCTCAACCCTGTACAAGGCCACAAGCACACTCTTGCATCAGCAAGGGGCTGTGCAAACCAGGGCATGGCACAGTGAAGCTGTGGGGATACCTACGTGCCGGCTAGAACTGAAGGCTCTCCAAGCATCTGCCTGGCAGCCTCTGGGGCATAAACATCTGAGGATCTAGCTGGGGTTGGCCTGCCAGCTCTGGCTGCACCAAGGGTACCATGAACGTATATGTGAGTGAGCTACCCGAGAAAATAAGTTCATGTCTTGTTTGAACAGTTACCTACTAATTGCTGTCTAATGAATAAAAGCATTTTTAATAACCCTGGTGCTGTGTCTTACACACACTAGGGAAAAGGAAATTCACAATGCACACAGTAATAAAATATTGATGTCTTTATAAGGAGAAAAATTGATCAGATGTTTGCCACCGGTGCTTTCATAAATGCATTTACAGATGTATTTACCTGGAAACTGCTATATCAGTGTAGCATATGTATTCAGTCTCCAAAATTACTTTCTTAAGCTATGATTATTGTTAACACACTGCATCCTAAAACCTCACTGCTTTCAAGTACTCTGTACTCTCCGTTTCAGAAGCACACAGCACCAGATTTTGTCATTTTTTGCCTTCTCTTTAAGACAGCAATAATTTTATGCTTCTACAACACCCACTTAAAAAAAAACCAAAACAACAACAAAAAAAAAAACCAGCAAAAAAACCCCACAAAACGAAAAGATCCAACAAGTTCACATTCAGAGAACTCCATTAGAAAATATTCACTTAACTGGATACTTTCACACGTAGTTACTGTGATATGCATTCTAATCATATTAGATATCATTTGATATCATTTTAATTTGTTTCATGTCTGTTGTCAGTGTGCACATTGCCTCAAGAAAATTCACATTACATCCAAGCTCCATGTCATACATAAATCTAAGTGAAGTCCATCTCACTTAGCACTTCCAGTTGAATTCAAAATAAAATACAACCTGCTTTCCATAGCACCATGCTGACTGGCATTAGCTTTGCTAACATTGTCTGATTGCATCCCGTATCAGCCTCAATCATCCTGCCTGGTGTCAGTGTCCAGGCAACCAGACGTTACCTAGGTTATTTTGTCTGTTCTGTTTAAATGCTGAAGAGACCTTAGCTTTTCTTCCAGTTTCCTGGAACTTCTCCAGACTTACAAGACTTTTAAATAAAGAGAAAATCACATCCGATACTAATTTTTATAGCAGTTCTTAGAATTTCTCTGTGAACATTTGGAAAAAAAAACTAATAATAGTGATTGAAACGTTTCCACAGCCCTGCAAAAATATCTGGTAGACATCTACCCCTCCCAATGAATAGGAGAAATATTAATATTACAGATGCAACAAACTGGTAAACATGGTTGTGGCTGTTTACTGTGTTGCTATTGCAGCTGTTCAGCCCATACTTCACTCCTCACAGTTACTGTCCTCATAGCAGGAGCAAAAAACACCCCCAAAATCCTCAGAATAAGCACTTGGGCCCCAGCTGTGACAGTTTACAGCACACAATCTTAGCCAGAGACCCACCTCAATTTACGCTGAAGTGCAATTGCTGACTCACAAGTACACAAGTTCCTCCTCTTTCACTGGGGAGGGTGTGGGCAGTGCTGAAAGAACACACTTCACTGTAGCTGCTTACTTTACTGGATATTTGTAAGAGGTCTAAGTAGAGAAACAGTGCTGTGAAACAATTGGTTACTAAACATGGCCAAAGAGATTTTGCACCCTTTTCCTCCCTGGAAGTTGTCCCGTAAGTTGTCATCCTTTAACAGTTAAATGTTTTGTTCTTTACAGGAAATAATGAAATTATTCATAATTATGAAACAAAGTCTATGCTCTGACTTTAATGAAATATACTTCAAAATATTATGAAAAATTCTGGCATTACTTTTTTTTTTTCCTATATTGTCTTAAGGAATTAGCAAGACAAAGTCAAAATGCATAACTTTGTGACAAGCTACTTGTACAGATCTAATTCAGTTGGAGAACAGTATACCAATCTTTTTTTATATCTGCTTATTAAAAAAGTAGTTACAAACAAAAAAAAAAATAGAAAGAGGCTGTTCAAGTAGCCAAAACCTATCACATGAAGAAAATATATATATATATATTCACTGCATACTCAGGCAAACAAAGGCAACTGGAACCTTTCAACACCTCAAAGACTTATTGGTGATAAATTCACAGAGAAGCACTTAGAAGGGCAGAAGTTTTGTCTCCTATTCTCACCCCAGTCATTTCATACACACAGAAGATTGTGTAGTTCTACCAGGAATCTCATTTTGCACATAGAAGTCTGTATTCAACCTTTCCCCACATAGGTGAGATGTGTATGTAAAAAAAAAAAATCCCTTCACTATTCTTCTGACTGGGAAAAGAGTGGCACTAAGCAAATGCTACTGCTTGCACACCTTTTAGTTTCAACTGTATTTTCATTGTGTAAACTTTGTGGCAGACAGATGAAAGCATTGGCAAAGATTACTTATTTTTCCACTTGTAAAAGTTATTCTTCAGTGATGATAACACTACATGAAAGAAAGAGAAAAATGAATATGAACTAGAGAGTATCACAGTCCCACTCTGATATATTATGATTCCTAGCACCTGTACTCTCTTGGATGAGCAATGGACTTGACAGCGTCTGGTTTACAGTTGGACCCAACATTATTTAAGGTCTTTTCCAAACTATACGATTCTCTGTCTACTTTACTCCTGAGACTATTGAGAAAGCCAAAAGACTTCTCAAAAATAACTTCTGAATGACCTACCTGCTAATCCTCATCCTTGCAACACATCCACAATCCTCTAAGAGAACATGGGTAACAGCCCACATCACTGGCAAGAAGACACAACCATCAGAGCATGACTACTACTCGCTTCCTTCAACACACTGCAAGCTCCTCAACAAAGCTCCCTCTTCAATAGCTCTCTGTAAAGTCCCTAAAGCACTTTGAAATCATATAAGAAAGCAAAAAAAAAAAAACCAAAAACTTTCAAATAAAATTTTCAGATAGCAACACGATGCAGTATAGAACATGGATGTTTCTCAGTAATTTTTCAGTAGCATTTTAATTACTGCTGCAATAGGTCTCAAAATTTTCAGGACCTTTTCTACTTTAAGAACAGCCAGATTTTCCTCCCCAAATGTAAATGTAAAAGCACTGACCTTTATTTTTAGGATTGTTTCAGTACTTATCTTGTTGGTATTCCTCTTTTACTGCAGAAAGAATAGCTCAGCAAATTGGACTCTAAGCAGTAAGTTCAGAAGATCCCTGAACAAACTGCCTAGATTACCAGCCACTACTCAACATGACCTTACAGAAGTCAATTAGCAAATGAAGATCTAGAAAGATTTAGGAGACAGATATCAGCCCATTTGGTGTCTGGCTTGAAAGCAAGGATAAATACCTCAAAGAATATCAGAAGTTCAGTGGTCAGCCCTTAAACTTTGAACTGAGTACAAAGGCACAGTCCAGAGGATTAGGAGACATTGTGTACAACCAACATCTGTTGAACTTGAACAAGAATTATTCTTCGATGGGCAAGGGGCAGCAGCCATGCCTTTAGAGATGTTGCATGAAGCAACAGCTACCTGCCTTTCCTGTGCACCTGTGTGCAATGAAAGGGGAATAATCTCATTCCGTTCTATTCTGCTTTGTGAGATACAAAGGAAGAACTGTGAAATCACAAGCTCGATTGCAGCAGGATGACATCATTTTTCCTCTGAAGCATCAAATAAAGACTAACAAGAACCAAAAAATGAGAACAGAATTCAAGAAAAATTACAAGAAAGGATTTCTAATCTTTTTCTTCTGACAAAAACAAAAAAAAAAACCCAAAAAAAACCCCACCCCAAACCAAACCCAGACAATAAAAGGTGGGGGATGGGGGAATTGGAATACAAATATATAGCTAGAGCTGCTCACTTTAGATATCTTGTTACAAGAACAGGTGTAACACCAGAGACTGAGTATTTGAGAACCAGTTTTGTTCTTTCCTCCCCTCCCTAGCCATTTTCTGGGTGAGGAGGCACAAAAAGAGCAAAAAGAAAAAAAAAAAAAACCCTCTTCCATACTTTTCTTATCTAGAGAAGCCAGTAGTAATACAACTTTCTTTCCTTTAGAGTGAAAGGGAGAAAAATATACAGTACGTGTGGATTTAAAGCCTAAGGCACTTTGTGACATTAGCCAAAACATTTATTCTTGGTGAGAAATATCTAGTGTTAAAAGGACAAAATTAAAATAATTAAAGAACATTCCATTTGAGTTTCTGCAACCTCATTACAGAATGCTTTGCAATCACCTTTTATTCATGTGTTTATGTTTTTCTCATCATTACTAGCCAAAAAAATATCCGAGTACCTTCTGTTCTATATACATTTATTCATAACAGGTTCAATGCTTTCCTGATATGAATGTTTTCAACAGTTTTTTAGAAAAAAAAATCCAAACAAAAACCAATGTGGCCTTCAGTTCAAGGTTTATAGACCATTTTCTCAAGCTGAACAACCAGTACTCAAATCTCCTAAACATATGGGGATGAGGCACTAAGCTCACAGGCACTAAATAATGAGTTGTCACACATCCTCCCTCTCTAAGGAGAGCGCTGAAAAGCATAAACAGCCATTATTCTGTAGAGCTGAATTCCTCATCCAGGATGCTACCAAGAACAGAAGTATTGTCTAATTTTGCACAAATCAAACCATAATCAGCATTCACATGGTGCTTTTCATGCTTTTGGGTTTAGATTGAAACCCAAAAAGATTGAAGATTGAAACTGAAGCTAGATTGAAAGATTAGCTCTGCTCCCATCTTTCTGACAGCTTTCTTAAATTATTTAGCTTTAGGATAGTTCTGTGTATAACCAGTATCACTGCAAGCAGAACCAAATTCTTGACCTGGACAGCTGAAACACAGAGGATTTGTAACCCAGCAGTTACCATACACCTAAAGTAGATCTCTCAACAAGTCTCTCAATCAGCATTGCTTTTGCACATCAGAAAGGACAGGACTGAGAACTAAGTTGTTATTTGACTGTCTTCCACCTATGTAAATGTACCAAGAAAATCTACTGCCAGGGGAATGTTGATGCTCCACCATGATATCTGCGCCGTAGTGATACCTTGGTCATCTACACATAGTAACTGCTTCAGATAAAGAAGGTCCTTCTCTGAATGGGTCTGAACATAATACATTAATTCTTATCCAAGAAAAAAAACCACATGAAATCTGAATGGCAGCATTCTGTACTGCCACTGAGGGTAGGAGGGTGCAAAGAATGGTGTGCATTGAGAGGAGGATTTCAGAAACATTGACAGTAAACAAACAAAACTTTCAAGAAGAAAAAGAGAAACAAGTTTTGATAAAGTTTGTTTTGGTGTCTGTTAGGGCATCTTCTTGGGTGCCAGTGGGAAGGGAAAAAAAATAAATACACATACATGAACCTGAAGTTCCAGGCCTTTATGCCACTTATATGTCCCAGTTTCAGGGGTTATTTGCCCAATCTGAAAAGCTTCATAGCATGTTTTATGACTTAATTAGTCTTATGAGTTCAGAAAAATAACTCTATCCTTTGTCTACAGTAGATTCTAGTAACTCAAGTATTTTTTTAAAGTCATAAGAATTAGAAAAGCTTTTATTTACAAAAAAAGTCAGAAGCAAAATTTTTGTTTATATCTAGGACCGCAGCTTGGACAAAAGCAAACAAACCACAGAGATACCACAAGAATTGACAACACCAAGACAATCATCACATACCTCTTTTCATTATGTTCCAACACAAAATCATCACAGCATTAGCTGGGATCCCAAAACATCAAAATCAGCAGACAGAAGAAAGCAGAAGCCCAATTCTGCCATACCTCACAAATAAAGAGTTCCTCACCCTTTTGCCCAAGAAACAGAATATCGGAAAATACTAGCAACAATACCTGAGTAAGATCCCAACCTAATAGTGCACTGGAGAAACAAGGAGAGGCATTATGGTGGTTTGACCCTGGCTGGAGGCCAGATTCCCACCAAAGTCCCTCTATCCCCCCCCGCTTCAGCTGGACAGAGGAGAAAATACATGTTGAGAGGCTTTGGAATCGAGATAAGGACAGGGAGAGATCATTCTGCAATTAGCGTCACAGACAAAACAGACTCAACCCAGAAGAAAGGCAAGAAAACTCTAATTTATTACACTACACACACACACAGAAACCAGTCAGATAACGAGAAGTACAAACAGCTCTTAAAACACCACCCCCTGCCCCTCCCTTCTTTGCAGACTTCACTTTATTCATGATTTTCTCCTCCCCAGGATGGCACTTGGGAAAGGGGAGGAAATAGGGAATGGAGGCTTCAGTCTTCGGTCAGTTCCTCATGAGTTGTTCTTTGGGGTGGGGGGTCATTTCTCACACTCTTTCCCTGCACCAGCGTGGGGTCCCACCCATGGGAGAGAGTCCTCCACGACCTTCTCCACATGAATCCTCTCCCACAGGGCCTCAGCTCTTCACCAAAACTTTCTTCCTGAAAATATATGCCAGTAGTAATGTCAACATTGGCAACGAGGGTTTTTTTCTCCTTTACAACAGACTATAAGCATATATTTCCTATTTTTTTAAAGAAATAGCTTGCTTCCATGAATGTGTCATAGTTTAAAATTTGTCTAAAGCAAAGTTCAACTTCTGGCAACATTTTCAGGGTTGTAAGTCAAATTTAACTTTACTTTTCTAAATTCAGCATTAAACATAAAGATAAGTAACAAAGGCTGGAAAATACTGCTTCTTGCAGAAGCATTGGCAGCATCTCTCATTTTTCCCAAAGTTTGGGCATTTCTGTTCATTGGGAAGTAGGATTTCATTTCCCATGTATCTTACCAACCAACTGAAAGTCTTTTAGCACTTTTGAAGTAGGTCTCTTGACTCACTGATTTGGGGTTAAATCCAACACAGGAATAGTAGCTGTTAACCAGCGGATAGGATTGCTGATTGTAACGTGTATGTAAATACTTTGTTGGGTCCAGTTCCCTCCTTAGGGAAGTAGCTTTAAGGTATCACTGCCAAAAAGTAAAAGGTGTACTCATATTTTAAGGAAAGAAAGACCTAAGTATAGGGAAGGAATCAATTTGGTACATACTATGATGGCTTTTATGTCAAAGAGTACAGTGGATAAAGGCATAAAAACAGTAGTGGCAGTAGTCACAGCATTAGACAACAGGCTAACACGAGTAAAGGAAAGAGTAAAGGGAAGCAAGGATCAGAGAGAGGTAACAAAGGCAAAATATCACACTGGGTTAGCCTCACTGACAATAAGATATACATTTACTTCATGGAAAAGATGAAAGGATTTAGAGATAGACATGAAAAAAAACGACGAGACATCATTCAGTATAAAATCATGTTACAGTGATTTCATTTGCATCATTTAAAATGGAACAAAGGGGTGAGGGATTGATATGGTGGAAGATAAAGAAGATTATGTTAAAGCAGTTGGGGAAGTATACTTTCAGAGGACAATATAAAGGAACATGATGCAAGATGGACTCAAGCAAAGAAGAAAAGTCTTTAGTAGCACACTAATATTGTGGTTCCAGGAGAGAAAGCAAAGGGAAAGTCCAAGAGTAGTTTGAGAGGAAGGACTTGTTTAGAGGAGCCTTCATCATAAGGCCATAGGAGGAACCTTGGAATAGATGTCAGGTATGAGAGTCTGCAGAAAAAGGGAAGAACAAAAATTCAGCATCAATTTAGAGTTCTAAGAGTACAGTCAGAGATTAAAGCCTTGTCAGTAAATGCATTCAACAGCAAAAAATTAATGAAAGACAGAATTTTGCTAGTTCCAATAAAGTAATTTCCATTTAGCCTAAACAGTTATACTTAGGGAAGTATCTGAAATAATTTTAAATGAACCTAGGTAGTCCCATCTTAATATAAGGAGGAACTTTTTCACTGTGAGGGTGATGGATTACTGGAACAGGCTGCCCAGAGAGGTTGTGGAGTCTCCTTCTCTGGAGACATTCAAGACCAATCTGGACATGTTCCTAAGTGATCTACTCTAGATGATACTGCTCAGGCAGGGGGATTGGACTTAGTGATCTCTCAAGGTCTCTTCCAGCTCCTAATATTCTGTGATTCTGTGATAAGAAAACAGTGGGTAGGTGAATAGCCCTTAATTAAATAATTTCATTTCCATATACAAGCCCACACACTGAAAAAAGAAAGCACAGGGCTCAAGTGATCTGCACAATGGTCTGACTGTGAGCCACTTGTCCACAGATTAACATGCAGTGTCAGCCTGTCAGCAACTTCTATGTCGCTATCATCATTTTCTGCAGCACCGCTGGTGGCAAGAGCTCTTGCTGATATAGAGACTTCCTTGCAAGGGCTGCAACATCTTGCTGTTGGATGGCACTGAAGAGGATATGCTTTTGCAAGCAAAGCAGGGCTCCCACTCAAACCTAAGAGTAGATTCAAACCAAATTAAAACACTCTTACAGTTGTAGTTGCTCTTTCAGCTGAAAATATAGCATTTTCACCAAGCTTTAACTAAATATTAAAAAAAAAAACCTCAAACATCAAGCAACAACATGACAACATCTGGGACTTCCCCTATATTAATCAGAAAAAAAGTAATTTCTCCATGCAAGTGGAGAAATGAGAAGTTGATTCAATTTTTCTTTAGACAAGTGTCATAACCAATTTTGGATTTGCTTCCTATTCACATCTTTTAAAGCAGAAGTTAAATTCAGGAACCCCCTGTAACAAAGTTAGAGTATGAATCACTGGAATATTACGGGTAAGGCAATATGAAGACATATTACTCTGCTTGTAATGTCTTTTGCCTGTGTGTGCCTACATTTCAAGTTACTGTGTGAGGAACTTTAACGGCCTTTACTTTTCGAAAATGCCGATAGCCTACCCTTTGAAATATCAGATCTCTTAAAAGTCATTCAAGTGGTCTGAGAAAAAAAAAATAATTTGAAAGCAGGTTAAATCTCCAGTACTTAAAAACACCCCACAAAACAAAGTCCTTCTGAAGAGAGGAGAGTGCCTATATTTCCTCTGCCATCTCTATGACCTTACAGAAGGATGTCTTTTAGATTAGAGCCTAGGGCTTTTATTTGAAAAAGAAATTTGTTAGATGAGGATTTAAGAGAAATAAATTATATACTCTCAGTTTTTCTTTAATACAGGAACAATTTCATTGATTTTTAGCTCGATTTGTTTTGGTTTCATTTTCCTTTCTACAGAGAAAGACTGATAGGTTTTAATATAGCTCAAACTCGAGAGCTAGAAACAGGATGTTCCCCAACTCTGCTCCCCTGCTCTGCAATACTTCCTGGGGGCAGATATTCAATGTGAATCTCTTACTGGGTGAATGGGAGTATATTTTATCATGAAGTTTAGCATTCAGAGGATATGAGAATCAAACAGAAAACGTTGCCAGTACGTGTTTGAGCAAAAGAGTAACCAATTAACTGCTGAAACCCCATACTTTGGCATTTCATGATCAAATACTTAATCCAAAACATGTTTGTCACCAGGTGTATCAGTAGTAAAATATGAATAGCCATTTAATTTTGTTAAGTAATTTTGCTATCCTTCCAGTCCAAGATTATTTTACATGATCGATGCTCTAAAAATCAAGCAAACAAAGGAAAAACAAAACCACTTTTTTGCCTTTTGATTGATTAAAAACCTGTATATTAGCAGCCAGGACATGAATATTTCTCCAATGTGTGCAGTCACTAATGAATATTTTCCCTGTATTATTAAGTTATTGTAAATTGGTTTTGCAATAAAACATCATAAAATAAAATATACCACAAAATGCTGTTGCTTTTGCAGATCCTTTAAGGATTTCTCTTTTTCCCACATTTTAATTGTCATTCACCATAGCTGTTACATATATCAGATCACAAAATTAGTGTTAAAAACACAGAATCACAGGGTTGGAAAAGACCATTAAGATCAAGACCAACTGTAGCTGTCCTCTCCTAAACCATATCCCCAAGCACCTCATCTACCTGTCTGTTAAATACATCTAGGGATGGTGACTCAACCACCTACCTGGGCAGCCTGTTCCACACCCCAACAACTCTTTCAGTGAAGAATTTCTTCCTAACATCTCATCTGAACCTGCCCCAAAGGAGTTTAAGGCCATTTCCCCTTGCCCTATCCCCTGTCACTTGGCAGAAAAGACCATCACCCACCTCTCTACAACCTCCTTTCAGGTAATTGTAGGTAGTGATAAGGTCTCTCCTCAGCCTTCTCCTTCCCAGCCTAAACAACCCCAGCTCCCTCAGCTCCTCTTAAGGATAAAAATACTTATATAACTTTGCAGAGGGCTGGAGCACCTCTCCTGCTAAGACAAGCTGAGACACTTGGGTTTGTTCAGCCTGGAGAAGGCTCCAGGGAGATTTTATAGCAGCCTTCCAGTACATAAAGGGGCCTATGGGAAAGATGGAGAGGGACATTATCAGAGAGCGTAGTGATAGGACAAGAGATAATACCTTTAAACTACGACGGCACATCTAGATTAGATACTAGGAAGAAATTCTTCCCTGTGAGGGGCAGTGAGTCCCTGGCACAGGTTGCCCAGAGAAGCTGTGGCTGCCGCCTCCCTGGCAGTGTTCAAAGCCAGGTTGGATGGGGCCCTGGGCAACCTGGGCTAATGGAGTGTGTCGGTTGGGACTAGACCAACTCTGAGGTCCCTTCCCACGCAAACCGGCCTGTGATTTACACCAGTGACCAAACGAGGTGTTTCCCCGAAGATCACAGGCTCTCTGAGCCGAGGCTACATCAAATCCAACCCTCGCCGGCAAGGTCGGGGTAGACCCACGTTCAGCATTTGCACGTGAACACCGACAGCACACGACCGTAGAGCCCGCGGCCCCGTGCGGAAATACGAGAGCGCCCCCTGCCGTTGGAACGGCGCCCCCCCGCCCGCGCTCCCGCCGCCGCCGCTGCCGCGCGGGGCGGG
>VXBZ01005658.1:108668-134417 GCA_013399135.1 Heliornis fulica | reverse complement strand
TTCAGCGGGGGGGGGCGGGGGGGTGGTGGGTTTGTGGAGCAGTCTTCGTGTCTTTCCCCACCCATACTCAGTTTTAAAAGCTACGGCAGTGGATCACTGAAGTCAAATCTCACCTCAGAGGTGAGGATTTCTTCCCAGGCTTTCGACTGCCGCCTAGGAAATAGACCTTTAAATGGCAGGAATCGTTAAATACATGTTGAGCCAAGACTGTGCTGTAAAAAGGGCCTGTGGTTTAAAAAACAAAACAACAAAAAAAATCCCAAACCCCCAAACAACACCCCCACCAAAAAAAAAAAAACAAAAAAAAAAAAAAAAAAAAAATCTAAACAAACAAACAAACCAAAAAAACACAACTACAACAAACAAAAAACCTCCCTAAAATTCCAAAGCAACAAGTAATAAATCAACCTCATGAGCAAATTGATCTTGAGGAAAATTAGTCTCTTCCAACCCGATGGTCATCGAATGCAGAAGGCACAAATGTAGGCTAGGGCCTGAGGGAGGTTACTTCATTAAGTGCCGAGTCTGGAAACTTCCCACCAAGCTCACGTGCATAACGGACACGTCAGAGTGGCTCTAAAACTTTCCTTAGTCTTTTAAAAGTGAGGAAAATGTTTGAAAAACTGAACAGCCAGACAAGTGCACACCTTCTCATCTTCTTAATATAAGGGAAACTTTAAGCAAGCTGGTGCTTCAATGAAGTCTACAGCTAAGTAAACAGGCATTGAGAATTTGTGCTTAGTATCACCAACTATCCTATTTCACAAACATATATCTCAATTATCATATTGATAGTTAAAATGGCATACATTCTTGAATGCAGGATGAAAACATTTTGGATGACTCACAATTACAGATTAACAGTGCTGACCTGTAATCCTGAAAGGATTAATTAAGGATGTGGATGACACCAAAACACTCAAACAAATGGATGGCTCGTCACAAATGCAGAGTGCGCTGCCACAGCTCACCATTCGGCCAGAAAAAGGAGTTGAAGCAATACAACATGCTCCCACTTGTACGAAACACTACAAAATACTTCAGGCAAGTAGACTTTCCGCATCAGCCCATCAACAGTCACTCAATAAAGTGATATTAATATGCTTAGATTTACCAAGGAAATTAAAGAGAATAATCAAGTATGGTATTTCTATTGCATGGCTAGCAACTTTGAGAAGGACAGTGATGTATCATTGTATTTTTAGAGCCGCTCAAAATAAAGAATCAGCAGAATAAATTATTCTAGTATACAAGTGATACATATGTATAAGAAGTACTGTGGCTCTTGTCAGGGTATTTTCAACATAATAAGAAAATGAGCAGGAATGGAAAAAAAGAGGAAGTTATTTTTATATTGCCTTTACTTACCTTTTTCTAAGTAAGAAAGTGAATGACAAAGTAATCACTGCTATGGAAAATTTGTATGTTGATTTAAGGAGAGGAACCGCCATTCTATAGAAATTTCTTTGCTTCTACTTTTTTTGCTCCTTCTTCCATTTCCTCCAACTTTCTCCTCAATAAAATCACTTGCCTAACGGGGAATGTTTCTTCCCACACCTCTTGAGACGGTAAGACAGTGTCGGAGTATCTCATGTGCTCTCTGCGTTAGAAATGAGCATTTTCTATTTGAAAAAAAGCTATGCAGAAAATCAGGATTTGCCTTCCAATTTAAAAAATGCTATGTAACTGTAGTTATTGGAATAATTTCATCATTATATATATGCAATAACCCATTCATAACCTCCAGATACTTCTAAACTCTGCTGTTTCACTACAGAAGTTTATAATTGGACCGACATTCCTAAGAAGCATAGCTAGACATGAAATGAATATGTTATATGGTGTAACCATCCTCTGTAGAAATCTTTTCATAAAAGGAGATGCATATTGCACATGCTGGGGAGCGAAGCACACATTGTACTGGCACACCACTGTCATACAATCCAATACACAACATTTCTCTCAACACTTCGTATCACCTTTTAATACTGAAGAATGACTACTTCTCTACAGACAGGTACAATACATCTTTTCTCATAAACCCTCTGCTGTATTTCAAGAAAGGGTCAGTGTACTTTCAGGCATTTCCCTTTAGAGAAACACAGCTTTCTTCTGTGCAGGATCTTTGGCAGAAATGGAAGGAGCTGACCAAAAGCCTCTTCAGACTTTTGTTCTCCTCATCAAAGAAAAACAAAGTCATTGTGATGCAAGCTTTTCTTCTCCTTGAAAAGAAAATTGTCTTTTCATACATTATTTCTAAATCCCCTGCTTTCTCCTGTTTTCTTTTTACTGTGTTTGTTCTAATTTCTTCACCTGAATAAAGAGGACTATTCCCTACCTCCTTTTCTTTTTTTTTTTTCCCCACAACAGAATAATCCACAGAAACTGTGTAACAGCACAGAAAACATAAGTTTCTTTTCCTTTCATTCCAAACAGGGTCTTTTTTTCCCCACCAATTCTGCTCACTGGTTAACCAGAAGGAGACTTTGACATGACATTTGACATCTTTCAAGCCCCAGGGTCCAAAGTTCCTCAATTCATGCAAAGCTCTTTTCAGGATAGCACTCTGCTTGACTAATTCTCCGGTGAAGAAGCAGTAGAAAGGGAAACAATCATTACTCATCTGAAACCTTTTATGAAGAAATATTTGTCACACAGCATTTTATTCAATAATCTCTCAGTTCTTGTTCTCAAATAATAAGACCAATAATCATGACAGTGGAGTATTGTTAACATATCTCTGACTACCTGCAAACACTATTAGGCTGTGTGTTCCTACTATCCTCAAAATTATCCCTAATAAAATCACCTGAACTGAAAAAGCTGAAAAACACAAATGGTGGGAAAGGCTTTAAGGAAAAACTGAGTCAGTAACAAAGTACTGGCATTTTCTCTGACAACATACTTGGGCTACTACTATTGTTTCCAGCAATAACCCCCCTGCCCCCAACTTTGAATAACAGCTACTGTTTCTTAAAGAGAGAAATACTTGTTATGGTATCTCCCAATCTTATCCCTCTGTTACTGGTACTAGGTTGCATGTCAAAGCAACTGTAGAGGTGAACTGTGTACTACCTGAAGCAAGTATGTAATAAGCATTGATGATGGTTTAACATGGGTTAACAGATGTTTTCACAAGTTTAACAGGTTTACTTAACCACCTGTGTGATTAAATTGGAAAAGAAAACCAGGTCTATGACAGACAATTAGATGCCTGCATGTATGCAGGGACAGTTGCCTGCCATCTTCAGCAGACTATAAACTGCTTTTCAGCACAGCTACAAACACATTTAACACTTGTCCTACAAAATAGCACTATGAGTGTTTGTTTGCCTACCTGTAGAAGAAGGACAAAAACAGACAAAAAATTATTTAGGAAAAGCCCTATACATGATGTTACTATTGTAACTGTAACTTAAATCCGGATCAAATGAGATAATTAATCATTAGATTGGTGGGTTTTTTTCTCAGAAATTCTTTGTACTGCTTCCCATTCTAGAGAGGGAGCAAATAAGGACTTCAAGAAGAGATGCGTATTGAGAAATCACAAGTCCAGAATCCATTCGCGTTCGGCTTTCAGCAGTACTGTACTTTGAGTGCATCACTGTGCGAGTGTTGTGTTACCCACATAAATCCGCTGGAATTAGATGACCAGGAAGTACAGAGATAGCATTATTCTACATTCCCACTGCGAGTGAACAACAAAAAGAACGCTGGCAGACAACATTAGCTTTGGCCCTACATCAAGAGTCTTGGCATTTAAGAAAGCTAACAGACTGAATCTAATCTTTATTTTCACAGTGTTAGCACAAGCTTGTGCACTAATCTCAGCCTGGTACAGATGTAAGAGGTAGCTTGACCCCTTTGCTGAATTTATAGAGAGGAAAAATTATATTTCAGTGTAATAAAAATCTCTCAGTAGCAGCTTTAAAATTTACCTTTCTTTATGTACCATGGTAGCACTGAAACAGTGTTTATTAAAGCAAAGCCAGTATAATCTCAGGCTTCATCTTCCATCCAATGCCTCTAAAGCATTTTACAGAAGAAAACATACAGACTGTCCAGGTGTATAAATGGAACCAAATTCTGCTCTTGCAACAACATGCAAACTGGAATCACATCCTCTTGACTCAGTGTATTTATCAAGGGGGACCATGTTTTGCATTAAGCATACAACTACGTATCACAAGGTTGCTGCACTCAGTAGTGCCTTACAGCTTGGGTTAGCTGTCCTGTAATTGAACAAAACAGCTCTGAAATGACCCCTGCCTCTACTATATTTGAAATATAGTAATCATTGCTAACACTGTTATTAGGGGAAACAAACAGAGCACAGAGAAAGCTTGTGTTTGCCACTTTCAAATACATGTTCATTGTATCTCAGAAAATGTGCTGCAGAATCAGAAAAACTTCAGAGAAAAGTTACATGCCAAAAGGATGCTTTGGAATAATTCCTAGATGGGCAATAGCTAGGCAATCAGTCCCTTGCCAGGACTTAGGAAGGATGTGGCAAAGGTCTATAAATATCTGTATTACTGACAGTGACTAGAAATTTGTTTGTTATTTATTCAAATAGATCAATCATTTTACATCACTGTAAGCCATCAGAAAGAAGGCTTAAAACAAGCACAAGAGCTTGTTTTTCTGTTGCTAAAGCGGTGGAACACCATGCCAACAGATGTTGCAGAGGCTAGAGTTGAAAGGTAGTTAAGATCATCAAATATAAGGGCAATTTGTTTTTCAGGAAGGTCTTCTTCCTTTCAACTACTTGAAGCTGAAGTGGTTGAAGCACTAAGAGGCTGCTAGGAAGAAACATAAAGGTTGCCCTGCTCTGCTACTTCTTAATCATGGTTTTTATCACTGTCCAAAGAACCTTTGGGCTGCCCTTATGCTACATTCATTGTTCACTAGCAGAAAATAACCTTAACTTTTAGTACTCATGGGATTACATATATTTCTCCATCATCTGCTGAAAACTGCCAAGAAAACAAAATCACACCACGATCACTGGTAGCATTTAAAAACCCTTTTGCTCTTATTTCAGTCTTTTGTTCCACCTCAGATTCAAAGAAACACTTGAAATTTTCTAGAATATGAAGAAAATTTCAAGTCGTATAGAAAAGGTATTTCTAGAAGTACGTGTTCGTAAACTGCTCTGTATGCTTTTGATCTGATTGTGTGATGGAACCTTATCTAGTAAGTATATACTGCATGCAAGACTGGTTGGGTTTTTTAAGATGCCAAGTGTATCAACCTCATTTCCAGAGGAAGAGGTACTCTGCCACAAAAGCCAACATGAATAAAATCAGTCAGTAATAATCAGGCCCTTCTCTTTCTTTCAGATTAGGGCTCTTTTTTGCCATTTTTATTACATCTAGGCACTGGAATGAAGAGTGAGCTTTGAAAACACGCAGAAAACACCGAAGTTTTTCTATTTAGGTATTAGAGAATTTATCACCTCATCTCCTAGAGTAGAATTTTAGAACACAGCTGCACACGCTTGTGTTCCAAGGAATGTAAATTTTCCATGGCTATGACATTTGCAAGTCAGGAATGTGGACCCAGGGTGTTTACCACCCAGGATGTGGACCCTATTTACTCCAGTCTGCTCAGAGAGGAAACACATATTTGGCAGCAAATCAGACCACACAAAGGCCATTTTAACCACCTTTCCCTCTGCACATTAATCCTGATCAAAGATGTCAACATCTTTCTTACAGGTTTGCATAATCTATATTAGCATTTTTGAAATTAATACAGATTTAAAGACTAATAAATATAGATTCTATTCCAAGTACTCAACCATGCAGCATTTAGCATTTCTTTGGCATGCCTAAACTAGTACCCATCTGCTAGAAAAGCATTCTGGCCATTCAGCAAGGTGAAACCACACAAGCAGATGGTGCGTAATGATAAACTGGCAAATGCAAACAACTAGTTTCCAAAGAAATACTTTCTAATGGCAAACACCAACTAATTAGGCTGTATAAACCATTCCAAAAACATCCTACCTATTCATATCTGTTGAACAAATCATGTTAAATCATATTTCTGGGCACTTTGCCTCAGTACCTCCTTTTCTGCTTAGACATCTATTTGAAACACTCTTCCTAGAATGAAGAGTTATTAGCATTCTATTTAGCACCCAAATAATTACATACAGTTGTTTTAAAACCAAACCAATCAACCAACACTGGCCAGTCACTTCTGAGTTCCAGGACCAGGAAATTTACTTGATGCAAGTAAAGAGCTGAAAACCAGCAATTTTTAATTTACTGAAAAAAAAGTAATCTTTGTAAAGACATACTAAAGTTGCGTAATAATAATATCAAAACCATTTCTTTGTACACACACGTCTACTGAAGACAGAGGCCTGGATCTTGCAGCACCTAAACCACAATTTTTTCCATTAGAATAGTGTCCAACATCTGTTTTACATAACACAAGCCACTGCCAAATAAGTCATACAAGCTGTACGCTTATCTAATATTCACATTCTATTAATTCAGTGCCAGAAATATAGAATGAATAACAAGTAATTTTGCACATTCAAATCTTCAGCCTTATCTTTTACAGGTAAATGTTTTCATGTATTCAAAGTCAGTATCCCTGGCATGGCTTTTGGGGAGAAGAAAATACTGGCCTCCACCTCTGTAGAGAGGAAGATCTCCTTGCTCTGTCCCTAAAAACAGTACATCTGATCTAAGAGGAGCTCAATTAATTTGATAGAACCAATTAAAATGCATAATTATTAAATGCTATTACTTGAACATTTATTGCAGTGAAAGAGAGGAGAGATTAATGGAGAAATCATGCACAAGTATCTAAACGCGCTGTTTTAATCCAGTATCTACTCTCATGAAAATTCTGTGAAGATTTGTCCCAAAATACCTAGAACTCACTGATTTTTACCAAAATATTTACTAGTTTTCAGTCAACATATTTACAATCTCTGTGATTTTGTAATGTTACTGTTAACAGAATAAATTTGCTCAAGCACCAAATACGGACGATTGGTCTTTGCCCATATAGCTGTTGAGTCATAGTGAAGGTTGTTTCACTAACCCTTTCTGGAAAACTTTGCCTTGGATACAACCAAGTATGAAAGGTAGCGTGCTGTCCTGGTTAACCAACTCCATAACTATATAAAGGCAACCACGCTGCAATATAGATGAAAGCAAATTTTTATTTTCTGTCGATTGGAGTATGTTAGGGGATCAAAAAAAAAATAAAAACTTGCAGAACACAACATGCAACTCTAAAGCCTGTAAATACGTCACTGAATTCACACATGTTGGGAAGACAAACAGAAATTTTGCACCAAACAAAAGATCTGGAGCATCTGACTCTGTGTGTGTAGAGCATTGTACAACAGGAAACAAAAAGATTGGGAGACCACAGAAGTAACAGAAGTCTGTGTCACAGCAATTAAAGCTTTCAGGGCCTCCTATGTATATCATGACGAAAAACAAGTACGTGCAAGTACAATTTACAGCTCTGTTCAGTGATTAATCCTTTAAGCCTTCAGAAGAGGTAGGTTTAGGTGAATACCATTTCTAGTTCATTTCACACCCAGGCTCAAAAGGAAACCAGTCAGTGGCTAGAAACATCCTGGAAAAAAGTTAAACCATGATTTATCAGTCTTCTTTATACCGGGCTTATTTAGCAGACTGCCCAAGAACAATTGGTATTTCACTGACAAAAGGAAAGATTCTACTGAAAGTTGAGGAATGAAAGCAGGTATCTTTACAGTCAATTAAAAAAAATTGCGTACACAAGGCTTCCAGCTGCTGAACAAACACCACAGATCTTCTATATATCTTATATACACAAGCTAGTAAATTACAAACTCTTAGAACACCGGCAAATGAGGAACCTTAACAATCATGTGAGTAAAGCATTACAATGCCATTTTAAGCTGGCATTACATAGGCATCCCTAGCAAGCATTTAAGATAACTTTTACTTACATTGCAGAACTCAGTAAGATTTGAAGAATGCTGCCAGCCAAATGTTTTACTAAGGTATTTAAAGCACCAATAGGCCAAAATCCTGTATGTTATTTGGCAAAGAATTTTCTTTTCAATTACTTTCAAAAAGTCTAAAAGCAATCATTCTCACTGTTAAGACTGAACAATTAAAACAAAACAATTAAAAACAAAACAGGTTTAATACAAAGCTCAGTACTGTAGGTGAAGAGTGAACATTCCAATTCACAGTGCAGGTTTTAGTACTATTTGCTTTCCACTGTGTTTTTTTATTGGACTTCATATATATTCACTGAGATTTCCATAATGATCATGAAGTGTTTTTCATTTATTAAGATCCTTCTTCCCAAGAAACTGCATTGGTCACAGGTGAAGTCACCTGACTACCTAATGTGCACATGCACCTCTAAATATCCATTCTTTTTTTGAAAGCTGAATATTATTATCTAGTAGACATGAGCTTACATAAAGACTATGAGCCCTGTCACAGAATTGGGAGTTTTTCTTTGCAATTCTTAATCCATTGGTTCTTATGGAGTCCGACAATACTTAAGATCCCATGTATATATCTATGAGTTTTTGTATCTTATTGTAAAGCACTCTCTCACAGAATTTTTTTAAGTGTCACTTAACTTATCACATCTAACATACCTTGCATAGCTGAAACGTGTATCTTAAGCACTTCCAAAAATGCCAATTTCAAAGAGAAAAATAAAAAATAAAAAGCATGAAAAGTGTTCATGCTCAAATTATTACTTAACACTTAAAAAAAAATAAAGATAAAATAAGTAAGATAAATGTTTGCGTTCTATTTACAAACCCACCGCATCCTCTTTTATTCCTACAGATATCAGGTCCTACTAAGTGCAATGATAGTAGTATGATTCACATATATGTGGTGAACATAATACCCGGAAAGACAATAAACAGTGTATTTCACTTCTGTAAATACAGGTTATTCAAAAAGTTTATTGTATCCAGGATCAGAATTTTAACTGATGTCAATTTAAATAAATGCAATGCCCAAAGACAAGAATTATCAACTGTTTTTTGTGTGTACTCCATGTATCTCATCCAATACATTCCTGAGGCTTTCTATACAAACTTCTTCTTTCTGATGTTTCATACAGGCTTGCTTCCATATTTCTTCAAACCTTTCATCTGAAATGTTCATGCCAATGTTGAAAAGAATTTGTGCAATCTAAAAAATAATACATTGAATGCAATTCTTGTCAACTTTTCCTTTAAACTATAAAGCCTGTGTTTACATACATTAGCAAACTTTATTTGCCAAAGAATATTTCTCCACTCTTAAATAAAAACTTAAATAAAAACTACAGACCGCAGCTTTCACCCTTAAGCAAAGACATTCCTATTTAAATAAATCTGAATCTTATTGGGATGAAAGCTGTGGAGTACAAAATTGTAGGTAATAAATTAATGTTGATGCAACTTCAACATTAGAAAAAATCAAACACAGATGATTCAGGGAAAAGCAAATGTTTTTTTAAAAGTCAAGTCCTGATATCCACTGTGTTTTTACTGTTTGCAGCTATTGACATAAATCAGATTGTCTGTGTTTCACAGCAAAACACTACATGCAAGATCTTCTGTTGGTACAGATAAATGGGCAAAGTGACTAAAATGAAATGGTTCACATCAACTTTGTATGTTGCTTTAGCTTTACACAAAGTTAATCAGAAATTTTTTCTTCCATATATTCTCACTTCAATGCTTCCTGCTACATGCCTCATTACACAGACCTGTTGATTCATTAAAGTGAGGTGGCTTTGTAAGAATATTGGCACATGCTTTTGTTAATCTTAGCAAATGGTTGGCTTCTTCAATTGTAGTGTGCATGAACCTGTATTATATTTATATTCCAGGTATTTTAATTTTAAGAAGTAAGACCTTTAACACAGTCAAATCAACCTTGTCATCTTTCTCTAGAATTGTCATTTGTATAAATATAGGCCTGTTCCACAGTATAGCAAACCTACAGCTTCATCTTAGCCAATCAGCCTATGCCAGTTTACATCAGCTAAAATTACAAGAGGAAAACACAGACTAAAAGTTTCCTTAAGCATAGGTGCTGTTTCAGTTAAATCAGTATTACTCGTGAGGAAAACAAACCAAATTTGACCTTACATCTTCAATGAGCTAGTGAAATTTAAAAAGTTAAACTTAAAGCAGTGTTCCATTATAGGATACCACTGATGGGACCATAAAGGACTAGATGCTCTCATAACCTGGTTACACCATATTAAGATGCAACTCTTCTCTGGCTCATCAACAGCTATAAAATAACCACTGACTAAACCACAGTCTATCATGGTTGCAGATAAACTGACCCTTATCTCTTATCAACATGATGTTGAATATAAATTACACACTGATACTCAGTTACATAGCTTCTATTCCCCTTCATTAGGCTAGGATGAAATCCAGTGAAGAAATCTAAAGTCCCTAAAACTATTTTGATCTTTTTTATCATGAAGAGTCACTTCATGAAACTACTTTATAGTCAGAATTCACATTTATTTCTCAAGCCTGTACAAAACCTGAGTGTATTAAAAAATCTCTGGGCTTACATACCATCTTTTCATTAGCTATTACATGTTTAAAAAAATACATGCTCCATCTCAAAATATATTAAAGACTATCAGTAAAATACTGAAACTGTCAATTTCATGAGTGCAGGGTGAATTAACAGTCAGAGGTGGCTCTGTACTGAACTCCGTACAGCCTACAAAGGTGTATGACATCTCAGGACACATTATAACTTCACTGTAGCAGTTCTATCTAGCACTTGACAGGTATAAAGGGCTGCTCAATGAAGCATGAATTCTATTTACTGTTAGCTATATTCTGCACGCACAGATTTCCTGCTTCGAAGCTAGATTATAAAATGGTATGTGACATTGACAGGCCTTTTCGTGGCTATGTATAGAATATCACACCACACCTTTCATGTTCCCAGCCACTAATTAGCAACACTCTTTTCTGTAAAATATACACTCAACTTCCAGATCCACTTTCAAATGGGATTGAATATTTAATATAACATTTAATATCAGAGGGACAGACTGTCATGACTTCTTTTTTTCATTTTAGATTGGAATTCCAAACTTTGTTATAATTGTCTCATAATTTATATTTAAGGTAATGAAGTTCTCTTAATATTTTCTCACTAGAAAATGCATACAAATGTCAAAGCAAGAGAGCAAACAATACTAAGAATAAGCAAAGTTGGTTTAGTGTTTATGTGTGACTAAGTCTGAGCTGTGAGATAGCAGAGTGGCAGCAGCTCCCAGAGATCTCAGATAGAAAAATCAGAGTTCACAAGTAAGTCCAGTCTTACATCCTTTCTCTTCAGAAATATGAGATGGCACAGCACTGGTGTATGATTCCCTGATTCTCCTATCACTGTACAGTCCTTTGTAGATCTGAGTCTAAGGCCATGAACACTTAAAAGGTATGTTCAAGCAGTTTGCTGAATTTGCCAGAGCAAAACCTCTAAGTTGTCTAAGGAGTTATCCTGGGTAACACCTTCCACTGACCATCCATCTGCAACAGAAAGTAGTTTTACCCACCCGTAAAAATCTTCTTGTAGGTCTTCATAAGAGAGCTACTCACAGAATAACTCAGGTTGGAAAATATCTCTGGAGGTCATCCATCCATCCATCCATCCATCCATCCATCCATCCATCCATCCATCCATCCATCCACATTATCAAAGGAGGGCTAACTTTACCATCAAACCATGTTGCTTGGGACCTTGTTCAGAAATTTGAATACATGCAAGGATGGAAATTTGACAACTGCTCTGCTCTTCTCACACTGCAGAAGCTGTGAGTAATAGACTCTCAAACCCTCGACTAATTACACACCCTCATTTGACAAGGCATTTAAATTTAAGCATGTGAATAGCAAACTGACATACTTTCTTGTATTAGTTATTGAAACTGGTGGACAGCAAGGTGATCATGAACCAGTAGTGTGCCCTTGTGGCCAAGAAGGCCAATGGCATCCTGGGGTGTATTAGAAGGGTGGTGGCTAGTAGGTCAAGAGAGGACCTTCTCCCTTTCTACTTTGCCATGGTGAGACCTCACATGGAGTATTGTGTCTAGTTCTAAGCCCCTCAGTGCCAGAAGGACATAGAAAGAGTCCTTGAAAGAGCCCAGGGCAGGGCCACCAAGATGATTAAGGAGTGGAACATCTTCCTTACAAGGAAAGGCTGAGAGAACTGGGTCTCTTTAGCGTGGAGAAGTGGAGACTGAGGGGTGACCTCATTAATGCCTACAAATATGTTAAGAGGGAGTGTCAGGAGGATGGAGGCAATAGGTCCAAGGTGGCACACAGGAAGTTCCATATGAATGCAAGGGAAAACATTTTCACCTTAAGGGTGACAGAGCACTGGGACAGGCTGCCCAGAGGGGTTGTGGGGTCCCCTTCTCTGGAGACATTCAAGACCAATCTGGACATGTTCCTGTGTGATTTAATCTAGGTGATCATGCTCGGGCAGGGGGGTTGGACTAGATGATCTTTCGAGGTCCTTTCTAACTCCTATCATTCTGTGAGTCTGTGTAATACTTTCAGCTGAAGTAGAAAAACTGCATCACATTTCGCATCCAATTTTGTCTATAAAACCAGCAACCAAGTCAATACTCACCTGTAAATCTTGGGCCAGCTTTACTTTTACTTTTATTAATGTTGGTGACATTAAAAAAATCACATCAGAATGACATTTTGATTGCCATCAAAATTGAAAAAGAGACTAAATATTTTGTTCTAAAATACAAAACAACCCACAGAGATGGAAGCACTGTAATCTAAAAACTACTGGGTGTATTTTATCATTTTCATATTACATATAGGTTTGGATGGTTTAAAATTCACTAAATAAAATGGTGTTAGCTTATATCTGTCTTGTAATAATAGCACTGGGTTTGAGCTTGTGCTGCAACCCCTATTCCCTGGCTGATTATACTGCCTCATGTTGCTCATGCTCCAGGTCTACTTCACAGTACACCAGAGAACAGCAAAGGGGAGAGGATGAAGTGGCTCACATACATGTTCACTCCCTACAGATACTATGGGCATTGCTCCCTTGTCACAATGATCTTAAGCTTAAAATTCGTGTTTTCTAGCAGTCAATATGAGTCTTCAGACACAAGTTTTCAGAAATCTCGAGGATATATAAAGACAGTCTTTGTATACATTTAGGGACCCTAGATTTAGGGACAGCTGGATCGTGACCACACTGTGTCTCAAAACTACAGAAGCTCTTCATACACACTATTGTGTGAAATGAAAAAGCTGTTCCAGATCACCTGAGGTTTAGGAAGTGTTGTAGTGATTCTGTGATAGATTCTGTGAAATGAGACTGACACATGCTGCTAGACAATAATACAATAGAGCTCCTCATCCCTTTCCAAGGAAGTATAGTGTGAAATCACAAGTGATGTAACAAAGACTACCAAAAATGTCAAAGTAAAATGGTCAAATCCCCAAAGGGTAAGCAAGACACAAGTCTTTCAAGCATTCATAACTACAAAAGAAGGTGTATGTTGCCTTACTTTCCATTTGCTTGGCGAACATCTGATCAATCCAGATCATTTAAAAAGTAAAACTTAACTTCACCATACAGACACGATGCAGACCTAATTAGTAAAATGCGCACTTATCACCCTAATTAGTGCAAGTAGAAAGTCCCTTTCTGTAACTGAGTGCTGCAGTGGAAACACTGAGTGCACAGAATTTTTTTACTCAAGACAGAAATAGATACTGGAGACTCATTAAACACGAGTGACTTTTGGTCTTGCTTACTTACGGATCAAGGACTTTTCCAAGCTGAGGTTGAAATTTTCCTTGAAATTATCACTTCGTTTTGATACAATTTTTGCTGCTCTCTTCCTACAAATTATGAAAATAACTCTAACAAATATTTTACAATATTAAATGAGTTTTCAAAAATAATAAAACATATTTTTTTGTTAGAAGGAAACAGCAACTCCTCTCCATGGCAAAAACAAATTGACTAATTGGAAAATCTTATTATTTAAAATTAAAGATAATATTGTGTAATCCTAAAGACATTCCAAGTGCTCTTATACTATGGTAGAATTAGGATAAACTATTCTGAAAATAACTCCTTGCAATTTCTACTCAATACAGCTAAGGATGGGATTGAGAGATGTAAAATTAACTTCAAATATGAAGACTCTTCTTGAGAACTCACACCACTAATTAACTAGTTAACTCACTGCAACTTACGATTGTGGGTCATAGAACCAATTTAAGCATTTGGATACACTTCGCCCATCTTTAAAGTGAGGGGTTTCTATTCCATAAATGAAAGATTTGCTGAAATTTGGCGAGTCATACTTCCTATTTATTGCTTCCCCTGTGGAAAAAGCATTTCAAACTGTATAAAATACTTAGTAACCTCATTCTTGAAATAAAACAATGAAGAAGCAAGAGCAAATAACTAATTAACAATTCTGTTCAATTAAAGGTAACTAATCGGCATTTCTCATATTAAGTAGTTAGGAATAATCAAAAGTGAAGTCAATAAGCAAAAAATAAGCTTATTAATGAATTAATGAAAAAAAATCCAGGTAGCCTAAGTAGTGAGGGTCATACAAACAAATTATTTTATAATGTCCACACCTGAGCAGGGATAGCTACCATTTAATTTACTATTTGTTNAATGTGCTTTGAGGTGCTGCTCTTTCATATATACCCTTGCTATGTCAACTTCAACAGAAATTTTACCAACTTTTACTGTAAAAAATGCCCTACATTTTCATGAATCTATTAATCCCGTGTTGCCCATAAAATGGAATTCCACATAGAAGAATAGAAGTACTCCGTATGAGCTGCAAGCACATTTGTCGTCACAGGAAAAAAAGGTCATTCTGTTTCTTCCTGCTCTTTTCAATCAAAGAACTTTCAAATTAGACCCTTCAAAATTCACAAATGCTTTCTAATAAGGGCTTTCCTCTGGCTGTATGGAAGCATGAAATTTCATGTTATTGTTACAAACAGGGGCAGAACATTGACTATTTTCTTTGTGGTCTGTCTGGTTTATTTTGGCCGCTCCATGATGTTGTGAAGAGAAGTTACAAAGGAGACAGAAACAAATACTTTAAAGTGAATTAATAATTCCACTAAAACACTTAATAATGGTGTGTAAAGGGGAAATAAAATTACAAATTTATACAGATAGTGTTCATTTGTACCATAGTACTTGCAGTAGAATTTCCCAGTGAGAGAATATAGTACAGTAGTTTCACCTCTGTGTAACTGCCTCCATGTAAACTTTACATTATTACAACTGAAATATATACATGTTTGTTTTACAACAAACTGCTTGTTACAAAACTGCTGGTACCACTGCAATGGGCAATTTTATTATAATACATTGCTGCTCTCTAAGATTAGCAAGCGTGTCAGCCTGTGGAAATGGTGAAACCGGGAAAACCAGAAGTGGATGCAAGTGTAATACATGTACTGACCTTCAGAGTATTAGATGTCACTCTGTCCCTGTGCAGGCCTATGAGATAACTGGTAACTATCCTTGAAACCACTTCACACACCCAGAGGCTGAAGCAGTGGAGGCACAGCCCAGTGGAAGGGCAAAGACAGAGGCTGTGGGACAGACTCACAAACAGAATGCAGTAGACTGAGTAACCTGCATTCTAGAGAGCTCAATGCTGAACTCCTTATCAGAAAGTCTAGCTGTCCTGCAATTCTCTTTGGATCCTGATAAAAGAGAGGAACCAGAAGTGAAAGTGCTGGAATAGGCTGGGTTCACAGTCTGTGCCTTTAAGCCTGAGATTGCTTTCAGTGGCATAAATGGTCTCTTACTGAATAAATACCAGCATAAAATGTTGGCAAGGAATGGTAACAAAACAGTAAAAAAAAGTTGCCATCTTCTCCCACCCCAAACCTCTGAGGAACTAGATTCTCACAACATTCGGCCTAAATTACGTCTAAGCACTAAGAAAACCAGGCACCTTGATTTATATAAGTACTTTCTATAAGGTTTCTTATGAACTTTTGAACTTACCCACATAATAATCATTGTGTGACACAATATACAGATCATGTCCTTCTTTGGATTCTTTATCCACTTCCTCAAAAGTTTTTGGTGGATTTATAAGCTCTCCGGCTGATACATCTGGTAAGAAAAGAATGAATATATGGTTAGGGGAGTCCAGGGGGTTCTGTTTGGTTGTTTCATAATTTTAAATGGTATCTTATTAGAGAAGATGCTAATAATGGGAAAGTACAATACTTTTCAACACTTTCCTAGTCAATCTATAGGAATCTTACAGTATAAAGAAATGGAATGAGCAGGGAAGAAAAGAGAAATAAATCACAAAACCCGAGATGAACACAGCAGTCACAAAAGAGCTACATGGTCAACACAAATGTGATTTGCTCCAATCTGTGGAACAAAGACTCACAGGTCAAGGTAATATCTTTTATTAGAACTATTAGAACAGCTGGGAAAAAGAATTTGTTAGCTACCTAAAACAGTTCTCCAGGGAAATATGGAACACAGCAAAAAGCCCTACTAGTTAACACATGTTCACAGTTGTTTCTTCACTAACTGAAAAATAATATCAGTACCTTTCAATAACTGCTAAAAATACTTTTAAGATGGAATAAGTTGGAAGAATAGAATACATGCAAGATACTAAATTGTTTGTATTTAAAAGAAACTTGTTTCATCACTATGTTTTCCTACCTTGGATGACTTCTGTTCCAAATGTAGTATTAATTACATCCAAGCCCTTAGGTAACATAGAAGACTGATCATGTGATTTGCCCAACGGTGCTTGACGATTACTAAAGTAAATTGCTTCTTTTTTGTCTTGGATTTTTTGTTGAAAATAAGTTTTGGGAAGTGGATTTATCAATGAAGCTGCCTAAAAACATCAGGAAAACCAGCAAATTTCAATTACTCATGCATCAATATGGCTACCCCCTCAAACACACACGAGAACAAAAGTCTGATCGCAAATGTTCTAGTAAGAACTTACATGGCTACTCTCATATCAATTTATTCAACAAGTTGCAAAACAGAACTTCATTTTGAGAGAATAACACTATAATAAATGCTATACTAAACCTCCAGATAAATAAAATATACATGAGACAGAACTTTTTATTTTCATCTGTTAATTTCTAAAATCACAGACTAAATCCTTTCTGCTTTTAACATATATTAAAAATTACAGTTAAATTCTAATGTAACCACAACTTAAGTGTGAAAATTATTATAACATCTTTGGAACAAAATATCCTCATGCTTATGATTAGACAAAAATCCTAACTGCTAGACAATAGATGTATATAAAGAGCTACTCTTAATTCTGTTGATAAAGAATTTAAAGACACTATTTCAAGATATACACTAAGACATACATCCTAAAACAACATGCCAACCTAAAGTATTTCAGTGGGGTTTTCAAAGCTTAGTCTGACAATTTTTTTCCCTCTGTGTACACACTGGGCTTCAGGTCAACAGAAGCTACTTATAAAATTAGATCAACTTCAGGGACAGTGGAAATCTCAAAAACAAAGTTTGCAAAAAAGTCAAAAGAGTACTATAATTTTCCAAAATAAATTTATTTTTCAGGCTACCCATCAAAGTAATGTGGACAAGACAGTGGGTTTATTATTAGGCTCTTGTTGAGTCTTATACCAAGAAATACTGAATGCGGTTGTAGTAAATACAAGTGATCCAAACCCACTCATACAGAACTCATGAAGATTCCAACTCTTCCTTCTGTTAATATTTAATTAATAATGCCAAGTGAAAGAGTCTTCAACAGATGATGCAGGCTAAACAAATCTATCCAATCAATGTAAAACTTTTGAGGAGGAACAGCAAGAACCTGATTTTTTTTTCATTTTTGATAAGTCTAATACATGTCCTAAACAACATCCTCTAATACCAGGCCTTATGTGTTTCAACCTGAAACTTATTTCTGAGACCCAAACTCCTCTTTCACTCTACTTCTTCATTTGTAAAATTGAAAGCTGTTGATTTACAACTGGTGAATTGCATCAAAAAGTGTATTTTGCTAATACAACTGTTACATCTAGATATTTTAACAATAATTATGTGATAAAATCACTAATGATCTCTTCAGTTGTTCAATTACATCTTACAAAAATGATTTCTGAATCAAAGAATGCACACAAAATAACATGGCATATCTAAACATCACTTTTTAGCTAACAAAATCACTTCCAATCCTAAGGTAAGAAAGAATACATAATAATTACATGGAACTACAAGCTCATTTTCAGATAGCAATTGTCTTGCTAAGGGCTACACGGGTTTTACCTCTGTAACAAGTAAAGAACAAAGCAGCAAAATTTGTTGGTAGGATACTGCTCAATAACTTAAAAGTTGAAATGGAATTAGTAATTCAGTAGTTACTGCAAAAGACATTAAATAAATTCACTGAACTTCAAGTGTTTTTTTTTTATTTCACTCATGCTAATTAAATCCTATTAACTGACCTCAGAATTTGGATAATCTACAACAGTGGTGAAATGCTGCAGTTTAAATCAGTCCGCTATGTACCTTTCTCCCTACTTGTGAAGAAATCTGTTGCTCTAATTAAGCACATTCTTAAGCTGCCCATTCTTCAGCAAAAGAACAGAGTCATATTCTTACACTTAGTGAAGAGCATGATGCTACGCCATGTGTCAAGTGAGCTGTGATGCCTGGATCATCTGCTCTGCCGTAGAAAAGTCTTTCAACACCAGGAGCTGGATTTGTTGTATTTCTAAACTTCTGTACGGTGTTTGGAGTAACAGGCTATATATAAGGCAAAGCAAAACCAACTTTACACCAGATAAAAAAAAAAATAATGAAAAGAAAATCACACTGAAGCCATTTCAGTGTGATTTTACAGAGGTAAGAACAAAACATTAGGATGCTTTAGGGCTCCAACACAAGCATACATTCCCATGCATACATTCCTGAAAACATTGATATTCTAAGAGGAAAGTCAACGTAGCCCTGCCTAAACCTTATCATTCCAGCAACAGAAGCGAGAGAGCTGCAAGGTTCCAACTATCTGGTTCCATCTTTCAGATGGGTAACAGTAGATGTTACATATATAAACTTCATAAACCTTTGCCCTGATTCACAACAATTCGATCATCAATGAAACTATTTTAGAAATTATTTTGATAAGTTTTGGTCATTTTCTTTTTTTCTTTTTAATTACCCATTTAAAGACATAGCTGCTATTTAAGGGACTCATTTGTGAATCAGTACCCTCTGACTCTTCAAGGGCATGGAGACAGGTCACTGGGAAGTAAAATTCTAAGGGGTATCCTTAGTGAGCAAGAAGGATCTTTATAATAACCACTACAATTGTATTACTAGAAAAAAACTGTCTAAAACAATTCTAGTTCCATCTAAGCAGGTGTAGTGAATTTTGTAAAACATACATGGTGTGAAAGAACTGCCAGAAGTGTTCTACAATCCTACTGTTTTCTATGAGCATACATGACAAAAATGAACATAAAAATCCCCAAACCAGCAGCTCCTAAAGAGAAGTTATGTAGAAAAATGACCGAGGTGTCACTGTTTTTATGTTGTTTTTCTAGGGCTTGTCTCAAGGCAAAATCACTAATGATAAGTGATAAACATGTCACAAAGAGCTTTTGAAAAAAACAACTCACCCTGGGTAAAACCTCAGCGAGGCAATTCCCAGCTGTATCACTAGTGGGAAGCAACTTTCCAGCCTAAACAATACAATCAAAAACTAAGACCTTACCAAACTCATTGTACTATTAAGCACAACCAACCAAAATGGGATCTGACACCTTCCGTAAGACCCTGTCTAACTGTCCCCGTGGTGAGAAAAGGAGAATAGGAGCCACACGTATTTTGGGAGGAGGGAGAGGGGTGATCCCAGTGAGATGCGCCTGTTTTCTCCACACACTGCCCCTCCTCCAGCTCACAGGAAGACCCCGACCCCAGAAAGGCGCAGAGAGCAAGCCGGCGACTCCGCAACAACGACAGGACCCTTTCAGAGAAGGCACTCACAGCCGACCGCTGGGGAAACCTGTCGGCGAACTTCCCCTCGTAGACGGGTCGCACCTAGCCCGTCATGGCGATACAGGCGTGCGGCGCCCGTTCACCCCGCGAGCTTGGTAACGGCGGCGGGCGGCGCCACCCCCGCCCCCTGCACCTCACCCCGCGCCTCACGCACCTGGAGAGACTCAGGGGACGACTTACACTCAGGCTATTTCGTAACCGTCATGATGTTGGGTTGGAAGGGATCTCGAGAGATCATCGAGTCCAGACCCCTCTGTTACCTAGAGCAGGTCGCACAGGTTGGTGTCCAGACGGGTTTTGAATATCTCCAGAGAAAGAGACCCCACACCCCCCTGGGCAGCCTGTTCCAGTGCTCTGTCACCTTCACAGTGAAGTTCTTCCTCACAACGGTATGGAACTTCCTGTGGTCCAACTTGTGACAATTGCTTCTTGTCTAAATTTTAAAGTCCTGGAAAATCCACCAGCTTTCAGACAGGTGGCTTGGGTCATCTTTGCATTAAAATAACATCTTATGTGGTCCAAAGCGTGATCAACCTGTAAAACTCTATTGATTGTTCTAATAAAAAATACAGCCCTCTTCACAAATGTTGTTGTGCATATAAACATATTAGTGAAATATTTCATATCCCAACTGTTCTCTAGAGAAAAGCGGAGCCCCCATGACTGTGACTGCACAGAGGTGGGCAAGAGGAGCCTGTCAGCATAACCCATGTATCAAGACACACAAATGCCCTGTCTGAAATGAGCGAACACATTGTAATCTAAACCACTGTATTTGCCTTTCAGAAACAGATGTTGGTTATCTAGAAAAAAGCAGCATGGATAAGACTGAACAAGTTTCACTGCTGTTTAAAAGCCCCTCAGCTCTTACAAAAGCTTTTACTCTCAGGTGACATTTAGTAAACTTCCCCCCTCTTCCTGGCAAAACATCTAAATTTAATCACATCCAGCTCCATTCTCTGTAGTCCTAAAGGCAAAGCCAATTTTAGATAAACATACACACCTTAGCCATAGTTAATTAACAAACATTACCAGCTGCTGCCATTTTATTCTCAGCTCTAACATTTGTTTGATAAGGATTTAAAATGAAGGGAAGCTAAATTAAAACTGAATTCTCAGGACCCTTTTCCTACAAATAGAATATGGGAGGCTCAGGCAGAGATTGGTTTCACAGCTGGATGGAAGGGATGCCTGACTACCTAGTCCAGCTGTCAGAGGCATTGATGGTACACAGCAGTAATCAGCTAGCCTCAGGCATGCATGAATGTAGCTTAATTTTCTCCAGGTAACATAGGTTATCTTCAGTTATTATCTAGCTGTGGCAATTACTGGTGCACTTTTTCACAAGTGTGTTTTTCTGCTGTAGATACAACTGTACAACATTGCTAATGCAGAATATCTACCACCACTTAGGAACTAAAGAAGCTCTTATAAACTCTTAACGTATTTGGTTAATTTATACTTAAATTATACTTTTTATGACAAAGTTAAGAGTGCTCCTGATAAATAAAGCAACAGTTGTTAGTACTTTAGTAAAATAATTAGTTACCTCTTTCCTGCTGATCCCTTCACCTGTCAGGTGCAATTTCTAACTAGTAGAGGCTAAACTGAGTTTGAAGATCAGAGATGGATTTGATCTGACTGAGCTGAGTAACTGGGTAAGGATAAAGCTATCTAAACAGGAAACTTATCCATACAGATTAAGAGCAAAATACAGTGTCATCAAAACTATACACTAATAGCAGGGCACAGGAAATGGGGACTTGAATTGTTACTACTGTGTTTGTTGTATTTCTAGCTGGCTATCTACCTGTGCTCAAGGTATTGCCATTTTTTATGTTCTGTTATTTCTGATCCATTGTATTTTTACATTGTTTTTTCCCAGTAGGTGGCCACACTTGCTAACTGAAAGAATCCACTCAATCTGGATGGATTGAGTGGGTTGTGTCAAAGGCAGAAAAATAGGACATGGCAATACAAAAAGAATGCCTATGGCAGAAACAAGTAGAAATCCTGAGCCTTCTCTGTTTTGCTCCTCTATTTTGCTTTTTTGAATTTGGGGTGTTTGTTTGGGGTTTGGGTTGTTTTTTTTGTTTTTTTTTTGGGGGGGAGGGGTGTTGTTCGGGGGTTTTTTTTGTAGCAGAAACGCAGGTGTTTATGAATCAATTAGAAACTTACTAACAATACACACTTCTCGGCTGTCTTCCAAGCATTTCTTTGAAGCAGATACTAAAATACCTTCAGACCCAAAACCTGCTCTTAGAAATGCTCTAAATTGCTAGTGTCCTTGTGGAAGAAGGAAATGCTTTGCTGGCTGCTTTCCAAGAGAGATACAGACAGGTGCCAGAGAAAGCATGAATACATTTTTAATGCAGGAGCTACTTCTGTTATAAATTACTATAGCAGGGTGGACACTAGAAAACCGACTAGCAAAAAGGTAGAGAAGAATACATCTCTTTAGCCTACATAAAAACCATTCTACTATTAAGCTGTAAAAACGGCATCCATCATTCACAAAGATAATAGGGCTGGAACACTTCTCTTGTGAAGACAGGCTAAGCTGGTGTGGTTCAGCCTGGAGAAGAGAAGGATCCATGGAGACCCGGGGCCTATTATAAAGATGGAGAGGTGCTGTTTACAAGGCATGTAGAGGACAAGGTGTAATGGATTTAAGCTAAAGTATGATACATTTAGATATTAGGAAGAAATTCTTCGCAGTGAGGTGGTGCAATGCTAGAACAGGTTACTCGGAGAAGCTGTGACTGCCCCCACCCCATCCCCTGGCAGTGCTTGAGGCCATGTTGGATGGGGCTTTGGGCAACCAGGTCTAGTTGACTGTCTCATTGCCTATGGCAGGGGGTTGGAACTAGATGAACTTTGGGGCCCTTTCCAATGCAAACCATTCTGTGATTCTACAAAATATTCATGTACTTTCAGGAAAAAAAAAAAAAAATCAAAACAAATTCTTAAAGTGAATCTTGAAGTCACAGCAATTAAATTAAAACAGTAGTGGATTAATTTGGAAAGATTTTGCCTTTATATGAATTGCACTAAAAGTAGATAGGGTACAGCCTGGTAAAAGCCAAGCTAAGTGCATTCTCAACATGGTATGAGAAGTGTAGCACAAGGTAAACTTAGCCTGTTTTCTGGGTATGTTCCTAAAGCCACTGTGCATATACAAAATATGAACTGAAAGTCCAATACAGGTATATTCAACAGAAGAGTTGTCCCTTCTCCCAAATTTTTTATAATTCTGCTCATTTTTTAAATCAGTGTCATATTTAGCCAACTTTTTCAAAGTCAGTTGGTGTGCAGGAAGAATATTTTGTATGATAGGAAGGATATGTAAATTTTAAAGATAAAAAATGGCCAAAAAAAAGGAACTCTATTTTGCGAAAAATCAAAACTGTCTTGAATATAGCAAGCACATGTAATTTCCTACATTAAAAAATCAGATTTCTAGAGAAATCTGTTTTAGAAAAAGTTGAACAAAATATTCCCTTCTACAGCAGTATTTTTTTCATTGAACTGTACTTGTCACTAGAAAGTTACCACTATTTGTTGGCATCCAGTTCCCACAATATCATGCCTTTTTCTGTCTTGTTTTGGCTAAAACTGAGGAATGGAAACTGCCTAAATCTCTGCATTTTACTTTCTTTATGAAGCACAAAGACCCCATGTTCTGCAATGCAGTTCTCATTCTGACTGGTGCTAGCAGAGATGGTGGTCAGAGCACTAAGTCTGTAAATTTCTTAAGGACTGTGAAGGCCAGAGAACTTGATGTAAAATGCTGTAGATTTTGTGAAACTCCTGAAGTACGTTAGCCATGCTGATACACTTTGCTGTTGTTACTACCTAGTTACTTACGTGATTTTCATTCACATCATTTACAGATAGAAAAGCAGCAATTTCCTATGTGCAGCACACATTCTATAAGCTATGATATGACCAAACCAACCGATGTAGAACAAAATTCACAAGTGGAGATGAAGAAATAACAGGAGAGGGGGGAAAAAAAGTATAGTATAACAGACTGACACATGAAAAAAAAATATATTGGGAAGTTCAAATGAAATAGAAAGATCCCGCATGTCCTCTAAAGTTAACTTCCTTTTGTTATTACCAATACAGAGTCAGGTTTAAACACAAAATGACTGAACAGTGCATATTATTAAACTCTACAGAGAACTGCTGAAATAAATAAAAATCCATCTGGTTAAATCATGCCTGAAATATTTTTATTATTTCTTAAAATCATCTAAGAGTTTCACTTTTGTTATTTGACATATGATGCACAAAATATGAGAACATGATGACTGGTAGGACTACCTGTGTGATTTCAGAGCTATTTTTAAATAGCTCTTTGTCCAGACTACAACGGAAGAGACTGTTCTTCACAACTCGCATTCACAGGCCAAAACATAAAGGCCAAAATACAGTTGACTGCCACGTGTTCTGCATCTATTTCACACATTCACAGTAAATCTTTGCTGTTCGCTGACCCTGTACATCAATGTCAACCATCTATGAACAATTCAGGAGTTTCACAAAGCAGAAGAGACATACAAAAGCTCTGCATTGCTGTCAGGGAGTTAATTAGCCAGTAGGAACCTCATGCATATAACACGCTTTCTATCAGCACACCAGTATTGTAGCTGTACTGTTGCAAGATCAGTCTTTGACTCTATCCACATAATCCAAAACATGGACCTCCTGCGTACTTGACCAAAGGTCTGTAAGATTTGCATTCATGCTAGCAGTTTCAGAAAAATGGCTTACATGTCTTAAGTCTGCTCAAGGCCTTTGAAGAGAAAAATTACCTCGTGAGAAAATATTACTTATTTGTAGTGCAATTATATCCCACTAATATGATTTCTGCATCAAAAAAAATCCATTCAACTGTAATTCAGACTTTCCTGTGTAGTTCCTCCTTTCAACTCAGCTAACTGACAGCTTTGGACACTCGTTCTTTGAAGGCATTAAACCAAGGCTCTCCCGTCACCACATTACGCAGCTCCCATCCCTGGCACCTCGGGGGCCTGCTCGGGCAGTGCCGCACCCACGGTCCCTAGAGGCCAGGAAGATGCTCGGTGCCTCCCCGGACTCGTCTTCTCGGTGTGGAGAAGCAGGAGGTACGGGACAGGCTGCGGGCCAAAGGGACAGAGCTCCCCCGCTGCCGACAGGACACATTCGCGGTGACTGCTGTTTCCTCGGGACTTACTCGGCTACAAAGCACGGGCAGCGGAACCACCTCCCCTTCAGGCCTCTCTCGGAGGGGTACGGAACGCGTGATAGCCCCGGCGTTGCCATGGTAACGGCAGGGCAAAGGGAGAGGGGAAGAGGAAACAAAAGAGAAGGGGTAAAAATGGCGGGGGGACCTGCATCACGTGACGGCCGGGCGAACCGGAAGCGCATGTCGCGTACGGGCCGTGACGTGGCGACGGCGGCGGAAGTACATGTGTGTGTTTTGGTCCGGGCAGAGGCGGTGACGGCGGAAGTTGGCGGCGGGCTGGGTGAGGCGAGGCACGGCTGCGCCCCCGCCCCGCTCCTGCACCCCACCGAGGAGCCGCCTCCCCTGTGCCCCCTCCTCCGCTCGCCGTGCCTCGGCTCGCCCGCTAGCCCCGCCGGACGGCCAGACAGGCGGACGTCGCTGCGCCGCCGC
>VXBZ01005658.1:86595-108553 GCA_013399135.1 Heliornis fulica | reverse complement strand
GGTCCGGGCGGGGGGGGGGGGGGGGAGGGGAATGGAGCGTCTGCTGTTTGGGCTCCTGCCGGCGGCAGCATCCCACGGGCGCTGGGGGAACGTTGGGCCGTGGTGCGGGCTGCCGAGGTGGGCAGGACGGCGTGCGGGAAGGAGAGGCCGGTCTCTCCCTTTGCGTCTCAAAATGGCGCCCCCGATTTTCCCACTTCCCCTTATTTCTGTGCCTGGAAGAGAGCCGCGGGGGAGGGGAGGTGGCGGTGAGGGTTGGAGGGGCTGGGCCTGGACCTGGACCTGGACCGCGGCGAAAAGGGGAGAGCGGGGATCTTTCCCTGCATGCGGACTCTCTAGCAGTGGGATATCATTGCCTGGGTCCAGCTACAAGGGCAGGGTTGTTCCCTTCGAGTTGCTTGTGAGACGTGGAAGGGGAGGTTGTGTGATGGGTCTCAGCCTTCGCTTGTGGCTGGAGAAGGAACGGTGAATAAGGTGGGAAATAAAATACTTGGGTAACACGTTGCTATCCTGGTGGTCACGACAGGCCTAGTGTATTTGGTATGCTTTACATTAGACTTAATTAGAGCTGGACATAAAGGTAGAGTGTGGTGGAGGAAAAAAGGACTTGTGCCCTCTTATGTTTTGGAGCGCTGAATTAAGAACTATCAAGCTGTTCCAGACATAGGCCATGAGAGGCTATGCTCTCAGCAGTTTCAGTGGTTAGGTTTGGGTTGTTTTTCTCCTCCATTAGGCCTCTTTCAGAGCCTGGAGATGGAAAAGAGACTGAATAGCAAATTAATCAGATGAAGTAGATCAGCTTCTTCCATGTGATGCTCAGACTGAGTAAAAAAAGCATGCTATTTTTGTGTTTTCCAATTTGGTAGTGAATTCAGAGTTGTAGGCAGGCTAGATTGCATGTGTGCATTGTTACTCTGTAATAATAGAACGCTGGCTGAAGTGAGGTGGCTAGATACAATGACAGTACAGTCATCATTACTTACATTTCCTGTGTGATAAACTAGTTTATCTGAAAGCAGTTGTACTGTACATCATTCATGAGCTTATGAGATAGTTGTTGTTTAGGCTTTTTTTTTTCATTGGCTGTGTTGATTTACTGGTTTAACGTATTGACTAATTATGTTTCAATATAAACTGACTTCCTTGTGACAGGCATCTTGATAGTTGTATGTATTGCTGTCTCAAATGCTGCAGTAAGATATCACCCCAATCCTGCCAAATCTGGGTGAGAATAATAATAAAAAAAAAACTTGGTTAGTAGGAGTGCCTAAAAATTAAGGGTTTTTAAAACATTCAAGACAGTCCAGTATAAACAAATTTGAAGTAGATAATAGTTGCAACCTCAGCATTTTATGATCTGTCTCTCCTCACAAAGTGTGAAAAACTCTGTTAGATATTACTACAGTAGTAGGTGGGTTTGTGGTAAAAAACACTGTCATTCGCCCTGAAATATAAAAGTGGTTCAGTGTTCCAGTGTTAAATTTATTGGGTTTTTTTTGCCTTTGTTGTGGGCTTTGTAGGTATTGGCTAGGATTCTTGATATTTTTGTACACAGACTTCAACATAATAACACTTTTGTGATCTGTTAAAATACTTGTAGCTCTCAGAAGTAAAACTCATTAACAAAGACTATCTAGCAGCATATAAATTTCTGTTCTAGAATGATGAGAATACTTAGCATCTGGCAAATTACTTGGTGGGTTTAACTGGAGTATTTCAGTAATGCTCTAAAATTTGTTGTTCTGGTATTTCAGCATGAAGCTACTCAACTGCTAGGGTGTCAGGAGGATGGAGCCAGGATCTTCTCAGTGATGTCCAGTGATAGGACAAAGGGGGCAATGGGTCCAAGCTGGGGCATAGGTGGTTCCATGTGAACAAAAGGAAAAAATATTTCACTGTGAGGGTGACAGAGCACTGGAACAGGCTGCCCAGAGAGGTTGTGGAATCTCCTTTTCTGGAGACATTCAAAACCTGCCTGAATGCTGTGCTGTGGGACCTAATCTAGGTGATCCTGGTTTAACAGGGAGGTTAGACTAGGTAATCTTTCAGAGTCCCTTCCAACCCTTAACATTCTGGGATTCAAGAGGAGAGGGAAAGTTCCTGCTTCCTGGAGGGACCTATGTATGTGTAGTGCCCAAGATGGCAAAACAGGCCTTGCTTTGTAATAAACGACGGAGTCTTCACGTTAAACTCAATAAAAGCAAGATCTCCTGCATTTCTATCCATATGAAGCCATTGATCTAAAACATTAATAGTATTTTCCTCAGCAGATTTTTTTATGTAATTCTCTTACATAACTTCCATATGTATTAGTTCAAAAGCTTGGTTCAAGTCAAGCAGTTTTGTACTTGCTTTTGTGTAGATGAATGAAAACATCTTATTAAGGGTTCCTTTCTTCAAATGTCCTGACATACTGCTTACAATGTTTGTTTAGCTGAAGAAAATCATGGGGGCATGTTAGTGGATCTTTTCCTGAAAATTTTCACCAAAGCTGTGGGGTTTTAAAAAACAAAACAAAAAAAATTGTAGCTGCTAAGCCCTTGAAATAAGCGTTCACAATTGTTTTTAAAGTGAAAGACTTCAGTTTTCAGTGTGCGCATAGCATACACACAGAACGCACCACCTCTTGTGGGGTGCTTTATTTGCCATTCTCAAGACTAGTATTTAAAAGATGACTTATGGTTCAAGAGACTTAATGTGACCCGAGGCTTGGAGCATGAGTGAGATCTGTGGCATTGAAATCTACTTTTAAATCCTTGTGAGAAACTATGTTCAGGACACAAATGTGAAAAGAACAGGCCAAAAAGTTTCAGTTATGGCTATGTCAAACTATAATACTGCTTCTCTTTAGTTGACAAAAATCACTTACGTTTCTTGTTTGTATGTTGCTGTGTTTTGAAATTACTGAGCAGTTTCAATACCATCTGAAACTTCAGGTTATGGTTTCCATACACACAGAAAGTATTATTGATTTTTATTAATGAATCAAAATCATCTGGATGTGCTCTGTCAGGTTTTCAGTCTTCTTCTTTTTTTTTTTTTTTTTTTTTTTCCTGAGCTGTTAGAAAGTGAGTTGCAGGGCTGTAATGTTTTGTTGGTTTTTTTTTAAGCTTTTAGATGTAGAAATGTGATTATTGAATTAACGATGTTTGCATTGTGTTTCTGGGACTTGATAGTCTTCCTCTCAGGTAGCATGGTCTCTGTCAGGTTGAGAGTTGGTTATTTTTTATGTGGCATCTTGAGTGTATAGAATGATTTCTGGTGAGGGGTAAAGGGTGTTACAGAGCTGTAAACTTGAGTTCTCTGATAACTACAGCTTCTGTAGCTTAGGCATCTATAAATATAAAACTAGATATTTTTCTTCACAACCTGCTTCAGCTTTGGGTTTTGAAACTTTTTTTTTTTGCAAGGAGTAGTAATTACTGTTTTGTAAGCAATGTAAACCTGAGTAACTAAAAACTGTAAATGAGTAGTTGGAGCAAACAGGTATTACGTGCATTAAAACAGTCCTGCCTGGTTTCCTATCATACCTCCTTTTGCTTCAGTGTGGGAAATAGTGAGCAAAAAATAGTAAGCAACCAGTTAGTGGGTTGATTTTCTTGTGTGTCATCTAGAAGTCACTTGCTCTGAAGAGTACTAACTTGTGTGGGTCACTGGACATAGTACTTATGTCTTTATTAATGCTGCAGAGTCTAGAAAAACATGGGATGAATTAAGATTAAAAGGTTTTAAATTATTTCAGGTTTATCAAAACATGCTGGAATGCTACACAAGCAGATGTTTCATTTTAAAACAGAAATGTCTTCATTACTTTTCCATAGGAAGTTAATTGAAAGATAAGTAAATGGCTAACAGTATGCTAAGCAACCCATAGTTTGGCTGCTTTCTCTCTTATAGCAGAATTAGGGAGAGATTAGCTGTTGTCACTGATCCATTTTTATCCCACTTGCTCCACAACCTCTGAAGTCTATTTCAGTGGCACATGGGGGAGAAGAGTTGCCTGAGAAAAACACACCAACCGTGTATGAATTGGTTTATGCTTTGAGGATGAAAGATCTGGTATTTTTAAAATAACTGGATCCATTCTTGTACTCTAGAATACTCAACCAAGTCCGGTTACATGAGTACCAACTTCAGTATGTCATCACAGTATTTAATAATAATGTGGGATATACAGGTGTTGGGGATTTTTTTTGCTTCGCCCATGTTTGTAAGAACATCTATCAAAATCTTGATATTTGTTAGATCAACTCTGATTTAAAGCTACTGTATTATTCAAACAGGACACAAACTCAGGACGGTCAGGGTTGAATTCAGGATACCTGGAAAAAGCTAAATTATTTTGAGATGTATGGGAAAAGGTACATCTTTAAGGTGTTGATATTGTTTTGTTTTGGTTTTGGGTTTTTGTTTTTGGTTTTTTTTTCCCCTAAGACCAGTATTCAAGTTCTGTTTGCAGTGAGAAATAAAATAGCAGATTTTCAAATGTTAAAAATCTTAGCATTGTTAATTCACTTATTTATTGCATGGAAATCATTTTGTAAGGGAGTTTCTTAGTGGTGGATGAGGTTCTTAGAAGCACTTTCCAGAAAAGACTATTTTTGAGGATTTGGGTTTATGAAAGGGGCAGTTAGGAAGGAGAATGAGCTGGGTGTGTAGCAAACTGGAATGCTCAAGTGCCTAATAGGTATGTTAAGTGGTTTGAAAAGGGAAAATGGCTGAAAATTGCTGTTTGGTTGAAAATATTCGTTCCTTACTGTAGGAAGAAAGAGCAAGTCATTTGAAGTTAGTAGTAGTTTTGCTTAACTTCTTACAACACGTATTAAAGCCATTTTCTGTGTTATGGTCTAAACTAGCTTGCTTGCATCCTAGATGCTGAAAGTGCAGTGTCTTCTACAAAGTGTTCACAATTCTAGTAAATAATCACTGGGGTAGGACAGAAGTTATAGGCTGACTTTTTTTGGTTTGGTGGGAGGAGGGGTTAGCAGAAATAAAGCACATGTTCTCGCTGAGAGCTGAGTGACCATTGCTTGGGTATAGTTTCTGTGGCCTCACTTAGCGTTTCATTTTGGGAACTGGGAAGAGAGAATAAAGAAAAAAATACCATGTTAATCTTTCATACAACAATACCTACTTGCAAGATGACTTATTTTCTATTGTTTAGAGTATAAAAGCATAAATATTAGGTTCAGAAGTGATACTAACAGTCCAAGAGCTTCCCTATCTATTTTAATAAATATTGGGATTTTTTTAAGGACTTTGAAAGAAGAGTAGGTAGAAGTCTTGTGGATACTGATCTGCTAGAACATATGTTAGTATTGGAAATAGCAATTTATCTGCATGTAGTAGTTTTGGTGGCTCGTACAAAGTGATCTGGAATTCTCACTGGTCAAGGAAATCTATTTTTCTACATATGGAAGGCTTTGTAGTTTGTTACTCAAAGCACAGTTGTTAACTGGAGAAGGGTATTAGTGATTTGTGCATCAAGATCTTCTGTATATTAAGGAAGTTTGACATGATAGAAGCAAACTAAAGTATATATACAAAGAATATGATGTGGTGACTACTGCTACTCCTTTAGTAGTGCTAGCTTGGAATACTGATTAAGTATAGCAAAATTATAGGAAAAAAATATATTCTTATCATTTGATATTTTACCAATAATGTAATTCAGAATCTTGATGTTAAGAAATGAGAATGAAGTCTTGCAAGAAGAAATATTATTGAATTTCAGTGGCATAATTTTAGGCTTTAATGAGAAGAATGAGTATTAAGAAAGATAACTGGTTTGTTTATCATAGATTTTGTTTATGGGTGACATCTTAACAGTAACTGTACTCTGACCTCTTTGGTAAATATCAAGACAAGTTATATAGAATCCATGTTACATTAGTGAATTAGATTTTTCTTGGTTTGTAAATCTAATACCACCCACTGTCTTTTCATAAGCAGGTTGTTACTGGCAGAAGCGCCACTGAGATCTGAATCCTGGAACTTGCTTTCAAGAGCTTGAAACAAAGGACTTCTTTCTAATTTGGGTATGGCTAATCGAGGAGCGACAAGACCCAATGGGCCAAATGCCGGAAATAAAATTTGCCAGTTTAAACTAGTACTTTTAGGAGAGTCTGCAGTTGGCAAATCAAGTTTGGTGCTTCGTTTTGTAAAAGGACAGTTTCATGAGTTTCAAGAAAGTACAATTGGAGGTGAGAAAATTACCCTGTTAATTTGTTTCACATTGAGTTTATATTTCCTGCCCTTGACAAATTTGAATGTATTGGCAGTTCTAGAATGGGTCATTGACAGCAAGGATCTGAATCGTGTGTCTCATAACGTAGCTTACGAAGACACAATTATCGAAGTTGTAGTTGGCACAGGGCTATAGCAAACATCCATGCCAAGTGGGGAACAAAGTTGTGCTTGAACTGCATAATTTTGTAAACTGAACTTGATGTTACATTTGGTTGTGGGTGGATGTGTAGGTATTTTAATTATGCTGTGTGCTTAATGCATGAAATAGCTGTTTACTAAGAATTAAGAACTTTCTTTTTCTATGAAAACAAAGTACTGTGTCTTCCAAAAGGGTTTTACTGTCATTTATGCATCCTGGCTTCTCTTTTTGATTTGGGACAACTTTCTGCATTTCTGGGTATATGTTCCTTTGTTAGCAGTGACACAATTCAGTGTGCTGTTCTTACATTTTGTGACTTCAAGTAAAACAGGTGCTGGCTACTAGAATTAAAACAAAATAAATCTGTGAACAGATTTTCTCACCCACCTGGCAGATTTCTTCTATCATATTGTATGGTGAAGTTATTTGTGCTGTATTCCTTGATAAATTTAAAGTTATCCTAAAACTACCTAATGCCATAGAGACTTAAGCAAAAACAGGGTTTTTATGTATTAATAAATACTCCTTTAGTAGTCCCTGTTGCTGCTTGCATGAATTGGTTTGTTTCATTGTAATATTTATGTGAAGCCCTTTTGGTGGTCTGTATGTGTCTTTAGACATGAACATTTGTTGAACTGCAAAAAAAATCTACAAAGCTTACAAAAATAAATATAAGCTGAATTTCATTCCATAATTTTCCTCCTGGTTTTAGGTGTTACACGTGTTTATTTTTGTGTGTGTGTTTGTCAGCATAAATAGAGAACCACTTTTTTTTTCTTCTTTTAACAGCTTTACGCTCACTTTCAGCTTTGTGTATTTTATAATGACTGTAGGGTAACTTATGTGAAAGGCTTTGTGTTTTCATACAGCTGTGTGGTAATATACAGAGCATTCTCAGATATCTATAAGGAATTAACTTGCCAATATCAATGTGGTTTTAAGTTTAAAAAGCAATTAAGAGAAATCCATTGTTCCTTTTCAGCAATCTCTAGTTCCTTTAACCTCCTTTGGTGGGGTTGGGTTTTTGGTTTGTTTTAGTATCTGGTCAGAGCTAGGGCTAACACAAGCTATGTTGAACTATTTAAAATCTATGCAAAGATAAAACAATAGCTTAAGTTCAAGTTCATATATAGTGTTTGGTGTAATCTCTGTTTCTATTTTATATAGAAGAGGCTCAAGGAAGTGCAATATAATACAGCTGAGAGACATTAAATGTACTACTGTTGGGATTCAGAAAGTTTTCTGTAGAGAAAGCTAACTCTGTAGCTTGTAGTTGCCTAAGGCATAATTTTCTTTGTATAAAAAAGGGCCTTTTAACAAAGAGAGGCTTATGTGCATTGTGAATCTGAATAAAAAAACATCTGAAAGAGTGCAGTTAAAGGCAAATATCTTGGGTGGTGTTGGTGTGTTTAATATCTAGACTTTGCCACTTCAGGCTGGTGCAGCAATACCTGTTAGTTGCTTAACAGGTATGGCTGCTACGGGTGATAAGCTTTCAGATAATTAACACAGCTGTTAATTGTCAGTTTAGTATGGCCTTGGAAGATAGAAGAAAGTTACCTTGTATGTTGAAATTAAGTGGCATTTCATGGTGGTTGAAATGCTCCTTTCAACAAAAACAAGAGGATGTCATAGAATAAACCTATTCTCTTCCTGAATACATCTCCCCGCTTACAAGAATGTACCTATTCTCTCTGTTGAATAGAACAATGTCAATAAGATTCCACTTCAGATTCCGCTTGTTAAACATCTTGTCTCTGCCTTGGAGAAATATAATATTAGTCTGGTTCTGAGGTGGAAGACCTTAGTCTCATGCAGTATATATGGGGTTTTCTCACTATTTTGGTTCTGGGCTGCTTAAGGAGCATCCAGGAGGAGCCTCTTTTACAAGTACTTGGATATTTAGGATTTAGAGAGTTTTATGGTGATTTAATATTGGAACAATAAAGCCTTTACCTTCTCCAACCTGCTTGCTCATATGTGATGAATGCTAATACCCCTGTAACAGGAGCACCTGACCACTAGTCAGCTTCTAGTCACTGAAACTATGGCAGTTTCAGTGTCCTTTATTAGAGAAAGTTTGACTTGCTTTTGGTTTACTGTAAGGAATTCAAAGTTGCAGCTGTTTTGGAATGAATCATAAGCTATGATGTCATGGAGTACATGGGACAGAGTAACGTTCCAAGGTACGCAAAGTTTATGGGACACTGCCTTCCCAGACATTCAATTTACATCTGCCAGAAACTGTCACTATGGTTAGTGATAAGGGTTCAGCCAAGTAAGGGGGCTTCCCTTAGTGTTTCATTGAGAAGGTCTTCATACTCTTTGGTTTTGTATGTGGAAGGAGCAAGGGCAAGCCAGTCCACAGCATTTCACTAAACGTCTGTCATGACTGGAAAAACGACAAGTATTTATGCTGGATTGATCAAACTTTCATCAGTTCTCAGAATTGTTGCCTTTTCTGCTGTGCATCTGCTATAACTGGGCAAACAGCATGACTATAAAGCAGGTAATCAAGACAGCTTGTCAGACCACTGTAATAGTTGTGTGCTTATTTTTACACTTCAAAAGCTAAGGTGGAATAGAACATCAGTAGAAGGAAATCTTGCTTCCCTGCCTCCCCATCCCTCCCCTAATTTTTGTTATTATAGTTTTAGTTTTGTAATATGGGCTTCTATATTTGTATGGTTACTCACCTCCATATTTCCAATGTGTACCTTAATCTGAATGGAAAAGCTTTTTGTTAGGAATAACTGTTTGAAAACTTGGAATAAGTTAGTTGCTATTTTCTGTAATTCAAAGCCATTATCTGTGGTAATGCATTTAGCTGTAGTGGTGATGGGTGTAGGTTTCCCTGAAACTGCAGGCTGTCAAAATTATGCTGAAATTAGGTCTTGATCGCTTCATGCAAAGTGAAAAATAGAGCTACTTTAAGAATCAAGAACTTCTGGGAAGCAGTTCTCTCTTCTGTACCTGTTAACTGAGGTGCAGTTGTCAGGAACTGAAAGCCAAGACTTTTAAGATCCAACCAATATCAATACGTGGAACTGTAAATATCTGAACTGTTGGTTTACAGCATATTGGGAAGCTGTTACTGGTATCTGGTATAGTTTGTTGAAGCAGTATGTAAAGTATGTAGAAGACTTAAGGCTTGTGGTTACTCAGATTCACTGTTAGAAAATAGAGAAAGGAATTCTTTCCAATTACTGCTTTATGTCTTTGAGCAAAGGCTAGTTGTTTAAATAACTGTTCTATGTTGGTCAGAGTTACAGCTTGTCAGCTAATGCTTGTTTCAAACCTGCTGTATTCTAATAATAGGATGAAATTGTTTAAGGAAAAAATGTTTGACTCTCTCCAAACGTGGTTTTTGTATTAATATAGAGGTATAAGCAGACTTCTGGTTTCACCACCTCTATCTTCTTTTGTAGCTGCTTTTTTAACCCAGACTGTATGTCTCGATGATACGACGGTAAAATTTGAAATTTGGGATACAGCTGGACAGGAGCGGTACCACAGTCTAGCACCCATGTACTACAGAGGAGCGCAAGCAGCTATAGTGGTGTACGACATTACAAATGAGGTAAGTGCTGTACTAGGGAGGCACAAGGGGGGATTTGGGAGTTAGCTGTCTTGTATCTATCTTTACTTAATTTTTCTCCCTGACTTGTGTTAATTAATTCATTGTTTCATAGAATCAGAATGGTTTGGGTTGGAAGGAACCTTTAAAGGTAACCTAGTTCCAACCCATCTGCCATGAGCAGGGACATCTTTCAGCAGATCAGGTCGCTCATTTCGTATCGATTGTGTAATATTAAATTGTGTCTGTGAACAGTACTCATGAAAAGACAAATTACAATAAGCACTGGATTAAAAACAAAGAGAAAGAAAGCAAAGTCCAGTGTAAAAGTGTTTCAAACCCACCTTTAAATTAGTTCACTGGAATTGAGCTCATCACATTGCTTGTGGCAATCTGTGTCTGATAGTGAAAGATTTTAATATTTTAATATTATAAGTATGGGGAACGTAGCACAAGCCATTGAGACCAAAATCTAACGTTACTTCATTTCTTTGTATTTGAGCTTAGATCAGATAAGTTTCTCTTGGTTTAGGTAAAATGACACTTATAAACCAAAATCCTGAAACCCAGTACCATACTGAACAGTGTTCAGTAATTAAGTGCATTGAGACCTTTCAAGTTCATAAACTTGATTCTTCTAGAGAAGAAATTAAAATTCCCATTTTCTCTCTTAACCACTTCTTTCCTTACTCTGTCTCATAAAGATCTTCCTATCTTTACTTACTTTTTCAGCATTTTCCCAACTAAGCACATTTGAGAACTAAGGTAGGAATGTTTCATTTTAAGAGCTCAGAGTTGACAAGTTGGAATGTGCCTTTGGAGAAAGGTAGCAGCCTTGCATTGGCCTTTTGCTTGAAGTATAGATAACAGATTGGGATAATAGGTGAGTACAAAAGGATGATAAAACTCAGTTGCATCGTTTTGCAATCATTAACAGGAGTCCTTTGCCAGAGCGAAAAATTGGGTCAAAGAACTTCAGCGACAAGCAAGTCCTAACATTGTAATAGCTTTGGCAGGGAACAAAGCTGATCTAGCTAACAAAAGAGCTGTGGATTTCCAGGTATGTATATAACTTCTGTTTACAGAAATAGCACTTTGCTGGAATGGAAAGTAAATAAACCTATGAGGAGCTTATAAGCATAGCCTGGCTAATGGTTATAGATGTCATGCTGTTAAATACAAATGTCAGCTGAGACAGATTATACATGCTACCAAAATATCTATTTCTGCACAAGTAATATGAAGCAATAGACTTTTTTTTTAATACTGAAGTTTTACTTTGAGGAATAACTAATGTATTTACATATCTTTAAGGGTAATTTAATTTCTGCTCTTTGATTTGACCTCTTCTTGGCTTCTGCCTGAAATTACCAGTGACTCGTTTGAGATTAGATCCTCTCTGACTTGTCAGCAGGAGAATTTTTATTGTCATGTGATACAAAGCTGATTAATTGTGCTTAACTTCTTTGCAGTGCTTCAGTTTTAGTTGAGGTTTTCATAGCATTCTTTCTGCTTTAGTGGATATATCTGTGTTCTCACTGCAGTATTTTTATCTTCTAGACAGTTTAACCAGGTCATCATAAAGTAGCTTCCAAAGTGCCTAAAACTTAGGGCAGGTGGTCTGGTCCATTCAGAATTGATTGAATGTGAATTAAGATTATATTTATTAGTAATTAATTCTCTTGCAGTTTTAACCTGTATTTAGTAGCACTGTGTGAGATACTGCTGTGTATAGTAACGAATACTTTTGCAGCTATAGGTGTTGGACTATGAGGATTAGCAGTGTTTCAGGTGTATTTCTGCCAGAATTCAACCACTGGGTTTTGTGATTTTTGTACTTCTGTGTCAGTTGTGGCAAAGCAGTTTGACCCTTGTGTTTTGTGCAAATTTGTGGTACAGTTTTTACAGTTTCAATAATATTTTTTTATGTTCTTGTTTATGTGTCTGTTGTGTTATGTGGATTTATGGGCTTCTTGCAGGCTTGACAATCCTTTCTCATTGCAAAGAGATTTTGTGTATTGGTTACTATGTTATTTCAGACATTGTAACAGATCTTAGCAGGTGTCACTTGAATATAGAATGCTGTAGATTATTTTTTTCATCACAGTTATAGTTTTGCTGTTTGCATATTTCCTATTGAATGCAAAGGCAGTTACATAATGATGATAAACTGGAGATTCTCAGCTGAGTTTGCCAACAGGAAATGGCAACAATGGGAAAATTCATATAAACTCTGTATTTTGTATCAAAAGTAAGACTGAAAAGGGAGATAATGTGGCACAATATTTAACGCTGCTTATCTGTTTCACAATTGCGACTTTTTGTCAGGATCACAGAATTTTGGGAGTTGGGAGGGACCTTGAAAGATCATCTAGTCCAACCCCCCTGCCTGACCAGGATCACCTAGATTAAATCACACAGGAACGTGTCCAGATTGGTCTTGAATGTCTCCAGAGAAGGAGACTCCACAGCCTCTCTGGGCAGCCTTTTCCAGTGCTCTGTCACCCACACAGTAAAATAGTTTTTCTTTATATTCACATGTAACTTACTATGTTCCAGCTTGGACCCATTGCCCCTTGTTCTATCACTGGACATCACCGAGAAGAGCCTGGCTCCATCCTCCTGACACTCACCCTTAACATATTTGTAAACATTAGTGAGGTCACCCCTGTCTCCTCCAAATTAAAGAGACCCAGCTCCCTCAGTCTTTCCTCATAAGGAAGATGTTCCACTCCCTTAATCATCTTGGTGGCCCTGTGCTGGACTCTCTCAAAGACTCTTTCTATGTCCTTCCTGAACTGTGGGCCCAGAACTGGACACAATACTCCAGGTGTGGTCTCACCAGGGCAAAGTAGAAAGGGAGAAGGACCTCTCCTGACCTACTAGCCACCTCCCCTTCTAATACACCTCAGGATGCCATTGGCCTTCTTGGCCATGAGGGCACATTTCTAGCTCATGGACATCTTGCTGTCCACCAGGACACTCATGTCCCTCTCACCTACACTGCTCTCCAACAGGCCAGTTCCCAACCTATACTGGTACTTGGGATTGTTCCTCCCCAGATGCAATACCCTACACTTGCCCTTGTTAAATATCAAGAGAGTAATTCAGGATAATGAAATTGTTCTGATCCATCTGCATTGTTATTTGAAAAATTCAAGATAGTTCCCAAACTGCATTCTTGCCGGAGTAACAGGCTGTCCTGAGGTTTGATGCCCTCTCTGGAGTTTATTCGTTCTTGCTATCAGGACTAGTGTTCTGGATCAGGATTTTCTTTTTAAATAATTTTTAATTATTTATTTTTTATCTGAGATTTCCTGTATGGATATTTTTAAGATGAGTAAGGATTTAGTATTTTTAAACGTGTAGCTGCTTGATGCAATCATAACTTCTTTATAGCTGATGTATAACACATTATCATGAGTGTTACAACAAACTTTCTTTCAAAATGTTATAGAAGTTGTTCTTTAGTAGCAATAAAAGTATAATGTGTAACAATTGTGTAATTATTTTTTATTTTTAATGACAATGAATTCTTACTTTAACTTTCAGGAAGCACAGGCTTATGCAGATGATAACAGCTTATTGTTTATGGAGACATCTGCCAAAACATCTATGAATGTAAATGAAATATTCATGGCAATTGGTGAGTTTGTGAGCAAACTGAGAATTAAAGGGAATTATTTTCATGAGATGGATAACATCACAAGATGTTTGGTTTTCACCTAAATTGTTTCTGGCACTGAAGTTTCCTCAGGCCCTTTCATGCCCTTTTTGATGTTCAGAAGTCAGATAAACCTACTTGAATTATTAACTTGGAATAACTAATCTGCATTACTTTTGAATTCTGTCAGCAAGTTCTATGTACCTTTTTTGATTCCATGATGAAAACTTATACATAAAGCTCAAGCAAAAGTAAAGTTTTAGTTTTGTTTTTAATTTTTTTATGTGTGTAAAAACACCACTTTTCCCATGGTACAAGTAACCATAAAAAGCTTTACACAACATTTCTTCTAATTGTTAAGGTGTACTTGTTATTTATTAATCAAATTAGGGTCAGAATTGAAGTGAAAGTGCATAAACGTGCTTTTTGATAGGATGTTTCTTTTGAAGCAGATTCCACACTGCCTGTGTGGAAGAGGTGCAGAATCTCTGGAATATTGTGCCATTTATGAGACAGTAGCAATTGAAGCTGGAAACCTCTCAAAATGAAAAAATAATGGACTTGCTTAAAAAAATAAGCATTCATTTTAGTCTAAACAAAATAATTGCTAAATATGTTTTGGTTTTAAAATTGGTTTTTGGATTCTGAATGCAACTGTCTGAGATCCAATGTGTGCTTAAATTCAATATCTAAATAAAGGACACTTCATGTGGAAAGTAAATTTACTAATATATTTGTAGCCCCAGCATAATCTTAAGGATTTCTGGAAGGATCCGAGAATGTAATAATGAGTATAAATTTACTAAAAAATGTTCATTCCTTTGGTAGACACAAAATTGTATTTCATTATAATACAATTTTAAGTAAAGGAAAAAAGAAAGCATGTATTTTTAGCTTGGTCACCAACCTGTTCAGTAATAACCTTATTGTAAGGTAAGTAATGGCTGTGTAACTGGGTAAATAGTAATGTAGTAGTATCATATAACCTTATTAAATCTGTTGTGTATTTTGCACTACAGTGACCTCACTATCCCACAGCATTGGTATCAAATTAAATGTTTTTAAAGTGCTCTTACACTCTACTTTTCAAGTCAGTAAAGCAAAAGCTAGTTTGTAGTGTGGTTCAGACTTTTAACAGATGTGAATTACCACTGTAGCAGCACTTCATAGCAAGTGCTTGTTTCACATTAACTAGATATATTCAGGGGGCAGAAAAACACATAACTCTGAGTGGAAAGCATGTTTTTGTGGGGTGCTTTGTTGTTTTTGTTGGGGTTTTTTGTTGTGTGGTTTTTTTTTTGTTTTTTTTTTTACAAATTCTAGATATATGCCTGCATTTAATGATATGGAAATGATTGATTACACTGTTCTGGTGACGTTTTAAAATGAATTTGTGTAAAGTTGCCATTTGCATCTTGATTAATTTTTTTTTTATTTATCAACAGTAATTCTTACCTTTCTATTTTTTAATGAAGTACACAAAGTAAATTGTATAAAACAATGCCCAGTTAAGTACCATGGTATATTTTCTGCAATTTTGGTTGTCCATGTGAGTATTTTTTTACATTGATGGGCCAAAGATCTCTGCAGCAATGGGTCCTGAAATCTTGATGAGTATGTAAATATTGCCTAGAACTTGGAATGGCCTTTTTCACAGCATGAATGTAGTTCTTTGGACCATGATCTTTAAAAATAGGGGCAAATGAAAAGTGGTAACGAGCAGAATGAAGGGAAGCAAGCTACAGCTTGCAAGTTAACTGCTTTAGAGCTCATTTGGAACTTCCAGCTGAAAAAATTCATGTTAATTTACAGTTCTAGAGTGTACCTAGAATCCAAAATGACAGCATGCTGAAGGTATTTTTCTGCTGGTGCTTTGCTGAGCTTTTTCACTCAGTCACAGAACAGCCCAAGATGGGACATAATCTGGTCCAATGTTTTGTGGGAAGGGAAGCCTAGATGAGATTACCTAGCACCCTGAGATTACCTAGCACCACATTGTGTTGATGTATACTCTGCTGTTTTTATGACTGTAATACTTTATCCTTTTAGGGTTAGTTTTTTGTTTTTTTTTCTTTAAAATGTTGGCCAAAGTAATTACTCTGGATTCAAAACATGCAGCCAAAGTGTAGAACAGGGATGGTGTTTGGGTCAAAGAATCATAGGCGTCAAAGGGGCCTCTGGAAATCCAGTCCTACCCCCTTACTAGAGCATGATCACCTAGAGAATCACGTCCAGGCAAGTTTTGAGTTTGAGAAGGAGACTCCACAACCTCTTTGGGCAGCCTGTTCCAGTTGGAGCCAAAGCTCCATCAGCTTTGCAGTAAAGTTTGTTGTGGGGTTGTTTGGGGTTTTTTCTGGTCACATGGGCAAGACGGCCCCATGCAAGTCCTTCTATGTAGATTTAGCTTTCTGTCCATCAGGAAATTGTTAAAAGGAGCTTCTGTTCAGAAGGGTAGCATTTGCCACCTTTATTTTTCATGTCAGGACTGAGGAGGTATCCTGGAGCTACAAGGGCAACAGAAGTCATTGTAGTCAGTTGACTCATGAGAGTTGGAGATAAGAGAACTTGGGGGGGAAAAAAAAAATTGATCTAGTGCTGAGGGTCATTTTATATGTTTTATGTAAGTACTTGTTCTGGCTAGATAGTTGGGCAGTAGTTTGTCCCTTTTCTGTGTTTTGTACCCTTTTTTTTCCTGTGCCTTCTAGCACTAACTTCCTGATCTTCCAGCCTGTCCTATGCGGGCAGATTCCTGCAAAAGCCATCATTTACCAGCATAGCATACCTGTGCAGATGCATTCTACTGCTCAAGTTACTATTGTTTTTCACTCTTGAAAATCATAGATAAGCTAGTTAATCATTAAGGAGTTGAGTGTCTTAACTCCTTTTATTACCATTGCACTGAATCAAATCAGATTTTATAGTGATTGTATTGATGTGCTTATGGCGTGATAAAGTGTTGACTGTGTACTGAGGTGATTTAATCTTGGTTACAATCTCTGTTTTAACTCTTACTTATTGTTGATTTTATAGCAAAAAAATTGCCCAAGAATGAACCACAGAATGCAGGAGCCAACTCTGCCAGAGGAAGAGGAGTAGACCTTACTGAACCCACACAACAACCCAAGAGTCAATGTTGTAGTAACTAAAACAACAGTTGCTTTAAACTGTTCTGAATATACTTCTGCTTCCTAACTGTTAATAACCATGGAATTGGAGTGCATAACTTGGCCCAGTACAGCTTCCAAACAGCGAAGAGACTTATGATAATAATCAAGTTCATGATACAGAGTTTTCTTTTGACCTAAAATTTTAACATGCATGTATCCATCGCTGGCTGTAATGTTTCAGCAGTAGAGGAGAGATGGAAGCAGAATAAAGTTCCTTCAGTTGAAAGGTTTTAAAAGTCACTTACTGTTAGGGGTGTAGAAGAACTACTTTCCATGGACCTAATTGGCCAGTTCCGTAGCCTCGATACTGATTACTGTTACAAGAAATAGAATTGGGACTTTCCATAATTCTCAGTTGTGCTTTAAAACCTTTTTAGAAACAGGGTCTAAAAATTACTTAAACTAATTCACAGTATTGATGCAACTGGTTGTTTCTGCAGGTATCTACTCTTTAGTTATACATTCCATAGTCTAATAATTTAAATATAAATAATACTTGCATTAACAAGTTTAAGAACCCTGTGCTTGCAGGAAAGTGGATTTTTAGTTGGTACACTGTATGTAAATTATATCAACCCAGGTAGTTATCTAAAGGAGTTAGTGATAAATCAAGTGAACTTAATTTCTAATCTGTTCAGAGGGTACAGACCAGTAAGTTCAACTTTGAGACTTAGGAACATTTTTTTTCTTTTCCCTCTACAAACTGTAAGAGCTCTTCAAGTAAAACCACAACAAACTTGGTGTCTGTGACTTTTCTTGTTTTTGATCATTACTGGCCATTACAGTTTGTTTTTCTCCTAAGGAAAAAAATAGTGCACTAATGATTATGTACATCCAACTTGATTTTAAATTTGGATATTAATGTACTGTAAATAGGTACTCTGCATTGTAGTCTACACTTGTTTAATACTTTCTGTAATATTTAAGAGTTGCTTAAAAGTATACAGAATGTACAGTTACTTAAAGCTAACTTCTTTCCGCTCTAATCAAAAGGGGTTCTAAGTTCTTCCTTTATGGCTAGAACAGTAATAAACAATGCTCCTGTATCTGTAACATAAGTACTGCTGTCTGTCAGTAATGAACTTTGCAACTTTGTTTTCCAAAGTACATTTTATTTTGATCTGTCTGGTATATTGCACTAATTCTTTTAGTTATTTTCATTATATGAAATCTACCAAGTGTGTCAGAAGAGATGAATTAGTCTATTTAAATGTTGAACTGATAGCAGAAACTTACTTGTGCAGATTTTAAATTTGCAGTAATCTGGGTTTAGCAAGGAAAATGACAGTTCACCAGTGTTTAGTTTTATATTGAGGTGCTCAGGTTTGAATAAAGTGGTTTAAAAGAAAAAAATATGATTACTCTTTCTTACTGAGAGTTTCAGAATGTTTTATTGCATTCACACAGTTCCAGGAAAGATATCTGACTTACTATATAGGCAGCATTTAAGATAAGTAAATTCATGACACAGCTAAATATAAACATGTGCTATATGTACTGCAGCACTCCAGTTATCCTATGACAAATATCTAAACGTTGATGTAATTTGGTATCTTATCACATCCATTAAGAAGTACAATCAAAATAGTAATATTATCTCTTGAACCTGCAGCTAAAGCAGCCTTTACCAGTTGTTCACTAACATAGCTTGCTGCACTGTCGTAGGGTGGCTTGGAGGTGACTCTGTCTATTCCTGCAGTGCCTGATCTGCAATTGGATGGGTACGTTTTTGTGTCCTCTTCAAACTGTGGTGATGCTTTGGAACCCACTGGTGATACAGTCTTCAGCAGTTCTTGACCTGTGCCACTTGCAAGTTTGTCACAAAGTATTTTGGAATCCATTTGTTCTGCCAGTTGTGGACCAGAGATGTAATTATATAGGCATGCTTTGGTATCTTCTGGGGGCTGTGTGATGTCTTTAGACCCTGCTGCCTGAATGTTCTCTCGCAGCTGTTCATGGGTGCAACTTGAGCCTGTGACACAGGAAGTGTCAGTGTCTGCTGCTGCTTGCAGTGCAGCCTGTGGCTGAAACTTGTTACATAGATAAACTTTTCTGTCCTCAAAGTGTTTTGGTTCTTCAGAGCTACTTTGTGTGCTAGAACTGCACTGGTTTTTCTCTCTGTTCTGTGAATTTACTTCATTGTTACTGAAAAATAACAGTTCTGGATCAGATTGATTTTTGTGGTCATTGTTTTCCTTAGGAATTCCATCTTCACTTTGCAAATAGCTCCTCCTAGAACCCTTTGGCTTACTTTGTTTCAGGTTGCTTTCTGAGTCAGGAAAAGTGTCTTTATTGGAATACAGTATCTCAGTTCCATCGTGTAGATCTTCTGTAGTCTTTGGATCATTTAAGTTGTCCTCAGTGGGTGGTGTTGAATAGTGACAATTGAGCAGAGAAGTTCCCTTTTGTTGAAGACATTCATACATGCTCATATAACGAGTGAATGTTGTTAGAGTTAATGCGAGTACTTCATTGCAATCCAAAACCTCCCAAAGCCCATTGGAAGCTAAAATAAGAAACTGACAGGTATCATCGATAGGGACAGATATGGTATGAGGTACAGGTATGACTGACCTCTTCAGTACTGGATCTCCATGGTGTCCAAGACCCCTTGTAGTTCTCAGGTGCCCCTCTACTAACCCGTCTGGTTGATTAGTGCTGATGTTTCCACCATTTTGAAGTACGCGTTTTCTCTCGCTTACATTAGAAGTGCTGTGCTCCTTTGAGAGGCAGTAACTTTTTCCATTTTTACATAAGACTGCGTGTGCATTACCTAAAATTGAATTAGATAACATTTTCAGTTGTAGCATACTATTTTTTTAAGGTACTGCTGTTAGATTAATAGCCTTTTGCTGTAAACTAGGAAGAAAAACCCTGAGATCGTAGTTCAGTTCTCTACAGTCACAGGAAGCAGTGTGTCTGTCACTGAATAGGTTCTATTTTACAGCACAGTTTTCTGCATGGCTTTTTTTTTTCCATTATTGAGAAGACTATTGCAGAACCTTCTTCTTCTGACTACAACAGAACTCTTATGATGAGCCTTAAGTGACATTTCGTTCAGCTTAAAGTGCAGTCTGATAGAAATGACTGAACCTTGACTTTTTTTTTTTAAGCAAGCATGCATATTTTTCTCAAATACACTGCTTTTTTCCTAGGAGAGTGTGTGCTTTCAAAATATTATGGCTGCATGAACTGATGAAGAATTTTCAGATTCAGACTATTTTAGCAGGATAAAACTTCTATTACCTGAAAATAATTTGGACATTGTGTAGAATTTAATTAACAGGATGCCTTAAATTTCCTCGTCAGTTAAGGGACATAAGGGAACAAGAGTTCTCACAGTCATCGAGAAGTTGAGAACTAACTTCTTTCCTTTAGTAGGAATAGGTACTTTAGCTTTCCCTCAACACTGTTGAAATCTGCTGGGTGATAATGCAAAGTGTTATAAATTGCATCGTTGCTAGTGACTAGTCTTATCATCTCTGCATCATTGGATGCAAAGTGTAAACAGCTGTGAAACAAAGTGATGCATTGTTCAAGATGGTCTATGGCTACGCAGGGAGAAGACAGCTTTTTATTCCAGGAGAGGTGATTGGTCTGCTCCCATGTTGTTGGTGTAAGAACAAAAGTGATGTCTTACCAAAGGAACTTGGGTGGTAGCTTTACAGACACTAAGGGGGCTACAGTGTGTTCATCTATATTTTTAATATCATCTGGCTAGACCAAGGCACGGATTGCTGAAAAGTGTTTGTAAGTAGGCACTCCTTATATAGTACTTGTAGGTCTTGGAAAGTATCGGTGTGGTCTGGTGTAGGAGACAGTAGATTTCTCTACAAAGTGATTCAGAATATCAAACTGAAGGATACCTATTTTACTGATTATAGAATGTAGATGCCTTAAGCTATGTTGTGTGACTGTTTCCTTGTACTTGCTCCCTCTTCCTTCCTCTGATTTCCACGGAGAGCTAGAAGATTGTCTAAAATTTCCTTTGAACCCCCTGATTAAGACCACCAGCTGTAAGCCTAACAAAGGTCATACTGTAACCCACGTGGAACAATTCAACTGTGAGAAGGAGTAAAATCTAGTTTCCTTTGTATGCAAGTCTCTTGTCTGCAAACCAGAGACAGGGCAAATGAATCTACAAAAACTAACTGACCTATCTCTGTGGGACTAAACAAAGAAGATAAAGGTGGTCAATGCCACCACCTCCTGCTCTTCATATCTGACCATCCTCTTCAGTTGCTTACCTGGTGCTGAAGAAACATGTCCATACTTGTGTAAGAGCACATTTCGGTGGGTGGGGGCGATGAATGAAGCTTGATGTTGTGCTAATCTTCGATGTGATACATTTGGTGGAAAAATTAAGTGTATTAGATTAAATAAATATGTATTTAGAAGTGTTTCAGAAATGTGGACTTTAATCATAAAAGGCTTAAAGTATCTCTGATCAACTTCAAGCCTTAACTCATTGGTGGAACTTTAGTTTACAGTATCTTTTAACTGCAGCCAGTATAAAACCTCATCTTGTGAGGAAGGAAGGATGGAGGCCTGTAACTAGAACCAGAAAACTTAGGGTGAATTCCCTACCAGATTTTCTTACCTTCATTCTACCTCTCAAGCTCATTGTAATAAAAATGGGTTTCTTTCCCCATAAGGTGAAAACAAATGCATTTGTTAGCTCTGAAAATACTACAACCTTTATGTGAGTTACTCCTGTATCCCATTGTAGGTGCAACTGCATCTCCTGCAATAATTTCCGAGATAAAGCTAACCTACCAATTCTGATGGCAGCAGCAGTAACGCTCTGCAAAACAAAAAGAGGCAAAAAAGCAGTGTATTTGAGAAAAATATGCATGCTTGCTTAAAAAAAAAAAGTCAAGGTTCAGTCAAGGCTGCAAAAATGCTTAGTGGAGGCAGAGGAAGTATGCTTATAGCAACAAGCGTGGGGAGAGAGAAGGAAAGGAAAGGGAGGGGATAGACTGGTACCTTATTTCAACATTGGTGCATGTTTAAGTTGGTTTATGATGTTCCTCAGACTGGCAGAGGATTACATGTAATTGTTAAGCAAAAATATTCTGTCTTTAAAAAAAACCAAACAACATCACCTGGGGTTAACTTTTCTGAATGTGGAATATGGTTTTGGGGGGGGTTTATGTCTCTTTTTT
>VXBZ01005658.1:0-69790 GCA_013399135.1 Heliornis fulica | reverse complement strand
GCAATATCCTTAACTTTTTTTTTTTTTTTTTAATTCCCCTATTAGTTTACACTATGTGAAAATACAACTCTCTCCGGTCTCCCTGGGAGTTTTTCTTATAAACAAGTTGAAATATGTACCGTTTTAGTACACAGAGTTTTCTGTAAAATTGGTTGTNTTGTGTGTATATATATATATATATATATATATATATATATAAAACTTACAGTAATGACTGGATGCTTGTAAATATAATTAGAACCCAGTGGCCTGAGGTATTTGCACAAGTAGCAGGGAGTAATACCTCCTTAAAGAAAGACCCTGCGCTTTAGATAAACAAAAAGGACAGAGAGTGAGGAGGGATATGATGACATGACTTAGCCAAGGTCCTTGGGCAGGTGAGCAGGTGGCAGAGGTTGAAGTGAAATCTGGGTCCTGGGCTCCAGATCAGCTGCTGACCCTTGGTAGAGGCATTTCTTCCTACTTCTCATATTAGAGTGACTTCTGAGACCTCACTCCTGCACATAGAAAAAAAGAGTTCATAGTGTAAATATGAACCACTGTTTCCATACTGAAATATTTTTTTTTCCTGACTTCTGGAAGGCAGATTAAGATGAAGCAGACTTGGACTGCTGGACTCTGTATGGGGCAGGTATAGCTCCTTGAAGCTCTACTGGAAATATATTAAAGGTGTATCGTGCAGGGGTGTATAGGAGACATACAAGACATCTGAAGTTTTCTTATCATTTTCATGGTGGGGTCTTACAGTGTCTTACCGGCACAGTTAAAGCACCTTCCTCTAAGTTAAATAGGAAATCTGCCGTTCGCTTTACAAGGCATGACCTGGGCCCCTCTTATTGTTAAAAGCTTTATATGGTAGCCTATATCTGTTCTGTAAGTGAAAGTGAAAAACACAGGTAATAAAACACTTGTATTGATCAAAAAATGAAGAACGTGTCCTTAGAGCTGAACATTGAACTGATTATTTTGTATTGTTAAAGGCAACTGGGTCAGCTAATTTCCAAATACACACACACACACACACACACACACACACACATATAAATATATATATAACCTTTTGTTTCAGCTTTGCATCTCAGTTACTAGACAGAGCAACCTGAGTGATTTTGAGTTGAAAACAGCCCTGCACAACAGCTGCTTTAAAACTTAGTTTTAAAATTATTTGGGTCTTTTACTTTGTAATTAAGTTAGCTTGAAGTTCACACCTTCCTATTATTTGACTACCCGAAAAGGGGAGGAATGTTTTAGTCTGTAGTTAATTCAAAATTTTCACTTACTAATTATTCTTTGGACACCTGAAACCCACTTAAAAGAGACTGAGATGTGCAATGTTGTAACTTTCAGGAGCTTCCTTTTTAAATAAAAATGCTACCAAGGTGTTAAAATGTGCGTGTTTTTTCACTGTCCATTTTATCCTGCTCCTAGTCTGTTCAGTATTTTAAAGAGAACAGAAACTTTGCTACATCCAACATTGCAGTTTTCATTGCCCAGAGCAACTGGACAGGTTGGTTTCTCCCGTTGTAACACTCCACCTAACATGAAAGGGGTAAAAAAATGGAGTAAATTATATTGTACTGTGAAAAATGTACACAATTTCTGCACTTTAAAATTTTTTTTGTTGTTTGTGGAGCAGGCATTCAACAGTGTCTAACTGCTGTGTTTTAGACACCACAGTGTCTAACTGCACTCATCCAATTTTACTAGAAATTGCCAATGAAGATGCAGTGGTCATGATCCCCAGATCGTGCAGAAATGACAATCGTTACTTTGCAGGCTTCAGGAAGGCAGAAGTCCCCAACTTTCTCCAGTGGCTTTATCAAAGCTCTGCAGATGTCCCACAAAACAGGGCTCCAAGGAATGAATGTACTAGTTTGAATGCTTCTTTTTCTTCCTTCCCTCAAAACTGTTTTGATCTTAAATTAAGTTTCTGTGGAGGTGAAGTCATACTTTATTTTCTGATGAAAAGCAGATGAGTGACATAAAAAAAAAAAAAAAGAGGAAAGAAAGGAAAAAGCTGAAGATAGTCAAAGAAAGGATTGAATGAACAAAACGCTGGGGAAGGTGTTTAAAACAACTCAGCAATTTAAGCCACCGAGGAATGCACATTGTGTATTCACTGCAAAATACTTGCGCTGTCAACATCTACAAAGAAAGCTTAGTTTTAAAGAGGACCTTTCTGGGTTGTGTTTCATCTTGATTAACAGAAGTTTTATGTGGATTCTGGTGTTTTATAGAAATTAAACTAAAACAATACAGAAAACAAACCTCTCTAGTAGTTGTTGAGAAAGGTCCCTGGAAAAAGTTGAGCGATACAAATTAACATCTGCTTCAAAAAGATCTGATGAGGAAACGCTACTGAGGGCAGAAAAATTTGCCATCGAACATGCTGTTTTTATTCTTCTGTGGGTGGGTTGGTATTTACTTCTGGCAGTTTAACTGAGCTGTTATCACGATTTGTGCATCTGTTTGTTTGCATCTTTGCTGTTAATTATTGTGTGACACTAGAGTTGGTGGAGTTACTCACTGTTTATAGCTTTTAGGCTCAATAGTAAACATTGTGTGGTGAGCTTCTGTGAAGTACTGCTTCCAGTTGGCGAAAGAAATTCTGAAAAAGCCTGTATCTAGTTTGAGGGTTTTTTTTTAATGTTTCATTGTGCTATAATTTAAAGCAATTAATAATAAGCACGATTTTATGTCAGTAATTTACAGTGTTGAACATTTGGCCAGACGGCTGCATGGGAAGGATCAAATCTTACTTCCCTAAAATAATATTCAGCCAGTTTTTGTTTGAGAACTTCTTCACGATTGTCTCTTGAATTTTCTTTTCTTTGGCAATGCGCTCATTTTCTGACAGAATATATTTTTCTTTCTGTGACAGTTTCCCTGTCCTTGTCTTAACTGCAGAACGCTTTCACGGAGATGTTGCCTCTCCCACAGAGCAAATGCAGATAGCTTATTTGGCATTGGTACTGCCTTGCTCAAGACTCATAATTGAAAGTGTGGTTTCATGTTATCTTTTATCCAGAGTCCCCAATGCCAGGGCAATCCTTGGTTTGCGGGTGTCACTCAATCACTGATCTCTCTCTAGTCATTAAACTTTTAAGAGGTTCTGTAGGTCTGGAAAACAAACAAAAGCAAAACTGGCTCACTGTCTGCGAAGCTGTAAGAGAGACTGTTTCTGCTGGAAAATAACATCGGGCTTTCTTCACTTCTCTGCCAATCATATTACTCACAGAAAACATGCTAGAAAAATAACATAAAATTCACCGTGAATCCTTCCAGACTGCATTTTATGGGACTTTAAAACAAATAAATAGTTTTAATCTTCGCTGCATTCCATACTGCAGACTCCCTGATGCCGTGTTACAGCTCCATGGGGTGGCAGGCAGTCTGCACCCACTCAGTGAGTTTGGAGAGCCAGGGGTTCAGGCGATGCAGATTCTCTCTTCCAAGGGAATTAGGTGAAAGTGGCTTTTTTGGGTACTTGCAGGTGGATTTCTGCGTCATCTTGGTGGGTCTGTCTGCTGAAAATGCTGCTGTGCGCAGGCAGAGGCCATGGCATCTGGGGCCAGGAGCCCAGCTGGATAAAGACTTAAGGTTAGAGATGGTAAAAACATTATGTGGGGCTCCGCAGACTGCAGGCAGCAGGTTTTCTTGGTGCTCAGGTTGTTGAATATTGAAATGAGTTTGGAAGAACAATTTACCATCAATCTACAAAGCTGTCAGTCTTGGGAGCTGTCAAGCTGTGATCCTTTCTGCTTCTCTTGGGTACTTCTTCCTTAGGTATGATGGGATTTGGAAACATAAAAGCAAAATGAAATAGGTTCCTGAAATAGATTGCATTAAATATATTCAGAATTGGTTTTGAAAAATGACACATTAGTGCTGGATATATTAACATCACAATTTTTCCTACAAAGGTTGTTTCAGTGATAAATATTATGCAGCAGTTGGCATACTTTCCTCGCTGAGGTCTTGGCACTGCAAATTCATGAGTATCTTGTTACAGCCCAGTGCACAGATAACTCCAAACAGTAGAAAAGCACTCTTTTCTTCTGATTAGGATTCTCACCCAGGGATATGAATGCCTTTAGAAGAACTTTGCCATCAAAATATCTTTTGGATATGCAGAAGAAAGTCCACTCCTGTAAAGCTCTCTCTGGATAACCAGAATCAGGACTTTGAACTCCTGAGTGATTTGAAACACGATTACCCAAGTCATAACCTCTCCCTTCACGATCACCCCTTTTAGCTGCAGTCACTGAGCGTAAATAAACTTTCCAGGGCAAGCAGCAGGTTTCATTGGCAGTGTCACTCTTTGCCGTCCATTGCTTTTTGTGGCCAAGCCTTGCTTCAGGTATCATTCGCCAGTAGCGCGGTCATTGTTTGATGATTTCAGTATTTAGTTAGCCCTGCTTGGGTTATCATGGGCTTGGGTTTAGTTGTGTGATGATTCCTTGTTACTGGTATAGCTGATAAGGCAGTGATAAACGTGTTGGCTGTTCAATAATCTTTCTGGTCAAGTGATTAAAATTGTCTTGGTGACAGTAATGATGTGCCAGTGAATGTTTCAATACGTCTTTCCTATAGGAGCTAGAGGGAAAGCTTTCTGTAAAGGATTTAGCCAGAGTCCGTGTATGTAATTTTCAGAGAACAGTTGGCTTAGAAGAACTGTTAATCTCTCAGGTGCTATTCTATTTCTGATTGTTTCTGGAAATGAAAGTTTTAGATGTGTGGTAGATTAAAAAACCCAACAAACAAGCAAACAAAACAACAACCACAAAAAACACCCTGAGCCACCACCGCCCCCCCCCAACTCAAAAGAAAAAAACCCCAAATGAGCAAAAAAACCAACTTGAAGTTAATAATGTTGCTTCTTACTGCTTTCAAAATAACACGTTTTTTGCAAGTTCCTGTTATTTGTTTTGGGGTGGATTTCCCCCCACTTTTGGTCAACGCCCTTTTGCTTTGATTTCAGGCTGAGGAATCCTGTAAATGCAATGGCTGGAAGAACCCCAACCCGCCCCCGACGCCCCCCCGGGCAGAGCTGCAGCAGGCAGTTGTCAGCCTGGCAGAACCCTGCCGCAGCTGCAGTCACGCACTGGGTAAGCCTCTGCCATTCTCCAGCAGTCCAGCGTCTTGTACCCAAGGGTGTACGTCCTTGTGAGACAAATGTCGAGATGCCATGCCAAGACCTAGAAACAGGGGTTGGGATTGGGGATAAATGTCAAAACTTAGATTAAAATATGTCAGACATACCCTCAAATGAGTTTTGAGGAAATGGAACTAATGTACAACTTCTTGCAACCCAGACCTCTTAAGTTGTTAAAATTCAAAAGCCCCATCAAGTTGCCCATTGCAATTTTAATACTTCGTGTAACATATGCATTAACCTTACATTGTTTTCTCTGACAGCTGCCTTGTGACATGAAAGACTCTCTCTTGTAGGCTGTGCTATGTTTTATTACTGCAGAATAAACTGTAAATATTCCTGATCATTGCTAAAGCAATTACCTACAGAAAGAACCGTGCCTTTTCTATGCTGCAGAAGAGAGTTCTGGGGTGGTATATCTTAGTGTTGTCAAAGTTAGTGCACAGACAACTTGCATATCATGGAAGCAACTGCTCAAAATTGACTCTTAATTACTGTTGTGGGTTTTTTTTCAGACTGATAAATAATCGTTTGTTATGCAAAGAGCCTGGAAAAAGTGTGATGAATCATTGTTATTTTTTTAATAATTTGTGCTTATCCAAAATAAAAGGCGATGATTTTTTTCTGTATACATTAGAAAATACTGAATAAAAATTGGAGGAAAAAAAGTCAGAACTAATTGAAATGAAGCAGTTGTTATTTAATTTTGTTGATGTCAAAAACTTAGTTCAGTGAAGTAAGACAAAGGAAACTGAAAATAATCACAATGGATCATTTGTTTTTATTTTGAAAATAATACTGTCCCTTATGTGGAATACTTTTTTTTTTTCTTTCATTTGGGATTTATTTCTATGTCTACTCTCTACTTATGGTCTCATTATACTTGATCTGCTTATGCACTTTCACCAGGAATCTTTCCTGATACCCAGATCTCTGGGTTTGCTTGCAGAAGATTTAACACATGCAGTGCATTACAGCAAGCTCAGTTGCTGTAGCCAAGTTAGTTTCAACCTTTGACCACGCAGCTGCTCTGTGCTGCTTTTGGTTTTGTCAGTAGGGTAGCTTGTATTACCCATCCCTTTCACTCCTGGCCTTTGAAGAAAGAGGGTTTGGGATTTTTTGTGGGTTGGGTTTTTTTTTTTTTTTAAGTCATTTGAAATGTTGTGTCTGACAGTTCCCTGTTCTACAGCAGAATTTGTGGATGGTTATGAATTTTGTAGAAAATCTCAGCTCTTCCTAAGACTGAGACTGGTTTTGCTCTATTAAAAAAACTGTTATATCAGTCATTAGCTAGGGAACCAGGGAAAACCAGTACTGTAAACCCAGTACCAGTGAAATTGTACCTTATTGGGAAAAAAGCGTGCCTTCAACTTTTCTAAAAACATCAATAGACAAAGTTTCTTATTCCACTGGCTGCCACTAATGAGGGTGATATTTCATTTGAAATAGCTGAGATGAGTTGCTGCCAGTTTCTTCGTATTGCTGGCACAAGTATGTCTTTCAGTGGTGTTTTCCAAGGTAATTTTCCTGTTCATCTTCTCTAAACGAGCATGTTCCTGCCGAACGCTTTTACACCAGACTGACCGCAGGATGTCCGGGTTTCAGATTATCATCTGCGCTGCGTTTTCTCTACCTCAGAGAGCTCTTGAAATGGTGGTGTAGAAATTCCTGTGCTGGTTAAAGCTATACTTGAACTAAAATGTAGGATAATAGGGATTTTTATGTATTCAATAAGTATTATTTTATTTCAAAGGTAATCCTAGATGTTAGTCTTTCTTGAGACATCTCTTTTGAGGTGTATGGTTCAGTCTTGAAGACATTGCAGTTTCTAGTTCATAAATCTGTTCGGCTGTGTGTATTACCTTACTGAGTTTATTTCTGCCTGCTTACATACAGTTTGGGTTTTGAGGTTTTTTGGTATTGTTTTCTTGTGTTCTTTCTACTTTGCTACACCTTGTATTCTTCAATTTGTGGCTCAAACCTGCAGCATGGCGCTATACTGTTTTTAATGAATATTTATTTTATTTTGGTGAAGTATTGTGTCATTGCCATAACACTTTGAAGTGGTGACTGAATTGTGTGCTGGAGAATTCACTCCACCAGCCTCAAGACCATGTCTTATATAGACAGAGGCTCTTTTCTCTTTTGTATTTTATTGGCAACTCCTGTGTTACAGGGTGCATTTTCCTGCTGGTAAACATTTTCAGTCTTGAGTCACTTTTAAAGCTGGTTAATTAGTGTGTTAGTACACTGTGTACACACAGTCTGGTTTTCTTCAGTACTGCCTTCATCTCCTGCTATGCACCTTCATGTAGAGTACTTGTGTATTTCTGGGTTTGCCTGTGGTATATACTGGTGTTTTTATGTATGCATTTATGTATCTATTTTGAGATGGATTGTGGACGTGTTCCTCATGAGTCTTGTTTTTAGCAAATTCTAAAATAATTATCTTGCTATTCCTTTATATCATTGTATCTGCCTTGCTCCTCTTCCTGCTTGCTGGTGCTTCTTTAACCTGTAGCAGCCAAAACTTGTGATTTTTTTTTTTTTTTATTTTTTGGTTTTTTGGCCAGCATAACTGCAAGTGAGGAAGGATATACCAGTCAAGAAATTCTCATCAAGAATAACACAGTATTTGATGTCAGTGTACTAAAGCTTTGATTTTAATAAAAGGTTTGCTAATGAATTCCCATAAGAATTTGGGAATGGGCTGTGAACTTCTGAAGAAAGGTGGTTTGTTGGGCCAACCTGCAAACATAGGTGACTACAGTAAATGGTAAATAGTAAATGCATGTTGGTAGTAGATTTACATTACTTTTAGATTCACGGTATGGGTAATTAATAAAATGTTTAAGTCCACCAAGCAGGCAAGGTAACTTTCAGTATTGTTATGGAAACTGCATGGAAATGGCTTCTTCAGCTGATGTTTTATTCATTTGTTAGTTGAGTGCAGGGTTTCTTTAGTATGCTATCAAATCCTAATGCAATGCTTATCTAGGAGAGAATTTATTACTTTTATAAGATCAGGACAGACAGCTGGGAATATTAAACCTTCATATCTGGCTCAAGGAAAGAAATGAAATCATTTTATTCTGCTCAGAATGTTGAATATTGTCCTTAAAGAAAGCTCATGATGACTTTCTCTGTTCAGTTCTGAGCATATGCTCAGAAGACATTATATTGTGTCTGAATATAATGTCTCAGGAGACATTATATTGTGAATGTTCATTTAAGTGGAATGATTACTGACACCTTTTTAATGTTCTGAGCCACGGTGTCCTTTTTATTTGAAGATACATGAATTTACTGAATTTAAACGTTTTGGCAGGTGTCATGCCAAACTTTCCAAAATAAAACCGTATTTGCTGGGTGGCCAATAAATACGATTGTTTTCAAGTCAGGTGCTATATCTCTCCTTAAGAAATCAGATTTATGCTGAAAATTTCTTACCAGCCCTAATCACACCGGCATATCTAAGATAGTACAGTAATTATTGAAGAAGTAAATATTGATAAAATTTATTAAAATATTAAATCTAACGTGCCCAAAATTATTTCTTTTTTTTTTCTTGTAGAGGATATTTTCTTGCCCTTTAAGAGGAAAGGACATGCATGCCATGTAATTGTCCTAGAGTCAGTGAAGATAGTTTCTTTTTGTAATGCAAATATCCTCTTTCTGGGAATTGACGTTTTAGTTTAAATTGCCTTCTCTGTTCCTGGGGCAAGTTGTTCAAACCAGCTGGAGATGAATGTCCTGCTTCATGAGTACAAACCTCAAGCATTAACAAAATTACAAGTGTGGGACTGTATTTGCCTTTGGAAATGATAAAAGGGAGTTCATCACTTAGAAACTGATAGGTTGAAAGATCCTTTTTTTGTAAACCTCTGAACAAACGAGCATGTATGTTCTCTGAAAGCTTTGTTAATGTAGTGTGCACAAAGCCTACTTTCCCTTACATGATATGAAAGTAGGAGACTTAGCCAGTAATGTTCAGTTTAAAACAAAAAGTCTATTTACAGAACTGGCTTTTATTTTTTAATCTTCACAGGACAAGGTACTACATGTGTCAACACCTGGATTACCTAATTTGTGGGAATTAGGGATTTATTTTCTTTAGTCAAGAAACCTTTTTTCAAAAGCATAAATCTTGCACAAAAATATATGTATTTTGTTATATATTGCAATGTATTAATACAGACAGGAATAGTGTAGTCTGTTTCAAGTGTTAGCAGATGCTGTGATTTGAACCAGCCACTGGACCTCTGTTGAGTCCCACTGGACCACCTTTACATGTTTCGTATGTGACACGTGCTTCAGTTATCTCTTATAAGATGTTAGGTTATGACAGGATCAGTGCCTTTACCATTAGGGCTTAGTTTGAGATATGCTGGGGAATACTTGTGTCTTTTTACAGATTTGGATTTTTATTTTGTTTAGCTGCTCATGTTTCTCACCTGGAGAATGTGTCTGAAGAAGAAATGAATAGGCTTCTGGGGATTGTATTGGATGTGGAGTATCTGTTCACCTGTGTCCACAAAGAAGAAGATGCAGACACCAAGCAAGTTTATTTCTACCTGTTCAAAGTAAGCTGATCTTGTGCAGTACCTTCTTAGGCTTTTCACTCTTGTGTAAGCCAATTTCACTGCCCAATATGCATATATTGACTTAATCTGGTGAGAGGATTCCCTTTCTCTGGTGTGATGCTCTGATGTGGGCTGGACACTACTGTGTCGTATTCCCAAAGGTGGTTCAGGAGCTGACCCTGAGACCCATCCATAAACTGTGCATGCAACCACCTTCAAGCCTTGCACTCTTCACTTACACATGGGGAAAAGTCAGTTGACAGATGCTACTTTACCTGGCTACATGTGCCCCTGGTACACATTTCAAAGAAGATACAGAGCAATTTACAGTAAAGTTTAGTAGCTATAAAATTAGGTGACCAAACAAGCAGATATATATAGTCAAGAGATTTTCAACACTGCTTGAAGTGTGTTGTCCACCTGTGACTTCCATTGGCCCTATGTATGCAAATATTTTGATTTTTAAATATTTGTATATTTTTAACAGCTGTTGAGGAAGTGCATTTTACAGATGGGAAAACCGGTAGTAGAAGGATCTTTGGAAAGTCCCCCATTTGAGAAACCTAGCATCGAACAGGTAAACAACCAACCATGGGTTTGGTTGGTGTGGGGTTTTTTATTATTTGGTGGGGTTTTGGGGGGTTTGTTTATTTGGTTTGGATTTTTGTCGTTTTTTTCTTTGTGTTTTGTTTTTTTTTTTTCTTTTTGTAAATATAGGCAGTGATTTTGAAAACATGGCATAGTTTCCAAATGTTTCTGACTGTTACTTAGGACAAAGTGCTGCTGCTTCTCCTTTAATGTTGGTACAATAGTTACATTATTTGATTTCTCTTGTCACTCATCTTATGCTTGAATTAAATGCATTTTTTGTGGTTTTAGAGAATGAACTTTTAAAATACTACTTTTATGTGTGGTAGCTCTAATCTTTCTTTAAGTGATGAAAAACGCTGTTGAAGTTTTGAAATCCAATATTAAAATGACACTCATCTTCTGTAAATCAATGAAAATGTTACAGTCCAATTCGGTGAGATCACAGACTTCTCTTTCAAGGGGAACACAATAAAAAGCAAAGCTGAAACCAAAGAATAACTGAGGCTTTTGTAACTCTCGGTGGATAAAGAACATATGACAAATTCAGATTTTAGTTAACCAAGCTCCTGAGAATGCACTTTTGGCACACAAATGAAGCAATTAGCTCCAGTGAGACTGTGCAGAGGCTCAAACCTCACTGAAACAGGAGCTCAGTGTTTTCAGTCTGTGAATGGATGCTCTATTGTTAAACAGGATATTTTAAATGTGAAGACTGTTACGGGTAGTAATTATTTCCTCACGACTCTGAACTGTTATAATTTAGGAAAATCAAAACACTTTATTGCTGAATTTCTGGGAAGTCTTCACCTAAACTTCTCCTTTAGTTTGAGTATAAACACAAGATGAAGTGCATGTAATCCCCATGCACTCCTTACAGTATACTATTAAAAATGTTTCGTACAATAATTTTTTTGTCATGTTCTTATATTGCTCAATTTGCTTACTGAAGTAAAGTGTAGAAGTGAATTATTTTTTTTAATTATCTTGAAATAATTTTCCCTTAAAATAGACAAATATTTTCAACTCTGGTTTTGCAGTTCAGCAAATCAGTCACACAAAATTATTTGCTACACAGTGCAATTATAAATGAGTTCTAATGGATAGGTATTGTGGCAATTTCAGTCACACATTTTAACTATTTTCAGTAGTTTTTTTTATAGTAGGCAGTATACAAAGTGCAATGAAGTGACGTACTGACATACACGTAGTATGATGTGTAACACAAACTTAACCAGGAGTCCACAAGGCCTAGTTTACTAATGTAAAGTGGCTGGAGAGGTTTTCATGTGCTACTTGGTTACAGAGGGGAAAAAATGATGCAGCAAGATTATCAGCAAAATTGTGAGTGTATAGAAGAACCAACCCACTCACCCCCCACCCGCGCCTGTATCTTTCTTTATTCCCTGACAATTTTTTTTAATTTTGAAAAGCAAGGAAAAAATGGAGAATGTTCCTTCCTCCCTTTAAGCCAACTCGTGGAGGTAGAGAGAATAAGGACAACTGGATGTACCTGCTGCTGTAGGGAACCAGCTTGTGGCAGCTACATGAGCAGCTGTGCAAGGAGTTCATAGTCACCAGTTTTCTTTCCTGTGTAATGCAAGCTCAGAGTTAAAGTGAGGTATGTTTGAGGACTGTCCTTATGGCTAAGTAATTAAACATACTTTTCTTCTGTTTTAAGGGTGTGAATAATTTTGTGCAGTACAAATTTAGCCACTTACCCTCCAAGGAAAGGCAAACAATAGTGGAATTAGCAAAAATGTTTCTGAACCGCATTAACTACTGGCACCTGGAGACACCTTCTCAGCGAAGAGTAAGATCACCCAATGATGACATTGCGGGTTATAAAGTGAATTATACCAGGTAACTTTTGCTTTTGTTTGTTGCAAGTCTTGCTTACAAGTATGGGATGTACCTGCTTCAGGAATACAGCAGTACCTGTACACCATAGGTGTACCTTGTGAATTTCTGCAGTCTTGTAGATTATATGAAAACCTGAGGATTTTAGTCAGGCTGTATCAGTCTCACACGCATCCTTGTGTTTTGAGAGGTGTGCCAACCCTTTTTTATCAGCCAAGAACAGAGAGTAGGGGTTATGAACATCTGTATCTAATAAGGCTTTTTCATTTTGTCCCGTGTTTGCAAAGTTGCTGTCAGTCTAAGATATGAGGCTCACGTTAAGATCCATACTTCATGTACTAAAAATTCAGTCAATTTGTTATTAAACTTATACACAATAAAGATGATAATATTAAGCATTGTAAAGTGTTTGAAACCAAATCATGGAAGATTTGAGAATAATTTTGTAAGTGCTTGAATGCTAAACGGTAAACAGATACTAGTAGGTTCCATTAATGATAGTTCTTGTTATGACCTTTTAAAACCTTGTCAGGATTCAAAGGAATAACTTAGTCACTGGGGGATAAAAGAGCTGGTTCTTTCTTAATAGTGCTTTTCTCATAACAGCAGCCCAAGGCCCTTTTCCGTTATCATAAGGGCCGGACATACAGTTCCTGCCAGTGCTCACCCAGTGAGCGCAGGGAGCAGTGGATGAAGGGTTCTGTTAGCACACACCTCTTCTCAGGAATGGCCAGGGACATTTTTCTTGGCTGAGGATGAGCACTGCCTTCCTCCTGCTTTCCTGGTGGGCTTTCCCCTGACAAACCTTAGCTCCGTGAAGAACAGCAAACCCTGATGTGAATTGAAACTGTGGCTGGTGATAGAGCAGATTATGCTCTGTGACAAGGGTGCTCTCAGATGTCCTGTCACCTCAAATAACTACCTGGTTTAAAGGACAGTTACCAATAATTCATCGGGCTCCTAAGACCATGTTTGGTGGGTCTACGACCTTCATTTTTTGTGCTGTAGTTGTCAGATAGCCAGGGTTGGTTAGTCAACTTTTATTAGAAATCAGTAGCTAGCATGGGCTCTGGTTGGTGGTTTCTGTTTGTCATTTTGTCACTTGTCAAACCTTCCTGCCCAGAGTCCCTAAGGTTCCTTCAACTCACTCTCCATCTGACCTAACCCGTCATTGAGAGCTCCTCTGCAGTGTATGAGGCACTGCTTGGGGTGCTGAGGTGCTGTGGGTGCATCTCATGAATTCCTGAAGTCACTGACTTACTCTGAAAAACACGATAACTTGAGTGAAATTATATCAGCATTTCACATGCCTCCTTGTGTTTTGAAAGGTGTGCTTTATCAGCCAAGGATAGGGAGTAGAGGTCATTGGACTACTTTATCTCACAACTCATTTGCAACTCTTATGTTTGTAAAGATTAAGACAGAAGATTTTGGAGAGCATTTTGAGACAGCCTGTACTTTGGGTCTGGATGAGAAAACCAGTGGCAGGATCCAGCACATTCTGTTTGCATCCCATTCTTAACTGTTCAAGCTTTCATAATGGTTGTGGCCTGGTTCTACAAAAGCTACGAATATCATTGACTGCTCACTTACATGCAGTCTTGTTTATAAAGTTAGTAGATACCATGACCTACATAGCCCATGTATTCCTGATTTACCTGTTCAGTACTGTGATCCCTTCTCCAAGAGAAGTAACACGACATGCCATATTTTCATATGTGCTTGTTACTGCAGAACTCATTACAGAGGGAGTTACTGGTAAATGAAAGAATGTCAAGTCAGTGTCATGGGAAAAAGCCAGGTGGTGGGACTCCATTCAGAATGGGATGGAGCTAGTTAAAAGTGTTAACCTCTTTTGCCTCTATGTGTGGAAGTGAGGAAATTCAAAGAGAGGAAAATGGGCCAGGCAAATTTAAAGAGAGGAAATTGGTCTTTGGCATCACAGTCAGTAGGTGTGGGAGGCTGAATTACAGAATTGTAGGTGTTAGAAGGGACCTCAAAGGATTACTGAGTCCAAACCCCCTGCCAAAGCAGGTTCCCTAGAGCAGTTTGCACAGGTAGGCGTCCAGACAGGTCTTGAATATCTCCAGAGAAGGAGACTCCACAAACCCCCCTGGGCAGCCTTTTCCAGTGCTCTGTCACCCTCTCCGTGAAGAAGTTCTTCCTCACATCGGTGCGGAACCTCCTGTGGTCCAACTTGTGGGCATTGCCCCTTGTCCTGTCCCCACAGGCCACTGAAAAGAGGTTGGGAATCTCCCTTTGTCTCCCACACTTCAAATATTTATAAACATTGATGAGCTCCCCTCTCAGTCTTCTCAAGGCTGAACAGCCCCAGCTCACTCAGCCTTTCCTCATAGGGGAGATACCCCAGGCCCTTAATCATCTTAGTCATCATCTTAATCATCCAGTGGCCTCCGCTGGACTCTTTCCAGGAGATCCCTGTCTTTTTTGTACCAGGGAGCCCAGAACTGGACACAGTACTCCAGGTGAGGCCTGACCAGGGCAGAGTAGAGGGGGAGGGTCACCTCCTTCAACCTGCTGACTACGCTCCTCTTAGTGCACCCCAGGATCCCACTGGCCTTGGCCACCAGGGCACACTGCTGGTACATGGCCAACCTGTCATCCAGCAGGACCCCCAGGTCCTTCTCCCCAGAGCTCCTCTCCAGCAGGTCATCCCCCAGTCTGTACTGATACCGGTGGTTGTTCCTTCCCAGGTGCCAGACCCTACACTTGCTTTTATTGACCCTATTCTGGTTCCTCACTGCCCAGCTCTCCAGCCTGTCCAGGTCTCACTGAATGGCAGCACAGCATCCTGCGTGTCTGCCACCCCTCCCAGCTTTGTGTCATCGGGTACTTGATGAGGGTGGACACTATTCCCTCATCAAGGTCACTAATAAAGATGTTAAACAAGACCGGACCCAACACCAACCCCTGGGGAACACCACTAGTCACAGATCTCCAGCCAGACTGCTCCATGAAATGAATGAAAGAATGAATGAGCTGTGGAGAGAATCCCTGACATCAACACGAATTTTATGTGATCTATGATTAGTGTCTGGAACAAGAGCACTTTGTGGAAACTAGACTGCAGAGAAAAAGAATATATAGAGACTTAGAAGTACTTGGCTGTCATTTCTTTAAAAAACTAGGCAATATAAATGCTGCTTAACTCTGTCCAGACTGGATGTGGAGCTGATTTATATGGTCATATAGCTCTCAGCTGTGTTATAAACGATGCGGGTAGTGGTTTTATTACATAAATTCATATGGTAGATGGTGATAATTATCTGTTTTTTTCCCCCTTTATAGATGGCTTTGTTACTGCAATGTCCCTCAGTTCTGTGACAGTCTACCTCGGTATGAAACCACCCAAGTTTTCGGTAGGACGTTGCTCCGCTCCGTTTTTACTGTAATGAGAAGGCAGCTGCTGGAGCAGGCCAGGCAAGAAAAAGACAAGCTTCCTCAAGAGAAACGGACACTAATCCTCACCCATTTTCCAAAGTAAGGGCTCACAATATGCCTGCATTCAGGGTTAACCAGTAGCATGCAACTTGGTCGTGGAATAGAAAAATTATCTGCAGCTTAAAATAATTATTCATAATTATAATTTAATTTTATTCGTTACAGGTAGGTAATGCAGCTGTGTCTTCTGCCATGTCTTTAAGCCATTGTATTTATGGACTTGATAGCTTGTTTTGCTTTGTCCTAGGCCTTTATATTATTGTTATTATTATTATTTATATTATTTATCTTATCAATTTTGCTTAGGGCTTGTGCTTATTGCCTATTAGAAAGTGTTGTTGGTCACTTACTTTTTTTTTCTCTAGTCCTTGGAAGCAGCATGGGTCCAGATCTCCAAAAGCATATGTTCACTACCGTATTTGTGATGGAGCAGTAAAAGAGAGTGATGTACTGGAGTTTATATACTCCTAAGGACTTCAGTTTAATTCAACATTGAAGTAGGGAACAGAGTACTCACCCTACCCTAGAAGAGATGTGGTTATTAGACAAAGAGGAGAGCAGACACTATAAAGTTGCATCAGTGAATCCCAAACTCATTAATTTCATATTAACTACCTGTTTCAGGACTGGAATATCGATGTTGATCTCTCACATTTAAGCAGTGATAATTACATATTTGTGTATGTGGGAGAATGACTTGTCTCGAAACAGGCTTGGCTTTGACAGTCTTCAATTTCCAACATGTTACTGGTTTGTTAAGGGGGTTGGTGGTGACAGGATCCTTCATTGTATGCTCCATGTTTAAATAGTCTATCACTTCAAAAATACCCTTATTTTGTGAGGGTGCCATGGCTCTCCAGCTCATATGTTAAAGGTCTGGCCCTCTTATCAGCAAAGGAACAGAACCTACTGGAGAGCTGGTGACATTGATGCTGTGCAAGCAACTGTCTGGGTCTGGAGTTGGGTTTGTGCTCAGTGGAATGAAAAATAATAGGAGCTTTCCAAGGCTGGGTACAGCCAGGATTTGTTTCTCCTACTATTATTAATAGTGCTTTTACCACTTTGAAGAGTGTAGACTTTCTCTGTGGTAGGCTGTTATGGATCCAGGAGTGTTTGTGTCTATCTGGGAAGAGGATCATGATCTGGCCCTGAAGTAGGTATAGAAAAAGATTTAACACTGCACTGATAAAAGGAGCAGATTTGCAGAGGAAGGAGGTGTGCATACTTCTCTATGTTTCCACTACCTTTTCCAGCCTGGATAATAATCTGAAAATCATTAGTATTCACTGCAGTTCCTTTTAATATTCTGCTGGGGGGGTAGTGGTGGGCAAAACCAAACAAGAACTGTTTGCTGATGATCTGTGGGATGTGGGAACGTTTTAAATATTTTATGGGCTTTATTTGTTTGAAGTGTTTGTCTCTTTGCTGGCATTATGCTGAACCAACCCAGCAGAGGAGCTCAGAGCATAGAGTCAGTGCCCAGCTTTGGTGCAGGGCTCTCGGCTGCCCCAGCCACCCCTTCCTGGGCAAAGGGAGTGTGCCCACAGGTCATGTCTGTATGTACCTAGGAAATAGTCACCAAGGGGTCTGAATGCAGAGCCTCTCTGCTGCCTTGGATAAAGTCTGATTTGTGCTTTTGCCTCGTCACAAACGGTCCAGCAGCTGTTACACACTTTTTAGCCATTATCAGCTATAGAGATCACCTCACATTGATGTGCTTGTGTATAAATATCCTATATATAAAATACAAGAGTAGGACTTGATCCTGAAAATCTTTATCCTGTTCGAGAAAGCCTTTCTCAACAGACCTGTTGGTTTCAGCCAGGCATTTTCTGTACATATAGATGACTCTAAAGAGTAAAAAATGTGCCATGTCAACTTCTGGTTTGAAAACCCCTTTTGTGCAACATAGGATATGCAGCTATCTTGCTTCTGAAAAGGAGTTGATGTGTTAGCCCTGTGAAGGCAAGCATGCTGGGTAGTCTGATCTGTGGAATTTCTCTCACGTAAAATAATATCAAGAGAGGTTTAAAATCACGCTGTTCCTGTAAGTGTACCAAAGTAAGATTAAAAATACTGTTATGCAAGCACAAACATGCAATTAAATGTAACAGTAGCACACTTACAGGAATGAAATATCTTCCTGAGAGCATTGTTAATATCTAACACTGGGATTTTACAAATCTGTAAGAGGCAAGAAGCAAATGCCTCTGCTAAACACTGGTTTATCAAAATAGACATATTTTGTCATCACTGTAAAACATGAGTACCTTGGCATCAGTCAGCTTGTAGCTTTCTTATTACTGCACAGTTTTGATCTGTAAATCTAGTTTATTCCTTTCTGCATTTGCAAATTAGATAAAAGTCACTTATAATCAAAGATAAATTTTCATAGGTGAAAGCACTCTACTGAATTAAGGTACTTAATGCTTACTCTAGTGTGTGATTTTGTGTCTGTGCGTTTGGGTTCTTTTAAAGGAATTGGCCAACAGCATTTTCTTACTGTTCTATTAAGGTTTTTTAAAAAATTTAATATGATGCAAATGCTTATCCTTAAAAAGAACCTGATTTGGATAATCTCATTACATTAATATTTCACACGGTTTTGTGCCTAGGTTTCTGTCAATGCTGGAAGAAGAAGTGTACAGCCAGAATTCTCCCATTTGGGATCAAGATTTCATGGTGTCTAGTTCCCGAACTGGACAGCTGGGAATCCAGACAGGTAGTTTGCATTTTGTTATGGGTAAGGGAACATGAATATGAAGAAGATAAACCTGTACAAGTGATGAATTCTAAGCAACGAGGCTTATATCTAGTTTTATAAATAGCAGGCTTTAGCAAAATCGTTCTGCCTTGAGTAAGCACAGGGGGTCTGACTCTTGGTGCTTCCTCATATAAAGATCCATTTTGATGATAAAATCTGGCTAACTGAAAGTGCCAGTATAACATTCAATTTGTGAGTGAGTATTCAGTGACACCAGCGCATGCAGTGTGGACAAGTGAGAGTTGTCAGTGGGTAAATGGCTGCAGTACTAGACCCTCACCCTCGCGTCAGGACCCATGCTAGTCCTCTGGCTCCATAGAAGGAGAGATGTTGGGACCTTCCACATTGTTGTGGTTTATTCACAGCTGGCAACTAAGCTCCATGAAGCCTCCTGCTCACTTTCCTCCAGTGAAATAAGGGAAAGAATCAGAAGAGCAGAAGTGAGAAAACTCATGGGCTGAGGTGAGGTCAGTTTATTAGGTAGAGCAAAAGCTGCACACACAAGCAAAGCAATCCAAGGAATTCATTCCCCAAGTCCCATGGGCAGGCAAGTGTTCAGTAGTCCCCAGGAAAGCAGGGCTCCATCACATGTAACAGTTATTTGTGAAGACAGATGCAATCACTTCCAATGTCCCCCACTTCCTCCTTCTTCCTCCAGCTTTATATGCTGGGCATGACACCGTGTGGTGTGGAATATCCCTTTGGTCAGTTGGGTTCAGCTGTCATGGCTGTGTCCCTTCCCAATGCCTTGTGCACCCCCAGCAAACTCACTGCTGCAGTGAGTGAGGATCAGACAAGACCTTGACTCTGTGTGAGTACTGCTCAACAAAAACATCCTTCTGTTACCAACACTGCCTGATGACAGTTACTGTGAAGAAAATTAACCTGTCCCAGAAAAAAAACAGGACACCCATCAGATGTCCCACTGCCTTTGCACACATCTTAGCTTTTATTGATTTTTTTTTTAATAGCTTTTCCTTGCTTCGTTTCTTATTCATGTGCCTTGTTGGCTATTTTGCAGCTTTATTCACTTACACTGAGGTGTACTGTGGTGTAAAGTCATCTCTAAAATTGCAGAGAAACATTGATAATAGTTTTCTTCCACTTTCCCCTTCTCCTTTTCCTTCCTGTTCAAAAGTATTTTAAGTCCTGCTGTGCAGCTCAGGATTGATTTTAATTTTCAGGTATTTAATTCAATATTTTCTAACAATTCAGAATGTTGTTATCTGTTGACAAAACCATCATTTCAGCACTATATCTGACAGAAAATCTCCTAGAGTAGTAGGGAAATTCCATTGTGACAAATACAGGCACTTTTTTGGTGAGAAATTCCTGGTTTGCATTATGATGCTTTAGGTACCAGTTCATTTCAACTCTAAAATCATGTTGCTCTCAGAGTTCATTCTATCACATACATTTCTGCAGTGCTTTGTTTTAATGTGTACCTCTTGAGCACTGGATTCTTGGCATGAATATGGCACAAGAAGAGCTGTTGTTGGTGCTGATACCCGATAACAGCATGCAAAGAGAAAGACTGCAGGTATCCAGACTATGAGCCAACACCTCAACCCCACACCCACCTGCCAAAAACTGGATAATTTGTGATGAGGTTTGGGTTTTGGTTTTTTTTGTTTGGTCTGGTTTTGCTTTTTTTTTTTTTTTTTTAATATTAGTCTGTGGCCTTTTAAAATAAGTTTCACCCCCTTAACTAGTGCAAAAGCTTCTCCTTTTACTGAGTTTGATTTCTCTGACCAGTCTTAGGACATTGTTAAAGTGGACAACTGAAGCTGAATGATGAGATTTTGCTTTTCAGTAGACCCCTACAAAAAGCCTTTTCATGAAGCTAAATGCCAGCAGACTTGGCAGGTATGCGAAGGAGGTTTGTTTTCTTAGCCTGTGCTCAGCACTGCAGAATAATAAAGCCTGATACTGGCAATCTCTGTCACCCAACCATAATACAGTCCCTTGTTAAGTAGAAGTTTAGAAAAATATGTTTAGATAAAGCTTTAATGTCTGGTGGTATTCCTGTGTTGCACAAAATTAGTGGTTACTTCTCAGGTGGTGGGTGTGACGTTGGGTACATTGTTGTGACAGTCCATCAGTCAGCACCATACTGGGTTCCATGTCCTGATTTTTTTGTGCTTGTCTTTTATGCCATTGCAGTTATCAATCCTCCTCCTGTTGCAAGATCTGTTTCATACAGTGCAAGTCCTTCATCTCTGGAGCAACCCAACAGTGGAAATATGAGTCCTGCTTGCAAAGTTTCTTCTGCCCTTGACCCAAACCTAGGTAACGAAGAGGGAGACTTGCTTTTTGGCTTCTGTCCATGTCACCTGTAGTTGCAGTAGATGGTGACCATTGCCTTCACTCTGCTATAGTGCCCTTCAGGTGTTTTTGCTAAAAGACATGCACACACATACTTTTTCTCAACTACAGTAATGTTTAACTAGCAGAAATGACAACTAGTTTTTTTGGGGGAAAAAAAAAGGGGTTTGTTTAAATTAAAATGGGAAAAGGTCTGCTGGTGTCAGGACTTGCTGAAAATTACTTTACTTGGCATACATGCAGAAACAGCTGAATGAATTCTTAGCCTCAGTATTTGCAACGAAGGAACTTAAAGGCAGCTCCTAAACTGCAGGTGTCATAGAGGGATGAGTTGAGAAATGATCTGTGAAGTGGGAATGAGTAGAGGATTTTTTTTTAATCATTATTATTGTAGATCAGCAAAATTATTACTAACTAGTCACTAGAAAAAATACCTTTTTGTGAGAGTTTGAAAAGAAATATGGAATTGACATAATAATTTTTGAGTTTTGCAGCTGACCTGTCATTGGAATTGCCCTTGTCAATTTAAATACTGCAGATGCAAAAAGAGTTTTTAAAGGGGTTCTGAGAGAATTTGGGAAACTGTCAGTTGTAAGTCTCCTATTGCAGACAATTAGAAGAAACAATAATAAACTGCTTAAGAATGGAATGAATAAACATGTGAATGTGATGTACAGAAATGCAGTGTGCCTTTTGTAGAGCTTGAAACTTGTAAATATCTGTGAAGGAACTGGTGAGTATTTAGAACAGATTTTGTGTACCTGGATTTCCAGAAAGCTTTTGACAGATTCCTTTGAAAATTCTGGTTTAAAACAAGAAATAAATCCTTTGGGAAATAAGAAGGAGGGCTCATTCACATAAGAGTATGTTTAAAAAGTGTGATATGAAGGATTGAGCTAGAAGTTTTACAATGAAGAGATGTTAGTAACATTCAATTGTTAAGAAAACTGTTGCACTATTTAAAGTCTGAAAAGGAGAATAAACAGTTTAAATATTTATATATAAATATATAATATATTATCATGTATTGAGAGTCCTGTAGCTGTGGGAGAAGTCTGTACCATACATGGAAAATTGTGGGCGTAGTGGGCCCTAGGCTACCTGATTGTTCAAGGAAGAAGATCTTAAAGCTGTTTGGATTTTCCTTAGGAGAAATAAAACCTCCAACAAGCAAAATCAAAGTAACTTAGCTCACCACTAAGTGGCTGACCAAAAAGATAAATTCTGTATATCCTGGCTCTGTCCTTTAGCAGATCTCTGGGGAAAAATACACGAACAAATTACCCACAAAGTGATATTCCTGTTTGTATGCTTTCATTTGGCACTTTGCTGCTTGGGCAAATCCTGAGCTGGCATCTGGCTCTATCAGTATTGTTGTTCCTCTGCTGGTACTTGGTGGAATTTTCTCTCATTAATTTGACTAGTTGCTTGTGCTGTGTTACATGATGGTCCGCAGTTAGCAGGGTAGTTAATAATTAACATAGCATATTTTGATTTAGAAACTCGATAACGATTTTTGAAGTGTTGTGTTGGAGTCTATGTACCGTTTGCTTTACAGAAAGGGTGAAAGAAATCTGTGATAGATACTTAATTTAGATGACTCCTAAAATGGGATTTCATGCTCTCTGGAAGCGTGCACATTGGTGTAGTGAGCAGTGACATTCCAAGACAGCTGCACAGAGGTTCACTGCAGAGGATGTTGAAGCAAAAAAAGGAAAAGAAAAGTTTCACTCTGAGTTTACAGAAGTAGAGGAGAAGATGAGGTATATCTTCCTGCTGCATGATAATATGCCAGTGCAAAGACAAAATTGCCGCAATAAGTATTGTTTGGATTCAATTTATTTCTCTTTCTGCCTTTCTATAGATATTAAAATCCATCTCGAAACCTGGCATACAAACTAAAGAATATAACAGAAATGCCAGGCTTCATAATGCTAGTCTGTGACAGTTTGGTTGCTGCTAATTTGTCCTGGTTTTATTTTGTTTTGGTTTCTTGTATTATTTTTTTAATAGGGGAAAAGAGAAAAAATAATGAACCCTATTCACTGGAGGATTCCAAAAGACCAAGGGTTGTAGGAGATATTCCTATTGAGTTGATCAATGAAGTAATGTCAACAATTACAGATCCTGCAGCAATGCTCGGGCCAGAGGTGAGAAATACAGAGATTTGGTGCTGCAAATGGTCTGCTTCTACGAAGTGTTCCACATGGATAGAACATGATAAACTAATTCCACAAAACTTACCATGTTGTCAATAAGAAAGAAAGAGACTTTCAGAGAGTATGGTTAAGTGAGCAAGAAATATTGATGAAATGTTTCATTAACATGAAGAATAGTTCTAGGTTTTTGGGGGCTTTTTTTTTTTTTTTATTGTGTATTGTTTGCAATGAGACCTGGAAACTAGTGATAGTTAAAAGTAGGTCCCAGGTTGTTTTGCAAGGTGCTTTTGTTACCAGACAGTTCCAGAGTATGCTTTTAATTGTTATTCATATATGTAGCTCATAAGACAATGTAAATGGGCTTAAAATATTGTAGCAGAATGAAAGATCCAAAGTGAAAACCTCCATCTAGTGCAGAAAGTCAGCTCTAAGCACTTATTTGCTCTGACTTCCACAGTTGCTCTTTTTTTTTTTTTTTTTTTGATGGGAGAGTAAAACAAACAATTGCAGAACTGTGCCATGTACAGAATTACACACTTTTTTTTTTTTTGGCTGCCTTTTCCTCCTTCTGTTCCCTTCTCCAGGGTGTGTTTTGCCAGCAGCTCTTTTTGTGCCAAGCTTTAGCTAGAGACTGCTGAAGATTTGGAACCACCTACATTTCTTACTCGAACTATATACTGTGACTGATGGCTCTGCATATTACAAATGCTCTGCCAGTCTGGCTGTTGGGGCTGGCAGTGATTAGAAACCCAGCAGCCAAACGTTGCTCTAAAAAGTAAACAGTATGTGCATGCAGAGATATTTTGGCACTGTATAATGATCTCAAAAAAAAAAAAAATTAAACAAATTGTCTGTATTCATTTAATCTCCATTGAAATATATGGGTGCAATTGCTAGATGTGTAACAGCAAAATCAGTAGGAATTAAAATGTTCTTTTTAGGCTCTTATGATAGTGGCATAGATAGTAGAAAGCACTACAAAAATGAAAAAAAATACGGCTTCACCTTCCCTGCCATTAAAATACGTGATTTGCAGTATGCGTAAGCAGATCTACTACTTTTGTCCAAGTTGGCTGGACTAAAGAAAATGCATATGCAGACTTTGTGGCATAGGCTTCAACTTGATGAGTGCTGTCCCCCAAGAGATGTTGAAACTTGTTGAGTCATAACCATCACTGTTGTTACCTAATTTTTACCGAAAGAAGTTTGAGTACGCCCTTGTACACTGAAGTGTAGATTACATTCAGTTTATTTGGCAGTGTCGCTTGTGTTAAGATAAAAAATGATGATCATCATCTCTATTTTTGTAAAAAGATGGCTGGGGAAAAAAGAGGGGGGGGATTGTTTGTTTATTTGCTCGTTAAGGCTGTTCTGTCAGAGGATCTGAAACCTCCAAAGTGTGATTTTGTTCCTCTTTTGTGTGGCATAGACCAACTTCCTCTCAGCACACTCAGCCCGGGATGAGGCGGCAAGGCTGGAGGAGCGCAGGGGTGTGATCGAATTCCACGTGGTAGGCAACTCCCTGAACCAGAAACCCAACAAGAAGATCATGATGTGGCTGGTTGGTTTGCAGAATGTGTTCTCCCATCAGCTTCCTCGAATGCCAAAGGAGTACATCACACGCTTGGTTTTTGATCCGTGAGTGCTGCTGGAGAGGGAGGGGTTTGGTGGGTGAAACTGGGAGAGCCTGGAGCCAGTTACAAGCAACAGTGCAGGAAGGGGCCAGCTGAAGTGGTGTGGAGGGCAGCTTTGCCCTTTTCCCATCTTTTCAAGGCCCTGTAACTCCTGGCCAATCATATTGGATTGTACCTAAATACCATTTCAGTGGCTATGTCAATAAGTGCTGCCTTCTGGTTGGGCCTGCAGGGAAGGCTCCTATGTGTCTTATCCCTTCAAATGTTAGAATTGAAAGTCAGAAACTAATTATGGTGCCTATTAGTGGTTTCCAGGCCCATACTAACTTGCAGACTGCTCCATCCTCTGTGGAGATCATGTATCAAATAGTAGCAGAGACTGATTTTTTTCAGTGAGGACTTGAGGGATTTATGAAGAAAGAACATTTAAGCCAGAGTGGGTGAAATCATTCCTCACCCAAGCACACTGTTTTTGTCAGTGCAAGTTTCCATGCTCTGTCAGTCTTGCATTATGTGCAGTTCTATACTGCAGATACTTACTTGAAAAGAGACACATGGGCCATAGCAGCATCCACAAGTTGCACACATCCTCCATCTGACTTCGTGTCCACACTGCATTGTGCCTCAGCTGCTCAAGAACAAAGGGAGGTTCTCCTCAGAAGTGTCTGCTTTCACACCATTGTGTTTCCTGCAGATCCTGCTTCCTTTCAACTAGTGTGTTCCCCCAAAATTTGTGCCTCTGAAGAATCCATGCGCAAGGATGGCCTGGGGTCCACTGTAGTGACCACAGGACTTCACAGTGGAGGGTGCCTATAGCTCATTCCTGTGTGTCAGCAGAGACTTCAGGGAGCCCTGATTGAGCTGACTGCAGTCAACTGCTCACTTCCAGTTTGTGGAATAGCCTTCCTCTACCACTGGTGATATCAGCCTCTGCCTTTGTGCCGAGTATTATAGCTGCAGCAATTCTGAAAACATTTCTGGGACCATTTCCTCCACCTATAGGGTCAGTCACATTCCCCTCAGCAGTGCTGCTGCTGCGGGGTCCTTGTGGTCCTTGAAGTCTCCAGGCACAGGAGACTGATCTTGTAGCCACTTTCTGGGTTCTTCAGAGCACTGTTCTCGTCTGGGCCAGCACAAGTCGAGACTCTTTACCTCTCCTGTGTTGGGTAAGAGATGCTCAGATGGGAGGGAGGCAGCACTGTGATTTTGTCTGAGTTTAGGAGCTCAAGGAGATGCTACTGGCTCAAGAAGCCAGATTCCCTCATAACCAAACAAAATGTTGATGTAGTGATCTTGAGCCACATCCTATTTCTGTATTTCTCTATGTCCTTCCTTATTGGAAATCACTGTTCTAGTAGTCTGGGAGGAACTGCTGGTAGTTGATGTGCTCTTCAGTGTAGATATTTGTCTGGAGAGCGGTCTGTGTTTGAGAAAGAGATATGGATATTTGTACAGCAAGAGGATGCTCTCCTTTTTGTGCCTGTGACAGTTGACCCAAAGGAAGTGACGCATGCTGTCTGGGCTGTCTGGACTGCCTGGACAGCTCAGAGAGCCTCAGCATCCACCATGAATCTCCAGGGACACACACTGGCGACCTCTCTGAGTAGTGGGTACACACCAAACTACATCAAGTAGGAGATAATGGAGTACAACAAATTTATTCTCAAATTTCTTTCAGTTGTTACCTCATTTATTATCGATTTTATTGTTCATATTTCTGGAATGGCCATCCTTACTGAATCTTGTAGCTTAAATCTAACATGATGAAACAAAAAGCTCAAGCCACTGTATTGCTGCTGTTCTTTCACAAATAAAAAGCACCAAAGTAAGTACAAGAAAAAGAATACGTAATGTATAAAGTCTTCGGGGTTGGCACATATAATAGAACTACTCCTCAGACTACTCTTTTTTTTTTAGGAAGGGCTCACTTTTGGCACAACCTTACAACCCTTTAACCCTCCCCTTCCCTCCCCTCCTGCCAAGATATCTTCTGTAAATTTACTGCATTGCTTATACAACATATGTCAATATATGTGATACTGGTATGAAATAATCTAGAGAACAGGTGTGGTGAAATCTTTCCAGACCTTGAGGATGACACTAAAATTCCTAATCCTTGACACAGGAGTTCATATTGCACCTTGTTGTATCTTTCCTAGCAGTTAATAGAAATGCAGTAAATGGATATTTGTTCTGGTCTTCATTCCACTAACTATGAAATACCATTTATTGCTTCATCAGCTGCGTTTGAAGCCGATAGCTTATCTATAGAGAGTGCATTCAAGGAGACAGGAATCCCTTAGAAAGGACTTATTGTCCTATCACTCCATTAATTTCCAGTTTATTCAGAATAAAATCGTTCTGAGAACTGCTCACTGGCATAACTGTTAGCGATAAAATTAATGAAAGCAATCCGACTCTTATTTATCAGGTATTACCCTAGCATCTAGGAGTACTTGGCAAGGCTGGGATCTTGCTGCATGAACAGTGGACTTTATGGTAAATTGAAGACAAGATGTTAAAATAGCAACTCTTCTGTACATACAAGCGACTGACTTAACAGAGACATATACAATTGCATTAGCATCATGGAAACAAGTGAATCAAGTTTCTGAAAAAGGAGGGTAATGGCACATTATGTACCATGTACATGAATTAAAGTGACTTATTTTTGTCTACTCAGGAAACACAAGACCCTTGCATTAATAAAAGATGGTCGTGTAATCGGTGGTATCTGCTTCCGGATGTTCCCCTCCCAGGGGTTTACGGAGATTGTTTTCTGTGCTGTGACTTCCAATGAGCAAGTCAAGGTAAAAATAATTATCTACTAGTGTTCATTAAACATATTTGAGTCCCATTCACTACTGCATATGCTCCTAATTTTGTTAGTCACTTTGAATATATTGCAGAGTTGCCAAACAGAATTTAAAAGGCACAGTAGTTCAGAATATACTATATTAAAGCTAATGTTGAGCTTTAGAACTGTCAGCATAACAGTAGGATTACTTAAAATATTAATAATAATAAATCTTCCTCCAAACAAAAATAGTGGTCATTTGTCTACCATTTTTTGAATATTCACTCCTCTGTCTGCATTAATAGTAGTGTAACACTGCGTGGTTGACTGAAATTAATATTGCTTGTGTGTAACAGTAATTTGTGTTCAATCACATAATGATTTTACATGATCTAAATGAAAATGAGATAACTGAAATTTAGGTATAGGTTTTCATCTCAAAATAAGCACATGCGCATTTCTATAAGCTCTTTCTTGACTTAATCTCACCAAGAGTCCTCTTAGGGTTGAAAATTAGATGCCATGTTGAGAGAATGTAGAGCACTGTGAATACAGGACATTCCTACTGCTTTCCCTGTGGCCGTTTGATTCAGCATTTCGCCTTTAGATGGTGCTGTAACTTTACTTTTTTCAGTTGAAACTGTTAGAGCCGAGATGTGGATGAATTTCGTTTGTAGCTGTTGAACGTAGAGAAATTCTGTGCCCTGCTCTGAAGGGAAGAGCCCTGAGTGTGGAAGGATAACACAGGGATTTAAGGCTTGTAATAATTTTTAATACTTGGGTTGTTTTATTTCATTTAATTCTGGTGTTAGAGAGCATTGGCTTGTCATAAAATATCTGAGTGTTTTAGCAAATGTGAACAATAACAGAACATGTGTTAGGTGTGTCTGTTCCAAGCTTGGCTAGTTCACAAAAGGTGTTTTCTACTCAACCAGTCAACTGCATTACACAAGTTAAGCTGCCCAGGGTATGTCGCCATTCTCTAGGAATAACCATTCAATAATAAGGAGGAACTTCTTCACTGTGAGGGTGGCAGAGCACTGGAACAGGCTAGAGAGGTTGTGGAGTCTCCTTCTCTGGAGGCATTCAAGACCAATCTGGACATGTTCCTATGTGATCTACTCTAGATGATCCTGCTTGGGCAGGGGGGCTGGACTTAGTGATCTCTCGAGGTCTCTTCCAGCTCCTAATGTTCTGTGATTCTGTAAAACATAATAGAGGAAGTAAATCTAACCACTCAGTTGTGTATGCATGCATAAAATGAACAATTTCTGCTGTTACCTTCTGGGTGCCTCATTGTAAGTGAAGTTCTGTTAAGTATTTCTGAAAATTGGCCTTCCCACATTTCTGTATGAGTAAGGCAACCCCTGCCAGACGGTAACTGAGAAAAATGAAATGTTCGTGCATAATTGAACTGTTTTGGGGAAAAATGAATTCTTTTAATTTGATTTGAGACTGAAGTAAGAAATATGGGTACTGTTTTCCTTTACATGGGATATTTAAAAGTTGGACTGGTTTGGGGATTGTTTGATCCCCTGTTACAAAATTATTTAAAATTTGAGTGTACATGGTTTAGTTTCCTTTTAGGATTGTTGGACTTTGGCAAGTATTTGTGAGAATGAATAAATCCTGTGAAGGTTGTAAAGATACAAGTCAGTGGAAAATGATTGAAGCAATCGTCATCACAATTGGTGGAAGTTCTTTGAGAAACAAAGCTGACATTTCTTGTCAGAGGTTAGATGCTTTAGAATTACTGAAATGAATCACAGTGTTTCAGATGTAAATAAAGTGTCAGTCTCTCATACTTTGCCCTGCTGGTGAGAAGGGAAGTGAGGAGTATAGCGGGCTCATCGATGGCTGGCTTGAATTTAAGGAAAATATTTTTCATTCAGATTTTTCATTCAAGGTTTTACTTTTCATCCTCTCCAAAGAACTTGAGAACTCAAATTTTCAGTTATAAAGTCTCTTGATTATCATGAGCACATGAGTTCTAAGAAATGCTGTGACACTTAAAATGTCATTGGTTGTCAAACCACTTTGTATTTGATGCCATGCACAATGTGATACTTTAACAGGTGAACATATGGCCTTAAGACCTTCCTTGGATTCAGAAGCATTTCATTTTAAACATATGAGATCTTAATTTCTAATATGAGGGCTCAATACCAGATGCTCCAAACACTAGCTGGAAAGGAAGGAATAATGCACAAATTCTGTACCCAGATTGGTAGTATTTTAAAGAAGATGTACAACTGCTACATTTTTTGTATCAAACTTCAATAATTTAACTCGCTTTCATCTGGCTGTTGTCATGTTTGAGACTTTTAAATTGTGAATTAAATCAGAACTGTGTATTTTCTCACTTATTTTTCTGGCTTCTGGAGAAGACTATAGCTTACTTGGAAATGGGACTAAATAGTATCTTTTGTTTACTTTGGGGTTGAATGAATATAGAAATTATTCCTGTGTGCAATCAGAAGGCATAGGTATTTGATTGTGGACTCAATACTTTTCTGCTGCTTATTATGGTAATAACTGTCTCACTGTTTCCTTTTATGCCCTATGATAAATTCAGATTATAAATCCTCTAAGGCAGAGCCTGTTGCTACCACCAGAGCACAGAACAAAGTAAAATGGGGATCTCTTCTCAGAATGGATTCCTCTAGAAGGAGTAATTTTGGTATTTCTATTGCTTTGTGATTTTTAGGTAATGAGGCTAATTATTATTGCAGTGTATGTAGTTTTGTTATGGGTGAAATATGTGATTATCTATAGTTGATATCTAACTTAAGAGAAAAAAAAACGCATGCAGAGCTTGGATTACAACTTTCAGCACAACGTACCTCTTTAGAGCTATTCTTTACCCCTAGAGACAGTCTAGACTCTTTGAGGTTGAAAGTGAATCAGACACTAGAAAATGTGATATTGTGGGTTGCAAAGATACCGTTTCGAGACTGGAAAAGGTTTGATTGTGAGTACACCTCACAAAGTTAGTTATGAGAAAACCTTTAAAACAGGATTTAAAGGAAATACTGCTTTTTGAAAAACATTCTGTAGTAACAGTCAGTCCAGTTTCCCTAACATGTGTGATCCCCAAAGGCATTGTAATGGTTTTTCACTCGTGTTTTCACACAGGGTTATGGGACTCACCTAATGAACCATCTGAAGGAGTACCACATCAAACACAACATTCTCAACTTTCTCACATATGCAGATGAATACGCTATTGGCTACTTCAAAAAACAAGTAAGTCAATGTAAGAAATTACTTGGTGCAAGAAGTTAGCACCTAGCAGTGATACACTAAACAGCTAGGCATGACAAACTAGTTGGATAAAATGCATAGTGCAATTTTATGTGTATATATTTATCTATAAAATATGCTACGTTCACCTTGTGTAATGAAACTGGCTTGTAATGCAATTTGTTATGATGGAATCATCTGAATATAGGTGTGTGATATGCTCTATAATTTGTTGACTCTAAAAACAAGTCAGATGCTTCAGTCATTCAGTTCCTTCTCTGGTTCTGTAAGAAGTCTCAAGAAAGACAAGAAATACCTGTGGCAGACTAAACTTACCTGACCTGTGCTCACAGCTCCTCCTGGATTGGAGTTGAGGTTGAAATTCAGGAAAGATTGAGATGTCTAATCTGTCAAATAGATTTGTTGTATTAAACAGGTGTCAGCTCTTTGGTCAGATGATAGGGTGAAGATGGTGTCAGATATTTTGAGAGATGTACAGCAATAGAAGTAGAGATAACAGCTATAAATTGGATCACAGGAAATTGCAACTAGATTAAAGGAATTTATTTTTCTTCTCTTCTTGTCCTAAGCGTGGAAGTGTGCCACTGGAAAGTGTTGCCTGGAGAGGTTGTGGAACCTCTATCCTTGGCAGTCTTCAAGACTGCGCATGGCCTTGAGCAACCACATCTGATGACAACCTGCTCTGAGCAGGAATGGGGGCTGGATGACCTCCTTAAGTCTCTTTCAACCTCAGCTGTTCTGCAGTTGTGTGTATAAAACTGATACAATTCACACTTCATGCATTCAAAATGAATAAAAGCTGGGTTTGTGGTACTGCTATCAGATCTGTGCAGGCACAGACCCTTTTCATGTCTGAAATGTCCCTTCCCCAAGTGCTCAGTCTCCATGGAAGTCTGAAACATTTGATGATAAACTGTGAGGCAGAAGTGCTGGTTGGGTTCCTGATTTTTGCTGAGGTTTCAATAGATACAACTGTAACAGAAGAATAAAATGCAGCCAACGTGAGAGCCCTACACTGCTTTTTATTGTCTTGGTTAATTCTTTTGTGGTTTTGTTTCCCAATTAAATTTGAACTCTATGAAAACTGTAGTACAGCTCTTGAACTTTTAAAAGGCTTTGTTATCTTACTTTTTCACTTGAAATACAAAAGTAAAAAGAAAACCCATGTTTTTTTCTGGCTATAAAATACTGTCATCTCGACTTCAGCAGCAACTCCCTTTGACTAATGACAACAGGGCTGGCATCCTTTGATATTAAAATTGCAATTTAAAAAAAAAACATCCAGGAAATTTGTCTGCAGGAAAAACCTTTTCCTCTCTCTCTTTAAATCCCCTCTCTCTATTCTTTTCCTATTCATATAAGCAATGAATTATTTTTGTATCAGATGGCTCCTATGAGAAGGTGCTTTGCAACACTGCAAACCATGATCTGTAACTTCTTCCATTTTATTGTGTGTATTTATAGCATTATGATGAATCTGATTCTAAATTATTGTAGCGTTTCAGTTAAAACAAATGTAAAAGGAAAATGGAGTCATGAAAACTTGAGTGTTTTTATTTTTCTTCTTCAGGGTTTCTCCAAAGATATTAAAGTACCAAAAGCAAAATATGTAGGCTACATCAAGGATTATGAGGGTGCTACATTAATGGGATGTGAATTAAATCCAAGGATCCCCTACACAGAATTTTCTGTCATCATTAAAAAGCAAAAAGAGGTAAAGGCTGGAATGAAACACTGAACAGTATAATCTATTCAGATGTTTAGAAACAATTCAGTCAGTGCCAGGCTGGGTCTCTTCTCTGCTTTAGTGTTAAAACATTGGAATGGATACCTGTATTGGTGAGAATAATTCTTTCCTTCAAGTCACAGTGCCATAAATGCAGTTGAAGCATTGAATTCTACCTTACTAACTTTATGGTAACAGAAGTATTTAATGGCTAAAGTTTGTTACAGACGATAACTTGAGAAAAATCTGCTGGCATTGATTTCTTCTGCAGCTCTATCAACCTTTTTTCCCTCCACGCCCATGACAGTATTGTCCATTAGAGTGACTTTAGAACAGATTATTTGTACTGTATTGTGGTGGTTTGACCCTGGCTGGAGGCCAGACTCCCACCAGAATCACTCTATCACTCCCCTCTGAGCTGGACAGGGGAGAAAATACATGTTGAGAAACGTTGGAGTCGAGATAAGGACAGGGAGAGATCATTCTGCAGTTAGCTCAGGGGCAAAACAGACTCAATACAGAAGAAAGGCAAGAAAACTCTCTAATTTATTACACTACACACAGAGAGAGAAAACAGAGTCAAATAATGAGAAATACAAACAGCTCTTAAACCACCACCCCCCACCCCTCCACTCTTTCTCACACTTCTGCCCTGCGCCAGCATAGGGTCTCCATGGGCTGCAAGTGGGATCTCTTTATCCTCCATGGGCTGTGGGGGGACACCTGCTCCACCATGGTATTCTCCACAGGCTGCAGGGAATCTTCTCTCAGTGCCTTCTTCCTGCCCCCCTCCCTCCCCTGACCTTCGTGTCTGCAAAGTTTCTTACATCTTCTCACTCCCTTCTCTGGTGGCAAAATGTGGCTGTTTGCATTTTTCTTTCTGTAAAATGTGATTTCCAGAGGCCTGTGACTGGCGCTGATTGTCCCGGCCTTGTCAGCAACAGGGTTTGAGAGTTTGGCCTTGGGAGCCCAGCTGGGATTTGCTTTGTTGGACCCTTAAGAAACTTCTAGCTGCTTCTTAAAGAAGCCACATTGCAAACCCACCATTTCTGAAAAATATGAAAAATACCTTTATGCAAAGTTTTGTGACCTGCTGACTTGGTAGCAGTCAGGGTTACTGATTGAACAGCTTGTTTTAATCAAGAAGAGCCACTAGTTCCAAAATTATAAGAAGGGTTTTAGACAAGTTTAACAGTTCATTTGGAAGTATTTTAATGTGACACTGGAATATGGCCATGGTTTCTCCCCAGCTGAGAGCTAAGCACCTCTAAGAGGGTGTGTGGGGGGGAAATAGGAGAGGGAAAAAAAACCCAACCCAGACCTCACAGCTGGGGATAAGGATAGTTTACCGTGACAGCAGAGAGAGAGAGATAATAATAGGACTTTTTAGCAACATAGGCAACATTGGTGATACATGATGCAGTTTCTCACTGAACCACACACCTCAGGCCGTACAGCTCAGAGCCATCCTGGAAATGGATTGTCCCCAAAATCATGTGTGTCCTAGAGCCGTGCCCTCCTCCCCTTACCAGCCCCTCTTTTACACCAAGCATGGCATAACTGACATGAAATACCATCTTTGGCCAGTTTGGGTCACTTGTCCTGGCCATGTCCCCTCCCAGCTTCCTGGGTGCCCCCACCTTCTTGTTAGCAGGGCAGTATGAACAATTGAGAAGTCCTCTACTGCTTGGCAACAGCTGAAAACATGGAGGTGTTATCAGCATTGCTCTCATCCTGACACCCAAACAGGCACTGCACTGGCTGCTAGAAAGAAAATTAACTCTGTCCTAGCTGAGAGCAGGACAGTCCAACTTCATTATTTCCAAAGAAAACAGTCTCACAGACTGTGGCGGTCTGAGTGGCAGTGCATTTGTTTACTGGCAGTTTTGAGGTAAGCCATTTTAAAAATGGCATATTCAGGATACACAAAGCTTCAGTAAGTGTCTAAGTGTGTATCAAAAGCACCAAAGCAAATTGCTTAGTAATGATGTAGTGAGATTGCCAAGCAGAACAGAGCATTCCCCAACATCGTAAGAGTCTTTCTTGGCATTTAGAAACAAGAGTGGAGGTTTGATAACAAGGAGTGGCATCATTTTGACTTCACTGAGAGAAAAGTCTTTGGCAGGAGTATTTCTGACTGATACCTAAGCAAGTTCTACAGTTAGATGGAGACTTTCAATTGAACAGGTATTTCTAAAATTGTGGAATATGAGCGCACATGGGTATTGAAATGTGTGCATTCAGAAGCCCCAGCTGTTAGGATTAGAGCCAGTTCCCAAACCTGCTTCCAGGAGGTTTGGTCCCCTACGTCTGCCGCCTCCTTCCCAAGAGCTGTGCAGCTTGTGATGGCTGCAGACACCTGCTCTTCTAGATTTGTGCTTGAATAGACAGCTGAGAGGCTTGGTTGGCTCATCCGCAGAAACGGGGTTTGCCCACTTTGCTCACCCCTGTTACCAGCTTCAGCACATCTGTAAGAGCTGTAAGATTAGGAAGTGAGAGTGTTTCTGTTTGTCACAGCTTTGCATTAATCCTATGGGTTACTTTGGAGAAGATTGATTTGTTTTTTATTTGTTTGTTTTCTTTGCTGCCTTATTACAGATCATTAAGAAGCTCATAGAAAGGAAACAAGCTCAGATACGGAAAGTTTATCCTGGCCTTTCTTGCTTCAAAGATGGAGTACGGCAGATTCCTATAGAAAGCATCCCTGGAATTAGTAAGTATCAACCTCTTCTAATGTAGAACGGAAGTAGAGTGGCCCAACAAAGGTCCAGAACTAGAAATACTGATGTAGTCACGTATTTCTTTTTGATTAAAATGTAATTGTTTTGGTCTAATGATTTGATTTCTATGAAGATTGTTGTGTTTCCATTACAATTGCTGTCTGAGACTTCCTCATGGCATCCCAGGCTGATCCTCTTCTATGTAAATGTAATTTCATTTATACTTGATCCCTCTGTGATTTATATCTCAGTGTAGTCAGCAGTTTCCCTCTGGCACCACTGTTGTGTACAAGGATGAGTTCTGTGCTAAACGTGGACTTACAGGACAGAACAGAATCAGAACATTTAATTATCATATTTTGAGGGATTTTTTTCAACTACGCTTTTCTGCAATTTATTCTCTGTCCCTAGGGAATTGAATTGGATAACTTTGACATTGTTATCTTTTACAGATGTTGTGGTAAAATATGTATTGAATTATTGAAAAAATATGTTTCATATAGGAATATTTTTAGATTTTTTTCAGCAGTCCAGAGGAAGAGGCAGGTAGGAAATTGAATGGGACTGTAGACTAGAAGACTGTGTTATTTATTAGAGGTAGCTTATATTAAAACAAACCCATTTTACTGCAGCAGTGCTGAAATGGCTTATCTATTTAGAGTTGTAATAACTCAGTTAACATTTTGACCTACTGTAGTTCTCATGTAATCTCTCATGTTGTTGGTGTACAGGAGAGACTGGCTGGAAACCAAGTGGAAAAGAAAGAGGGTAAGTGCTGCACAAAGTAAAATGATGAAGCACTTTGGAGATATCTTTGAGAAAAGTCTCTAAACAATGTAATTTGATATTTCCTTCCATCCATTGGAAAACAGATAAATCACCTGCAACGGGTGATTTCTTAAGTGTGGGTTTTTTTGTTTTGGTTTGGTTTTTTTGAGGGTGCATGGGCTTGTGTAGGGATTTGTTTTGTAGATTTTTATTTCTTCCATAAAATGATTGGAATGTTGGAATTGATTTTAGGTAAGATGTGTATTATAGGAACGAAGATAAGTGATTCGAGCTAATATTTTTGTATTCATATTTCTTTTTGTATTCATATTTTCTTTCAAGTAAGGAGCCCAAGGATCCAGATCAACTTTACAGCACATTAAAAACCATCCTGCAGCAGGTGAAGGTGAGTGCTAGTTCTAGTTTACCTTCTGTAAAGATATTTAAATTATTTCAAATATAGAGTTTCTATATTAGATACCTTACTTTTTTTTTTACCAAAGAGCCATCAAAGCGCTTGGCCCTTCATGGAACCTGTGAAGAGAACAGAAGCTCCTGGATATTATGAAGTTATAAGGTTTCCCATGGGTAATGCCATTAACATTTTTTAAGTATAGAGTTTAAAAATCTTTATAGCTGGGGACATAGCAGATAAATTGTAACCGGATTGTTTTATGTTAAAAGATATGCATTACTTGCAGCTGAATCATTTGCAGCTCTGAAGTGCCAAGGGTACGATACTGTCATTTGAAATTTATGACCGCTTAGTGACCTTTGTGAAGCATCTGTAGTGTAGACATGTGAAATCTTAGTATGCCCTAGGGAGCCCTCACAAGCTCTTAAACGGTGCAGTCAGCTAGGGGAGTTTGGGACTGAGATGGTTTATGTGAGCTGTATGAGTATGTTCTTGTGTGTGGTTAACTGGTCATTGCAGACTGTGTGGTACGTTAAAAAAATCTCAAAGCAAACTTTTGGGAACACCTAAGCTTTGGAATTGCTTTGAAAAACAGATTTAAACTTTTTAAATCACATAGAGAAAACCTTTTCAAAAGTACCAGGGTTTTCTAGTTAAGTCTTGACAGTTTGCTCCATGTTAAGCTTAGGAAAATGCTTCATGCAGCTGATTGTAAGATAACTTTTTACTTTGTATTTTACATCTGCCGAAATTGTCCAAGGTAGTTTGTTTGTTTAAGTCATGTAGCTATGGTTTATGCAGGGAAGTATGCAACTACTAGTAACATTTTATTTGCTTTTGACTGCTGGGTCATATAATTTCAATGCTGATTGAGTGCTGTGCTTAGTAGATGCTTGTTTCTATTTGTAGTGCAGCAGATGTAAAACTGAATCCTTCTACTCCTTCATTGTTTATGCAATATTCACCTCCATCTTTTTGAGTACAGTTTCTGTACCTTTTGCTATTATTAGAGAATGAAATACAAGTTCATTGCAGGCTGCTATCTATCAGTTAGGGAATTAAGGTGTTTGTTCATGTTGCTTTGTATAGGCTCCTAGCCTGTGTGTAAGTTTGGCTTAATGATTAGATTTTCATTTTCTATTTGACTTACTGTTTCCAAATAGAAAACATAGGTGTACTTTGTAAAGTAGCAGATGGCTTCCTGTTCTCCTGACACAAATGTATTTTCTAGCAATGGAGAAAAAGAATGTTGACACCCTCCCCTGGCAGTTTTTTCTTCCTGCTTCTCTGAGCAGGGGCTGCTGGGTCTAGCTGGCTCTTTAATCTGAACAGTGGTTGCAAAGAATTTACTGCCTGGGTTTGACAAGCCCAAAATGTGTCCTTTCCTTAGTCAGATGTATGACATTGGAATTGGGGCAGCAGGTCTCGTTTCAGGATTAAGCTGAGGTTTAGTTTTGCTTTGTGTTTTCAGCTGAGGAGCCCAGCAGAACAAAACCGTGTTTGGATTCATCAGCTTCTGCTTGCTTTCTGCTCACACTGCCAGCGTGCCGATAGCGTACCAAAAAAATCACTCGGATGTAATTTTAATTAAAAAGAAACAGCATTGACTTCTCTTATGCTGTCGCAAGTTACAACCTTTGTCTTTATGTTTGCATGTAGAATTGTACAATATTTGAGAGGTATGGCTGTAGGCTTTTCTTGACTACCTCCTCAGGTAGTTTTCATGTTAAACACTTTTCCCCCAGGTCTTAAGCACGCTTTCAGATGAATATTTTCAAGAAATGCTGTTTATTTCCTTTTCTTCTGTGATTTGAAAGCTGTATGGCTGAGTGACAGATGAAGCCAAACTTCCACTGTAGTTAGAGGAGAGCAGTGTAACTGACCAGCCAGGCAATGCTTGCTTGAGAGTGAGCTGAGCAGCCTTCTCTGTTGGATGCTACAAGACAACCATGGATATCTAGTTTAGATGCAGGCATCTAAATTGCCAGCTTCATAGAAGCTGAATGAGCTTTTGCTTTTGCAAAATATTGTGCAACGCCAGTGAATGGCGAAGTATATATCATTGGAAGAGGGATTTGAGAACATCCATCAAATATTTTTTAAATATCTCATCTTGACAATTTGTTTCAGGTTTTTCTCTATTTTATCAGTCAAACCTCCCTTGAAAAATCCCCAGAAAATAACATACTAAAAATACCTTCACCTGATTTTTAAAATTTTTAAAATCTTTAAAAGTTTAAATTTCTCTGCATGAGAGGCCTTTTGTCTCTGCTTTCCTTGCAACACTTGTTGGCAGGAAGTCATCTTCATTTCATCTGTTCCTGTTATAGTTTCACGAAGGCGCTGCTGAAGCCTGGCTCAAGCATTGCTAAAAAAATAGTTGTTAGATCGTCTGAGGTGAGAAAAGCCAAGGCATCCAGCACACCTCCCACTACCTCTATTCCCATACTGACTCCTAGAACACTTGTAATGTAAACCAAACTTTTAAATGCCTAGAGAGAATTACTGGGAAAGCGACTGTGTGGAGAACACTGAGATGATTTCCGTGTTTTATGGATGACTGATTATAGTATAAAGGAAAGTATTTCTTAAAGAATGTTCTGTAAGTAAAGGTGTTGCAGGATGTGCTGAAAGCAGGAGAGATCTGTTCTCACATGAGTCACATGAGATAAATAACTAAATTTTCAAGATGAAACTAAAATATATGTAGGGTGTGGAACATGCTTACTTTTTCAAAGCTGCAAGTACTGCTTGTATCTAGAAGGCAATGAATGAAGGCAATTCAGAGTTCCAAATCCTGACTTTGCCAGTTCATGTTAAATAGCAAATCAGTCTAAAGGGGTATTGCATACAAGAAGTGTTTGAATCAAGCGCTGTTAATTTATTTTTCTTCCGTACAGATCTCAAAACAATGAGTGAGCGACTCAAGAATAGGTACTACGTGTCTAAGAAATTATTCATGGCAGACTTGCAGCGAGTCTTTACAAATTGCAGAGAGTACAACCCCCCCGAGAGTGAATACTACAAATGTGCCAATATACTGGAGAAATTCTTCTACACAAAAATTAAAGAAGCTGGATTAATTGACAAGTGACACTGTCTCTTTTGCAACCAATCAGTGTGCCTACTTTATTGGCAAGGGAAGCCGTTATATATCTAAGTTGTGGGACTTCAGTGTTTCAAGAAACTTCTGTTTAATACTTAGCACTTTTAAAAACCCTTTTAGTTTTGCAAACATGTATTATACAGAAGTTACAAAAATTATTTTATTAAAATGCTTTATAAGGTATTTAATTACAGAAAATTTCTTTTGTGTGCCCATTACGGTATGTTCGTAGTAAGTTTATCAGCTACAGCCTCAAAAACTCCACAAAACATGTGGGAAATTGCACATGTTTGGGAATACGAAGAAAATTCCCAGACAATAGATATATTAACTATATATCTATTATATCTTACCTAATGCAGTACCTATTTGATAAAGTTTTATTATTTTTTTCCAGTAAAGAGAAAACAGTAAGGGAAAAAAACAGGTGGGGGTAGGGTGGTGTCTGAAACACTTGTTTCTTTGTAGAGTCTTTTTATAAGATATTATTTTTAAAAGAAACAGCTGGTTTAAAAGCTGAGAAGAGCAGCCAGTTCTGAAAAAGGACTGCGTGCAATCTTTGATAGATGCAAGTTTTTCTATTAATTTTGTGTTTTGATAAATATTTTACTTGCAAATTGTAATCTCATAACCACTATTTAAAAAACTAAAACTAAAAAGATACCTGCCTAGATGTGTAATGTCATAGTGACTTGGCTTATGCAGGACATAAGTACCCAAAATTACTTCAGATAATCTGGTTCACGTATACTAGCCAATTTCAATTGGCTGAGTAAAGGTTTTGATGCACTTGATCATTTACCCCATTTACTACATTTCACTGATAAATTCTTTAGGTTATTCAGCAGAGAGAAGACTTCTTCGCAAAGGAGGTCAGCATAGAACAGATTCTAGCTTAGAGACTCGGCTCTGTGGTAAACTGGATTTTCTACCAAGCTTTATTGTAAACGCTTATTAACTGTGATTATTTAGACCCAGGAACATCTTAACATTTTGCAACTCATCTTCGTATATTTTCAAATAGAGCACTTACATGTGTATATATATATATATATACTAATATATATATTTTGCTGCTTACACTACATTTAAGAGGTACTCCCTAACTTCCTAATGAAGATCAGTACAGGCCAAAAAGTTGTCACTTGATATTTTCTAATTGGAGTTTGTAACTGTAAATTGCTTTTGTGAAAAACAGATTTAACTTTTATTCTTGGTGTTTTATATTTACAGATGTTACACTGGTAAAACTCAGTAGTTACAAGAATGAAAAAAAATCCCTGTGCTGTGTCACAGACTAGAATTCCTGCAAAATGCCTGTGCAATGTTAAATCAGCAGTCAGTTCAGCAAGTAGATGTCAGGAACTGCCTGGAAGTAGTAAATGTGGTACACAAGATATTCAAAATGTTAACACTAGACTTGCCATAGTATTTTGTATGAGATTAGTCTGACCTACATTTGGATCTAGAGCAAAGGTACAGTGAATATTTTTTTTTTTTTAATAGCAAATACTGGATGCAGTATTCCTGTTTTGTAGATTGGGCCTTACAGATGCACCCGTTAAGCTTGATATCCTGTGAAATTTTGTTATTTCCAGAGTAGTTTTTCTTATTGTCTTTCAATCAGATTGTCTCTTCTATATTGAAACATTTGTTTTCTAATTTAAGAATTAATATTTTCATAGATACTGTGCAATAAAGTTATGGTAGGATATGTGGTTTTGCAAATGCTTTAACAGCTGATGAACTTTACATTTGTAAAATTAATATATTGTACTGGTACAGAATAGTTTTAAATTATATATGTATAAAAGTCTACTTATTCTGGTCTCTTTTTTCATTAATTAGTCCTTGCACTAAAGCTATAAAAACACAAGCAATTTCACAGCCAAGCTACTAGAGTGCAATTAGTGCATCTTCCACATGTGCAAGAAAACGTGCAAAAAAGCCTCCAAGCTCACTGGAGAATGGTGCTGAGATGAGCTTTCAGTGGCTGTGCCCATTCCACGTAGCTCAGTGAGTACAGAGCTGCGAAAGCTACATGCAGTGCTGTTAACTGCACGCTCTTCTACATCTATCATCTAAATTCTTTGACTTGGCTACCCAGAAGCGTTGATTTTTCACTTCAGAGCATACTCATGCTATTTTTTCTTCTACATCTTTTATTTACAAGTTACATAGGAGCAAACTACAGTCGTTTGAACTTGTGTTTACCTACTATCACCAAGATCTTACTCAGATGGTACACTTACTTTACATGCCCTGAACAAAGCCTGATAGGCAGTTAGAGGTTATGAAATTTGGGGGTGCTATTTCCCCTATCCACAAAGATTTAGTCCACTGTGTGAGAGAATACTGAGTACTGCCTCAGTACTGAAAAGTTTCAGAATGAAGATGGTATGGGCCAGAGCTGGAATTTGAGGGCCCCAACTGAAAATGAGGCTGTTTGAAAGTACTTGTTCATAACCCTCTGTAGCTTTTATTACTACTGGTAAAAGGGTCACATAATTACTGTTGTACTGATAACTCCTTAACATTACACATTTTTTGTTACAGAAAGGGGAGAGAGGTCTTACACCTATTGAAGTGGAACAAATAACCTGTAAATTTTTTTGTTAATTTCCCCATTGTTTATTTTCAATGTCACAGATAAAGCAAATTTTGAACTTGTCTATTCCTGTCAGGTTAAACTTTAAATCACAGTCATAGCAGTACCAACCAATGGTAGCTGTAACTTTTGAGAGCTCCAGCTACATTATCAAGTTACAGCTGACGAGCTTGCTTCCAAACAAAACTTGTGCTGTGTGAAATGAGGAAATGGGAGAAGAAACATGCCTGCAGCTGACAGAGTTGCTTTAAAAGTAACAACAAAAACTGCAAATGAACACCAACCCACTCCAAGCTGTTTCTAAAACTAAGCTGTTTATTAAGTAGAACATAGATATGAAACTACAACCATTACATAAACAAGGTCTGCACAAGAACTGTTAATAAAAAGCCACCCCACAAAATCATTTAGGTGACTAAAGTCCACCTTTGCCAAGAACTGAGATCAAGAAGGATGTAAGTCAGACAGATTCGGCATCTTTCCATAAGATATTTGATATACTCCCAGATCAGTGGTGTAGCGATGCCTCTTTAAGTGTTTGAATGGAATTACCCTAGTTGTAAAAGTAGTCTTCTGTCTTCTACATCCTTAACACCCCCCCCTTAATTTTATGTCCTTAACATGAAACAACTAGAAACAATGGTGCAGTTCTGTAAGATAATCTGCAACAACAATTTCATAGATGAAGGATTTTCATTCTTCAGAGTGAAGATGTTTTGTTGCCATGACTTGAAATCTCAATGACAACCAACAAATTTCTCATTGTATTTTGACAGAGATTTTTTCTTGACAGAAAGGCTTTTAACATCCTTTTTCTGCTTGAAAATTGGAGAAGAAAGAAAATCTGTATCTGTAAATGGATCACCTCTCCTGAGTTTCCTGTAAAAAACAACAACAAAAAAAAAAAAAACCAAAGACAAAGACAAAGTTAAATTTGTTTCCCTCTTCACTTAATAGCTGAAAGCTAATGTTTTAAGTTCAATGTCACATGAACTATTTTGTATTAGCCAGACCTCTCTGGATGTTTTGTTAAGAACTTGTTTCCAATATTTAAAACGATCCCCTCAAATCCTCCATCTAATGGAATATCACATACTTTACATCAAACTGGAAAGTAAGACACCTACCCTGCAATACTTGGCTCTTTATAGCTTACAGTAAGAGTACAGCTTCTTTTGCGTTTTGGAGATCTTGGTCCTTCATCTTCTGGGACAACAGGTGCATTCCCAGTGTTGAGGAGCAATGAGGTGGTATTGGTAACATCACAGAGATGACGAGATGGCTTGGCAGAGCTCCCTGGGAAAAAGGCACATTTAAAACAGTTCAGGAAGCCTGGCTTAAAAGAGAACATCAGTGAATGTACTAATGTGAACTAACTCAGCTATAACTACTGTCTTCATCCTCCCACTTAAGAAAAGGTATGTGGGAGGATCATCACAGGATTTTGATCTGAGAAAGCCAACTAACACTAAGCAGCACCAGGCACAATGATACTTGTTTTCCTACTTCTTTCACTTTATACTGTTTTACTCTTTCTTCCCCTCAGCTTTAATACTTTATATTTAGATGTGTTTAATGATTTATTAATTGCTGACCAATTTCTTAAACAAAACATATCTTTTAATTCCAATTACTGGGGAGGAAAAAAAAAAGCAAAAAAGTGAACAAGAAAATGAAATTTTATACCACTATTCTTTTCACATTTATTAAAAAACCTCAACACTAAAACAAAAAAATTCCTAACCAATGTTTCCTCTCAATGAAACAAAACTATTTAGAGAACATTTTCTGCACTTACTAATAGGCTTGTCATTTGATTTATTCTTTTCAGTCATTTTATCATCATGGAGTTTCTGCTCATGCAGCAGCAAATATCTTCTGGACCTTCGCCTTACACGGACTGGAGATGTATCTGTCTTGTCCGCTGAACTTTTCCTTTTTTTTGATTTATAAGGTTCATAAATGCTATCATCTGATTCTTCTTCAGTATCACTTGATGTGATGGTATTATTTTCAGAGAGACCATCTTTGTCATTCTCACCAGTATCTGTCTCATTCACCTTTTTTTGTCGAAAAGGAGTAACATGGACACGCTCTTCAAAGTGAAAGTCATAAGCGTCGCTCGACCCACACAAGAAATCTGAGTTTTTTGAGGATGCTTCTTTACCCTGTCCTTTCTTTGGTCTTTGTCTGGAAGCATTTTTTAGTTGTTCCTGTTTTCCCTTCTGATGCTTCTCTTTCTTTAGTTGAGAGTCCTCTCTGGTTTTAGATGCACGTTGTTTAAGAACAGAATTATTCTCCAAGTAGAAACATGCACTTTCAGAATCTACCTGCGTTAACACCAGCTCTGAGTGCACCTTGTTTTCATGCAAAAAAGCAGTATCCAATTTTATGTTTTCTGGACTACACTTCTCTAGACTTTCCTCAAGTCTAGTCTCATCCAGTGTATAAAGTTCTCTTGTTGAATCAAGTGCTTCCAAGTGGTTTGAGACAACAGTGCAAAGTTCACTATGGGTTGTCATCTTTGAATATGGACGTCTGGTAGACACACTTTTTGGTAACATGTTACCAAATCCATCCTCTCTACTTGTAAAAACATTTTCAAGCTCTGAGCCAGTGTTGTCCAGATGAAAAACAGATGTTTGTCCTTATAATTGAAGAGAAGAAGTCATATTAAAGCTAAATAGTAACAAGCTGGAAAGGTTTTTTGCAAATCCAAACCTTAAGAAAGGTTATAATTTTCTGCACGCATTTGTATAAACCAGTATATGGCAATCAAGATAAGGTTTATTTCATACAGCTTCCAGACAGAAAACAGTTAAGTATACTACATTAGGTTTTTCCTCTGAACCGCTCTGTTTGGAAAGGTTACCTAAGAGGACATTTATTTTTCTGAGCATTTTGCTTTGTTCACAGTTGTTGACTTCATAAATGAAAATGCATGACTAAAGATGAATTCACTTTGTTAAACTTTTTGGAGGGTAATGAAACTTGTCTTCTATGTACTGGCAATCTAAACATTTTAAAATTCCTTCCCCACTTTGCTAAGCAACTTCACTCTAAAAGTGTTAACAGTTGCCAACATTAACATCTAGCTTTAATAAGTGGAAGATTTCCTGACAGTTACTTCAAAAGCAGCAATTAATTTTTGAACTTACACTCCCCTCCCCCCCCATACCTCCACCCCTGATTCAGACCACAGAAATGTCTCATACTTTGATTTAGTTACCTTCATCTGAAACTTTTTTGATTAAGGAAATGGCATTGTCCAATTCCTGACAGATCTCTGGCACAGGACAAGCCAGGTCATTTCTGTCACTGTTAGCCTCCATCCCACTTGGAAATGCTTGATGTTGTCCATCACCAGACTCCAGAGGTCCTCTGGCAATAAGACAAAGGCGGATTAACTGAACAGCAACATCTTTTATGAAAATTAACTACTTCATTACATTGGTTTTCTTCCCCTTTTCCCAGTCAGAAAATTAAACTTCCTGTAGCAGAATCTTCAACTATAAATATGTATTAATAAGAGATACTTACACTGGACTTATTTGTCCTGTGACACTGGAGACATTTTCAGGAACTGAAGAAAGCACTCCCTGTTGCTTCTGTCAACAAAATAAATCTTACTGTGACTGAATTGCTGGAACAAGCTTGCACTATATGCAAATTTAGACAAAAGCCAAGTTGCCCACAGAAGGACCAGAGATGCCTTTGCATCTTTTTTTCTAACTGGCTAACACAAACTGGCATGGGATCTCACACACTCAGCTCCTGCAAGTCACCATGTTCACCACCGCCCCAATCATACAGAAAAAGGGGAAGGAACAGGGAGCATGGTACAGGGAACAAGACACAAAACCATAGGACATCAGGGTGCTGCTACAACCTTGTAGCACAGCCTCGGTCCCACTAACAGCCTTCCAGGAAACTCCACAGAGGGACCTCTTGTTATACTGGGAACTGTGAGGACTAGTTATACCCCAAAACCAACACTCAGATCTCAAAGTTTGCATACATCTATTCTGGAAGGAGTAATGGGAGGAAAACGCTTTCCCTCAAGAAGAAGAGGTACTTACTACACATAAGGAACACAAATTCTTTGCTGGGACAAGGAGATCAATTGAGTTCAGTAAATTCTGAGAAACTTTTGAAATTATCTCGTTCAAGGCTGACAGTCGATTCTAATGGACAAGGAAGGAAAATAACACTATTACTGTTGTACTTCAGTATAACTATCAACGTAACAACTTCTTACTGTCATTATGAGATGACTAAGTCTTGAAGATACCCATGTCAGGTACCTTCAACTGTGATAAAAAAAAATAAATCACAGACGATATATTTTAATTAAAGAAGGAAGAGTACCCACAAAATATTTTCCGTTAACAACTGGATTAGGTGAAAATAGGAAAAAAAAAGTTTTATAAGTTATGGGGTTTTTTAATCATACATTTAAGATCATAAAGTTATCATTGGATTAATACAGATTATGATGTTCAGCCTCACTAAACCATAAAATTATTTTTAGTAATACCTCAACAAGTCCATATGCTGTCTTGAACGCAAGATTTCTTTGTGAAGCAAGCATCTGAAGCTTCATATCTTGATATTCTTGCTTTAAACGAAGAATAGTAGCCTGGGCATCCCTAAGTTTGATCTTTTCCTCTTGCAAAGCCTGGGCTAAAGCTCTGTTGTTTGCTTGGATGCTCTTCATTTGCATAGAGCTGTTAGCTACAACAGAACAGTGAGTATGTGAACTTGGTTTAAAAAAAAAATAAAAAAAAAGTGAAAACAATATTAAGATATTTAAACACCTTACTTGCTATTCTGCACTTTATGGTGGAGATCTGGCTATTTTTACTCAGCCACATGCATTTCTGACTTCTTTTCTCTTTCATTCGTACTTTTATGTCATCCAGGCAGTCTCTGAAGGGCTTTTTTAAGTATTCAGCCATCCTCTACCTTTAGAAACATAAAGAGTGAAGAACTCATTAAGCTGGCGTTGCCCAGCGTTCCTCCGGGTCAAAAGAAAGGGGACAGGGAAACAAGAGTGGAGCTTGAGGCATTTCTAAGCCGCTCGTACGAGAGACGCGGCAGTACGGAGCGGCACACACCTGTACTCCCTTCACAAACAGCTTTTGGAGCCTGGCGGCCGGCACCACAGCCGCTGGCCCGAGCAGCGAAACGCATGGTGTCTGCGGCCAGGGCCAGGCTGAGCCCCCTCATGGAATCACAGAACCATCGCGCGTGGAAAAAACTTTCAAGACCAAGTCCAACCGCAGCCCCCAGATCACACTCCGAAGCGCCACGTCTGCCCGTGTTTTGAACGCCCCCAGGGACGGCAACTCCAACCGCCGCCCCCCACCCCAGGCGGCCCGTTCCAAAACTTCACCGCTCTCTTCGGTGAGAAAACTGTTCCCANCTACCTCCTCAGAAGTGCGTATACGCCACCAGGCACCTCTCACGCACGGCCGCGGCTCTTGGAGCCCTCAGCTGCACCTCGTTCCGCAACGGGCGGCTCTTGCGCAACCCCAACCCGAGAACGGCAGCAACCGCCGGGCGTTCGATCTCGAGCAACGGTAGGGCCCCGCCCACCTCCGCGCGACCGGGCAAACTGCGCCGCTTCCCGGCGTTCAAAACCCACCGCGGCGCCCTCGCATTGGCTGCGCCGCAGTGTCACGTGCTCGCGCCGGTTCCGGTCCCAGTTCTGCACGTCTTCCGTAGCCTACGCTTGCCGCGCCCAGGGTCGGGCTACGGGGGTCGCTCCAGCGTTCGCACGCCTCGCCTCGGGGCCCTGGCTGAAGCCCCCCGATGGGCCCCGCCGTCCCCAGGGTCTTGCGCCAGCCATCTCAGCTGCTCGACGGGAGAGAGAGGCAGCCGTGGCTGTGCCTTAAGCGGCAGAACCCATCAGCCCGAAGATACTTTGCTGCGGCTGTAGCAAGATGAGCCTTTCCTGGGCTGTGCTTCTTGTGGAGCGCTCCTACCTCCGACTACAGCCGATTGAAACGAAAATCCCGTAGAAGCCGCAGAGCTGAACGTGTTTCCGAACGCTGGTTCTGTGAAAGAAGCTGCTCCAAAATCCCATCGATGTAGTGGTGATGGCGGCTGCCTCCCGATGAGGGTTACGTGTGGCCAGGCCGTGATGTGTAGCACAGGTGGGCTGCGGGTGAGGCTCAAGGGCTGCTGCGAGAGAAGCCTCCGTGGGAGTGCCTCGCCTCCCTACCACCCCACCGCTATGTGTTGGTTTTTTTTTCTTTTTTTTTTTTTTCAATTGATTCGTTTGTGCTAATTGTGCTTGTTGAACTTGGAGTGCTAAACATTGATTGAACACTGCTTTGTGATGGAAGAAGAAAAATAAACTGAGTGATACCTTGCTAACTGTAGAATGAGTTGTATTCTTGTATCTGAGAAATTAACATTTTGTAGCTACTATGTTGCTACAAAACAAAAAACATTTTGTAGCAACAAAAAAACATTTTGTAGCAACAAAAAAAAAATTTGTAGCAACATAGTAGCTGTTCTTTCCTAACAGCTACTCCTGCCTGTTTGATTTTGCTCTTAGAGTTTGGACGTGGTGTGGTGAGCCGATTTCAAACTTCAAACATTCTCATGGATCATGGCAGAAACCACAGTCCATGGAACGTGTGCGGTTACCCTTTCCCATTCCTTGGAAAGTTATATATGTTTTTACTATCTGGCTCAGAACAGCTGGCCTCATCTGTGTAGTTTTTACAACAGTATCATTTCTCTTACTTCATCAATAGATAGTGATAAAGTTGAGGTTGCATTTTCTGTCTGTGTCATGGTTTCACCCCAGCAGAGAAACAGGGAGCCCTTCTCTTAAGAGGGCGTGTGGGGGGAATGGGGAGGGAGGGTGGAGAGAGAAATACGCAAATTGCAGGTTGGGTTAAGGATAGTTTACTGGGACAGCAGAGAGAAAGCAATAATGGGACTTTGTAGCTCTCCTGGCTCAAGACAGAGCTGACTTCCCCAAGCAGCCAGCACAAGTGAGCTGAGTTGGCCTGGTCTGTTTTCCAAACCCCCGGCATTAATCCAGACCCTATAAAAGGGGCTGGTGGGGCAGAGGCAGGGGTTGGGTTCAGAGATTCCTGCACTGAGACAGCGGTCTATCTTAGTTTCTTGATGGGTGGTGAAGTACTCTGTGTTATCACCAGGTATGGCTGTTATTGTTCTCCTTCTCAAAGTGCTTATCAGTAAACTGTCTTAATCCCAACCCTCGGGGCTTGTTCTGTTTTCTCTCCTCATTAAGAGGAGTGAGTGACCAGCTTGTGGTGCTCAGCCTCTGCCTGGTGCTGAACCACAACAGTAGCAAAATAGGAAACTGGTGGTACATGATGCAGTTTCTCGCCAAATGGTACAACTCTGGTTGTACAACTCAGCCATTTCAAAACTGGACTGTCCCCAAAACATGTTCTGGAGACACCCCTCCTTTATGCTGAGCATGATGTAATTGTCATGGAATACAGTCTTTGGTTAGTTTGGGTCACCTGTCCTGGCCATGTCCCCTCCCAGCTTCCTGGGTGCCCACACCTCGTTAGCAGGGCAATATGAACAATTGAGAAGTCGTTGGCTGCTTGGCAACAGCTAGAAACATGGGGGTGTTATCAGTACTGCTCTCATCCTGACTCCCAAACACAGCATTACTCCTGCTGCCAGAAAGAAAATAACTCTATCCTAGCAGAAACCAGGATGGTCTGCAGAAGAGTTACACTTCAAAAACCTTTTGTAGTGTGATGGTTCTCTTTCAAGATGTGCGATCATGACAAAGGAATCACATTTTTTTAACATTTGGCATGAAAAGTTATGAGCAACTAACTCTCATAGTTAGTAGGGTCACACAAAACCAGAGCAGCACAATTATGGTTTCTCTTTACCTATTTCTGGGGCTTTTTTGTCCACTATCTGAATCTACCAAACCCCTACCAACCTATCCTTCCAGCCCCCAAAATTCAAACAAAAAAAAACCCCAACATCCCATGTGGAAACACTGGCTTTTTGATACTGTACAATTAACCTCACATCCACTTCCTACAGGCCTCTCACTGTTTCACAAGCAATAACTGGGCACAGTCCTCCACTAAACAGCAGCTAACATCCCCATCTGGACCCTTGCACATAGCTCTCTAAACATTAGATGAAATTATCTCACTCAGCTTCTGGGGCTTGTTGCTGTTCTTGGGTTGGGCTTTTTTCAGCTAAGTGCCAGCTATTATAGTAAATAAAGTAGCACCTTTCCCTACAAACTTTGTCTCCCTTGAAGCCAGCAGCTGTTTTGCATTTGGCCAAGTAGCAGTTGGTAGCTTCTAGCAATGCTGGTGTGGTCTTCCAGCCATTAGTTGTTGATTTGCTTGGCATGAGTATATTGATTGTGATTAAATGAACCATGATAGAAAAAAGGATACTTTATATCTGTTGATATTGAAGTGCTACTCAGTTACTTACTTTTTTTCTCCTGAGAATACCTATATAGATTAATAAAGCCTCTCGTCACCTTTTTTTCCTTTTTATCGTGTTTAATGTTATCCACCAATTTTGTTACACCTTTTTCAGAAATGCATTGGGATCTTTTTTGCAGATTCTCTTGGGGTTTAATGTTGAATTCTTATACCCTGGTGATTTCATTTTCACTGTTACTGAAGTGTTCTCACTTCTGCATTGTTCTCATCTCAAGGCAGTTGTATTCCTACTAGATTATTTGCAGGTTAGACTCTCGGTATTAATTTATTTATAGTGTGGGATTACTAGTAGTGATTTTTTTTCTAGCTTGACTGACTCTTTGGTGTAAGCAATTTCACATTACCCCCTAGGAAAATTAATGCTGTGATTGATGCCAGAGGTGCTCTAGATTATTTGTTTATTTCTAGTGGATGTAGTCATGTGGCAGAACAGCTGCTACTGTGACTGGAGTTGGAGTATTAAAAGACTTCCTCTCATCTTAGGTTTACTGACTTATGTCACAAAGAGTGTATTGCTTTAAATAATTACAGCAGGTTACAGGAATTGGAGCTGTGATTCTGGGAGTGTTCTAGATACTTCTCATTAGGGTTCAGGCCTGAGCGTGGTGGTGTTTGGTCATGTCCAACACATTCTGTTAGTGGTCTGTGTAAAGGGCTCGAAGTTAGAAAGTTGTGTTTCATTCAGAGAAAAATAGTCAAAGGAATGTTAATTAGTTACTTTTATTGTTACCAATATTAAAGTTCTCAAGTAAATGGAATTTTAACTCTTTTCATGGAGCCTTATGAGAGGTTTTGATAATCCAGTCCTTGCCGGAAAGTATTTTAAAAACTCCCATTGACTGCAATAATAGGATAAAGTTGTACAGCTCTGTAAAGGCAAATGACTAGACTCCCTGTATCTACCTTTTAATTCATTTTTGGTGACCACCAGTGGGGGGTGATGAGGACAGAAGAGATGTGATAACAGCTATCAGGTTTCTTTGATGCAGGCAACCGGATGATGTCCAGATACCCAACGTAAATTACCCCACCCCTTCTTACAGCTACCCAGTGTCCAACCCTACAGCAGGCAGCTGTGGTGATGATGTTTATATCGTGGTGGTTTTAACCATCAGATGAGCCCAGTTAGGTCAGGGTAGAAGATTAACTTGCATTTCTCTGCCTCTGTCAAAGCAAGATACAGAGGTGGAAAGTACATCATCTGCAATGCACTGCATATGGTGAGGAAAAAGAAAAAGTATATAAAATATACTATTATGTGTAATAGCAAATTCATAACTACTGCAAAGTGTTCTCTATTGCCAGTACTAACTTGCTTTAGCTAGGACTGAGGCTGGTTAGTGGAGAGCTGCCATGATTTCCTTTATCTTTGAAGTCTGGGAAAGTAATTTATGCCCCTGAGGCTTGCTGAGCTGGCTTTCCTCTTGTTTCTTGTGACTTACACGCTCTTGCTGCCTTGCAGTGCTTTTCTCCTTCACAATCAGATGGCTCATTTGTGAACTGCCTTCAGACTGTTCAGTTCTGGTCAATTTTGAGTAGGACGTGTGTAGCTGTCATCAGCTTGGAAGTGTCATCTCAGGAGTCTAAGAATATTTGTTAGGTGAGAGCTGTGGGGACTGTAAGATGCTGATGCACCCACTGCTTCCCTGGAAACAGAAAGAGCAAACAGTTTTTGAAGAAGCTGGCACAGACTTGCCAAGCAAAAAGGTCTTGCACTACTTTGACCAAGTTTGGATGAAAATTCTACAGAAATAATGAGCTGAAAAGATTTTGATAACCAGGCAATAGATAATTGTACTTCAGCAAGGTTAAAAAGTATTGTGAGTGTCATCTGGGTGTCATGTTTTTATGTATGTCCATATGTGCTATTCCACATTTCAGAAAGATTTATCAAATTAGATCCATAAGCTGCTGATGTTCAGAGTACTTCTGGTTTTGGATATATGTTTTCAGTCATGTATTCTCTCTTCTAAGTTATCTATAGCAGCTTCTAATGACAATTTTTGTATTTTTCTTTCACAAAAATACTTTCTTCTACTTAAAACTAAAACCACAGATAGAAGAGGAAAACAAGTGTGAGTTAATTGAAGTGACACAACATGTGTTTCATTAAGCTAAAATTAATAAGTGGTACGTCAGCTCATATGCATTAATCATGTCAGTGTCTTTTTGATGTATATATATATATATATATATTTCAAATTTTTTTCAATTATTAATAATTTTAATATAAGTAAGGAGGCAAAAGATTAATAAGTATCTTGATCTGTTCATGAGAGAGATTCCAGAGAGGATAATATATGCAATGATTATTGTATGTGTCAAATGCAACTCTCCCTTACACTACAGACATAATTCATTATAAGTACTGTGATATATCTGAGCTCTCCAAGCTGACACAAAATCTTTCCTTTCAGTGCCAGGGGAAGTCTTGGATCCCAGAAGGGTGTCCTAATCCCACGGCACTATTACAACAATGTAAGTACTAATCTGGAATCTTGAAACTATATAGATAAAATAAGCAAAGGAGGAGGAAACATAAAGTGCATATTACTGTTAAACATTTTCTCAATGTTTACACTGAGTCTGTATCTTAATTTCACTATACCATCTGTCAGTTGACTAGAACCCTTACCTCCACTATGCAGCAGCTGTAGAGCATGCAGTCAGAAACAATTGCCTCCCCCTCAAACTTTCTGTCCCCCAAGTCTTACAGCAACCTCTGTTCCACATTCCTGAAGTGAGACCTATCACTGTTCTGGGTTTCCAGGTAGTTTTAAGTAAATGCGTTTTATAAAGCTTTAATTATTGACTGGAATATTTACTGACAATGTTTTTTTCACTTACAGTGTTTGTATAGTACGTGGCTTTTCACTATGAACTTTTTTTTTTTTTTTCTGATGAGTAAATAGGTCACAGGCACACTAGTAGTAGAATGTTGACATAAAGACACAAAGATAAAAATATGATCTCATCTGCATAGTGGATCTTGATGATGATGATGATGAGGATACTATCAGACATAACGGAAAGAACCTCATTCATGGATACAAGGGTATGTTTAAATGCAAATATAGCAGTCATCATCTGGGATGTGAATATTAACCATATAATGGTATGTGCAGCAACACCGGCTCCTGATGGAGCAGAGTGCCCACAGCTTCCTCCTCTTACATACCCCTCAATGCCTGCTGTGATGTCAGGGGAGAGGGACTGGATTTATATGGGAAAACCTGGGATTAGAACTGATCTCTTTGTTCTTGCCTTTCTCTTTAAACATGATTTCTCTATACATACACATTAAATACAAGTATTTGTTTGAGGCTTTATAGTGGTAGGTACTGTGCAATACTTTCTGTCTCCTAAAGCCACTGGTAAAGCACGATTGAAGGACAGAAGACAGAAGAAATTAATAGCAGCATTCTGCATGTGCATTGGCTAGACCACTCTGAACTGGGCAGGAAAAAATGCCTAGATATCTAGGTCTCCTATATACACTGTTTTATGAAGTGTGGAAAAGCAATTTTTCTTCCTGCTGGGGTGGTACTGCTGCAGTCAGCTCTTGGAGGTTTGGGTAATGGGTGAATGACTTTCAAATGGCTAAACATTGTTCATAGGTAGAAGACATAGATACATGTTGACACTGTTCTCTCACAACATGTCCTGAGCAGTCACTTTTTAATGGCTTCAGTCCACCACAGGGAATAATGGAGAGATGGAAGAGTGTAATTTATAACCAAGGACATGCAAAGAAGCAAACATCATTACCCAGTAATAGTCCATTTGGTTCTGTTCTAGGTAAGGTGTCTATATTAAAATAAGCGAGGTCATTTTATTACTCAAACGTATTGTGGGTATTGCTGTGGGTGATACCAGACAGAAAACAGAGGGAAGAAAGGAGTGGTCAGTGCTGTAATGAAGCAATACATCCTGACCATGCCTTGGTGCCTCTGTTGATAAAGTAACTCAGCTCACGCTAAGGCTGATGTTTCTTTGTAAGAAGGTGAGGGACTTGAAAGACTAGCACTCATGAGGATCAACAAAAGTAATAACTGTATGGCCCAAATGAAATAATAGTGTTTGACATTAAAATGGCTTATAGCGACTGGGGTGGTTTTGTTTCTGTAGCTTAGCCTGCCACTAACATCCTAATGTTTATTTCAACAGTTGAAGCAAATCTGCCACGAGTGAAAGCTGTAAGTGGCATGGCAGTAGTGAAAAGATATGGAAAGCAACTGCTGCTGCTGTGAACTTCAAAAATGACAAGATTTTTGACTGACAGAAGAGCAGAACAGTGTCAGAATTCTCTGAGTTCTGTTATCTTTACACTTTTCTCTACTTCTGCTTCCCTGTATCTCAGTACCTTTTATCATTCTATTATCTTACTTTGCAACTGTATTATAGTGTCCAGTGTTACATCTTTGCATTCCCACAATTTCTTCTTTTTTTTTTTTCCTTTTAGAATATATTCCCTTAGTTTTATCGAGGAAATTGGAATAAAAATATATATACCAATGTATATATTTTATACTTATATGCAGATAAAACAGGTATGGTAAGAATTATAGATTGTATTAAGAGAAAGCATGAAAACAGTATGTTGAAAAATGTTATTTTATTCTGTATGATTCAAAATTTTAAATTTAAAAATATTTGAAAAAGGAGATACTGTGAACAAATTTTCTTCAGTCTTAATAATATTTAAATCAGTAAGAGACAGAGCATACCATTTGTCATGATAAAATCATTGTGAAATGCTTGAATATTACTGAAAAAGCATTTAAGCTATTATGACACAAGTTTTCATGTAATCAGTATGTTCCCAGAAAGTTTTTCACTGTAGTTAAGCCAAGAATATCTGATATAAACAGGTTGAGAGAAGACCTTTTGAAAGGCTTTCGTTCAAAGCAATCTTACAAAAGTTTTTTGAGATAAATTAGATTGAAGTAATTGTTTGCCAAGAAATAAGCAGGAATCTAATCAGAGTTGCTCACATGACAGTTTTCTATGCCTATGATGTAGAGAAAGTGAAATTGCAGACACTCATCCCACTCAACATTTAGTCACCTTCCTACACATCTCTCCTACCATTTTTGCCTTGGAAAGAGGAGATGCACATTGTCACAGGAGGGTCTGATGAGCTTCCTGTTATGTACATTTATATCAAACAACTTATTTCTGGCTTTTGTAGTTTCATTCCTACAAATACTGCCGCACCTCTGTCAGGTGTGCTGGCTGCTGCACCAGTCAGAAAAAGAAAGAAGACATACACACATGCTCTTGGTCAATTAAGGACAGTTAAGAAATGACAGCTAACATGGACTTTTTATAGAATAGATATAGAAACACAGAAGCAGTAGCAATAGGAGAAAGGTACTGCAACACATAGAATAGAACCTCAATGTGCACATCATATTTCATCTGTTTTCCTGTAGGTTGAACAACCTCATCTTACCCAATTGCCAACCCATTTTAATTCTGTTATTTTTATTTAAGTTATGGAACTGTGCATTATGTGACGGTAAAGAGGCACCAGTCTTAGGCAACAGTTCTCTTTAGTCAACAAGAAAGTATCTGCAAGTGAAGAGGTAGTGAGAAAGTCTGCATTTGCCATAATTCTTTTGCTAAAGATAATGTTTTGATGTGTCTGCCTCGGTGCTGACTTATTATAGCTTCTATGTTGGCTTATGAATACGCACTTTGTTTTTTTTTTCTTTGTCCTGAAATCTTGCACAAAAGTACAACTGTAATTCAAAATTACCCACTCACTGCCCAAAAATTTCAACCAAGTATTTCAGTACAGCTTTCACACATATTTTACAAGGATCTATGATTTCTTTCTTTTATTTGTATGGCATTCTACCTACTTATTCCCTCCCTTTTGGCACTGATAAGGCTGCTATTTTCTGGCAGTTTACAGTTTGGGGTAAATATTTTAACCCTAGAGTGGGTGTCTTCTTATGGACTGGTTGAATTTGTTGTTGCTAGTGTTGTAAGAGACAGTAAAACTAACACCAGTTGTTAAGATTCCAAGGATTTATGCGTTGTTCTTTTCTTGCCCACCATCTCTTTACGGACAGAGCCTGGGTTTACTCTGCTGAGGGTACTCCTGTTCAGGAAGTTCTTCCCAGTCTTTCTGGATCTGGGCTGCTCTTTGTTGTAATCTCATGTCTTTTGCTTTTTGTGGTCCCTCTGACTGCCTCTTCTTTGAGCACACTCAGTTGTCTCCCATTGCCTTGAACATATTCCTCCTCATCCAGTCCTTTCCAAGGAACACAAGGTGTAACTGAGAGCACACAAGTAAAGCAAGTACTGTCTGTGTTACTGTATGGCCGTATACCCCTCTAGAGCTAGGGACAATGGCAGAGAGAACTGTAATGCCAAAGATATTAACTTCATTTCTCACAGTCTGCATGCTCTGTGAGCGTGCACACGTGCATGTCTGTGTGCATGGGTTTATGATACTTCTCAATAGCTGGTGACCCATTTTATTGGTTTCTCTGCTAATAATGGATTGAAGCAGAACTCTGAGCTGTCAAAAGACAGCTTGCTCAGCTTTTCCATAGTCTTTCTCACCAGAAATAGCAAAACTGCAAGTAGTGATGATAAAGAAAATCCTACTGTTTATGGTAAAATTTACAGCTGACTAGCAATGGTATTTAAAGCATACTGACTGCCTCATGGCAGTTTCAAGTTCCAGCATACCTACTCTTTCATGCTGCTGTGAGCCTGCAAAACCAATCCCAGGATCTCGAGTGTGTTCACAAAGCTGATGCAGGCAGCATCCACAGCCATCTCCAACTCACTGCCTGGCTTTGCGTGGCATCTCCCTGACCTTCAGCCTCCTCACTCTGGAATGCTTTATAAAAACTTTCCTTGCAGAATATGCTGACATTCAATTGTAGTATTGCAGGAAAGAACACTATTGGAATGGCATTCCTTATACCTGTGATTTTATTCCTTCTTAAGCATGTTCTTTCAGGCCTGATACTAAAGACTGCACAGTAAGTTCATTCACACACACTCCTCATACTCCAGAAGACTTTAATTATTTGCCAGCGCAGCCTCTGAAAGCTGTGGAATGAATGTGAGGGAAATAATTTGCTCTCCTGCCTCACTTCTACCCTACTAAAATTTTTCTTGTAGGTATTACTATTTGAGTTACTAACAGTGGGGGTACTTTTGTAAGATGAAATTTCACCATCATCCAGGAGAATTGGGGCGAATAAGTTCCTTGCAATGCTTCAGCATTTTCACTTATCATCTACACTAGAACAAAATAATCCATTTAAAATGTATGAACTGCTGAAGTTCAAAGCTCTCAAAAAGTCCCAATGTTAGCGAATTAGTTTAATATTTAGTACCTATTTGTGCTATCTTGGGTCCAGGTATAGACCAGCAATCACAGAAATCGTCACTTGGTGGAGCCAGATTACTCTGCAAATTGAATGTGCTTTACAAATTGTTCGCATAAAAGGTCTCAAAGGCAGGATATATAAATAGTATGTTGGAGAAACACAATAAAAAGTTTTGGTATTTCAATAAATCCTTGGAGGAATTAGAAGTTTTATAGCTTTGCTTTTAATTACTCTAGCACAGGAGAAGTAAAGGACTTGCTGGATGAAGCAAAGGCTATCTCCTTTTGCTGGAATAAAATGGAAATATGGTGGAAGTAGCAGGGTAATGTATATGCAAATCTGTGAGGATGTGATAGCTGTGATTCTTGGTACCACTTAAAGAGACTCAAGTTGTTAATGCTAAATTTATTAACAGTCTACATGTAGGGTATTTTTATTTATTTCACTGTTAATATTTTTATTTTATAGCATTTTTGTATCTCTCTTTTAAATATTCTTCATAAAATCCAGAAGGGCACTTTATTTATTTTGGTGGAGAGAATAGAGCATTCTTTTAGGAAAAAGAGGATACCAAACTGTAAGCACCTTCTCTGTACGCTGCTGGGGATAGAGAATTCTGTTCAGCTTTTCCTCACAATTTATGTCTTTTCTATCCATATGCATAGGACACTAAAGAAGCGTTGACAGGAGAAGCACCTACTCATTCTGTGTTGTGTTTACTGTGCAGATTCTAACAAAGAAAATGGGGAATTTAGGGCACTGTCTGCCACCAGGATACTCAGTAGTCAGAGGTTACTACTGAGAGTTTGTGTGTTTTCTGGCATTTTTGTGGTTTGTTTTGTTCTTTTTTTCCTCTTTGTTTATTGTTTCTTTGCATTAAATGTATCAAGGATAGATGCTTTTGAGGAGTTGTTCTGACTTCTATATGAATAAAGTCTTACACTTGCAGTATATTCCTTAGAATTGCCAGGTCTCATTTACCAGGATAGACTCTTGTCACTTGAGCTTCAGCCTTATATCTTATTTCATAATGTATTGAACGCTTGTCTCTTTCCTGGTTGGTGGCCCTGTGTGCCAGAAGAAGCTGGTCATCCCAGCCAGCCAGCTGTTAGTGCCATATAGAATAGGAGAGAAGCCACAACACTGGGGAAAAGCAGCTTAGGATTGAGTAGAGGTGTCTGTGCTTTAAAAAACAAGTTAGAAGACAAAATTCCCAGCAACATAATGGCATCACTGTCCCACACATTGTATGTCTTCACTCACAGCTCTCTGATGTATATTTAGAAGTGCATCTCCTTCCATGACCCACTGAGTCGGATGACAGTTGAGATTTTCAAGTCCTTTGAGATACTGGCAAACAAGGCACAGAATCTTGTTACTCTTCCTACCCTTGTGTGAAAAAAAGTGAGAAAGAACAGGAGATTCTGCTGTTACAGCTTCCTAGTTTTTACATAAAAGATAATATTAGGAATATTATTCAAAACTACTAAGATATTGTGGATATTTACATTTCCTCAATTATTTCTCTATAGAACCAATTCTTTCCCAGTGAATTAAAGGAAAACGTATCATAAAAACAAACCATATTTCTAAAATATCTTAATTTATAATTGTGGTCAGCAACAGGACTTATGTAGAACTAAAAACTACAGTATTACACCCCTGCAAGAGAGGGGAATAAAAAGTATATTAGATTTGCATATAAATAACAGATCACAGTTTATGGAAAGATAGCAATGAAATTACTGGTGAAAAAGAACCGAGGTCAAATGGAAGAAAGTGTTTGAAATACCAAAGTGACTTTCTCACCTGCAGAAGGACAGGATGGACTTTGTTAATACTTGAAAATGGTATAGTGGCAGGATGAATGCAGATTATTGGTTTTGCATACTCAGAATAGCTGGAAAGAACTTTGGTGATGACCTCTTTCTGAGTGATCATCCAGAACTGCTGTTGTTCAGCCAAAATTAGGAAAAAGGTTGTTTTGGATTGTTTTCCAGACAGTGAAGGAGGCTTTGTTTTGTTTTGGTTTTAACTAGATGGCTTGCTGTTTTTATACTTTTTTGGCATGCTGGCAGTTTGCATTTGGCTTTACCCCTCCTTCATAGGATAAGTAGTACTTAGTTCAGGTCACTCAAGATGTTTGACCTGCACAAACAGGGGAGACAAATCTTTAGTTTCATTTTACAATTTTCTGCTTTTCCTCTGTGATACCATTTGAACAGCTGCATCTAACTCTGACAACAAGGAAGAGAAGTTCTCAGCTGACAGGCTTAAAAAGTTCATTAATTTATTCTGCCTCTCCAAAGGAGATTTGTGTTGTCATTGGAATAGTAGCTCTTATTTGTGAGTTATGTTTTTTTTTTCTTTCTCTTTCTTCCCCCCAGGTTGAATTGGAGATTTACAAGTAAAATCTAATCTCTAACTGGCATACCTAGTTTCCTTCCTTTTGTATAAGCTACTTGATTTTATGTTCTCTTATTTCTATTCGATTTATTACTCTTTGCTTTCTTTACTATTCTCCCTGTGGTTTTGTATCATCAGGAAATTTCACTTCTTACTGAATGCATCTTCATCCAGGTTAAAAGGGAGAGACAGTCAATCAGTCAGTAAATCCCTACTCTCCAGAAACACAGTCAGCACCAGCTGTAGCTCAATTAAACTCAACACTTGAATAGTTCACAAGAGAACCCACACTTGTATACACACATTAATCAAATAAATTCATTTTCATCTCTAGTTGTATTCCAGATTTTCAGTTAATAGCTTGGATAGTAAAGTGTGGGCTGGAGATATGGGATGGAAGTAGCAGATAATTAAAACTTCTCCACGTAATGTTTAAACTTAGGGTGTCCTGATATGCACACTAAACAAGGTATGGTGAAGGTGCCTAAAATATATGGGTTTGGCTTGCTTAAATGGTGATGAACACTTTTGCTGAGTAATACAAGCAGCTCAGCTGATTAGAATTGATTGGCATGTTCCTGGGTTGAAAATAGAGAAAAAATATTTTAGCTTTCATCTCTTCTTTTATAGGATGGTGAATGACACAGCATGTCTGAAGGCAGCCATTTTTGTATGTATTCTTAAGTCAGCTTTGAAAAAATTGCAAATCAAGTTACTGGGACTAAAGCCCTACATAACATCTGTTTGCATATTCCTGCACATATTAAAAAATAATTCCCAAGGAATATTTAGGACTACCTGTATATGACAATATGGGCTTAAGTCCCACTCTTTTCATGTTAATAAAGCAGTTAAGTGCTTCCTTGATCATGGGACTGTACTATATGGGCATCAGACCCCTACTAAAGAGCACTTCATCTTTAAAAAAAAAGCAGTCTGTGGAGAGTACAGGCCATGTCAGGCTGTATTCTAACTTTCTAGTCATGTTAATTAAATCTGTTCTTAGCAGTTTTCAGACAAGGTCAGACTGGCCATGGTGATTGCTATTTAGAACCTTTTCCAAAAGAAGCATTACTGACAGTGGTTGGGAATATTTTACTGAAATTACTTTTGTCATAGAATGACTAGTTGTCAATCTGAAGTATATTTAGTTTCATCTGGGACAGCTTTCTTGGCCCCATGTGCAAGAAAGATAAAGATGGACAGGTAGATGTAGTCCCAAACCCTACCAATAAAGTTCATAAACTCTTCCGGGGTCAAGTCCTGGCTGCAGTAAGTGCTTCTGTGTTTACAGGTAGCATATATATGTAACAGCTCCAATAGTAGAGAATAAAGCCTACCCCAAGACAGCCTGAAACATTGGGTAAAGGCTTAGCCTTACATCCCTTGTTTGAGACCAGGTTGTAGAACACACAGAACCTGCTCTGGGGGTGCTAGGGAAGGCATGCTTTCTCTTTGTGAAACTCTTCAAGAAATTTTGGTTTCACACCAAAATGGAGTGAGAAGTGTTTGAAATCTGTGAATGAGGAAATGCTTCTTTAATAGCTGTAGTCAAAACACTTTGTTCTTTACAGACACAGGGAATATTTTCGATGATGGATTAGTGTAGACACAGCAGGGATATGTTTTGCTTGTCACAGGCCATCAGCAATGATCCTTCCTCGGGCTGACAGCAATGATACACACAGATCACTTCCCACACCCTCTACAGTAGTTGTGTTAGATTGCTTGAAATGAAGTCATGTGCTCTTTCACCGGTGGTTTCACCTTGCACCCAAACATTCTCAGTTCCAAATAAGGAAGGTCCTAACTTGGGAAGCTATTAGAGACACCCTTTTGTAATTTGCCTCATGACCTGAGCAAACTGGTCCTGAGAGAAACAGAGAAAGAAGTTTGCTCCAGAGCTTCCTTAAATCAGTGGGATCCTTTATACTGGCTTTAATGTCTATGGATCAACTCCTAGCAGAACTCTGAAAACAAAACCTTAGTGCTTTACAAAATATTATTCATTTAGTGATGAAAAGAATACCTATATAATTAATAAATAAAATTTTCCAGCACTATCTTAAAACCTTTATCTCAGTGATACTTTGCTCTGCTCTCTTCCTAGCTCCAAAATGGTGTTGTAGCTGTGCTTTAGGTTTTGAAATCACCGGTGTATTCTTTCAGACACTCTTAGGTATCTGCTTGCAGTTGAAAGGCACAGAGAGTTCTGAACTCTGATTAAGGCATAATTCATGGAGTGAAAAGATTGAACATCCTCTTGTATAAGGGAAAACTTTATAAAATCTGACTTCAAAAGCCATATCTCCAGTTCTGAAATGTTAGTAGATATATTACTCTCTCTTTATTCAATTTAACTCTAAAGAGAAGCACTGGAAACAGTGCCATCGGCTGCACGGTGGCACTGCTTTGGGATGGCAGTGAAATAACTTGTGGATATTTAGAAGTGCTCAATAAAGCATAAATTATAACAAGGAGCAGAAGACAGGAAAAACTCAGATGCCTACAAATAACTGAATGTTTCCCTAAGGCATAAACATTAATGACTTTAATTAGATTATAATTGCTCATGGAAGCATAGTCTTGCACAAGATAAAAATACTCGACATTGCATTTGCAACTAGGCAACTGCAGCAGCAGAACAAGGAGGTTAAATGTTAAACACAAATTATTTGCTAAAGTACTTGGGTGCACAGCACATGCTCCATTCTCAGGACATACATATGTGTTTGTATGATCTCAGCACTGCTTCACAGATTTGGGACCGAGTTGCTGTTGTTGAAGAGTTGAATTAAATGAAAGGATAATAGATGGAAATGTGTGTTTTATTGAGGGTCTTCAGGGCCCTACATTTATCTTGTATTTTCATCTTTATACTTGTAAAAGACACCTCAGTGAGGATATTTAGAATACCCTATCTTTGTCTTGAGCAAGGATCAAGGTATTCACCCAATATTTATAGCTCCACAAATTAAAATCCAATTTAGATTAATGATATGCATTTTGGCTAGAACGATCCTGTCACATTCCAAGAGGTTTGATGCACCAGGTTGTCAGACATGTGTGTGTGCTACACGGCCACATCGCCAGCATGTCCTTACTCCAGTGCTGGGATCCATGCGCTGCTGCATGATGAACCATTGCAGCACAGCACGACCATCACTCTGGAAGGTTGCTGGTTGCCAGACTATAAAAGTCACAGTGGGGACATATGAGGTGAATAGAAAAAATAGTTAATCTGTTTGCTGTATGAGAACTGACAATCTGGTGAATTGACTGGGCGAACTAAGTGAGAGGCTTTAACCCTTAGCAACAGTCTTGATGAAACATCACCTCTTGGGGAATCTTTGTTCTGTGGGCTGCACAGTGCCACAGACACACCAAGAAGAGCACAGAGCATCTCCTTTCCCCTTGAGTAACTTTTTGCTGAGCAATTAAGTTTCCTGGAGTTTTCCAGAGTGAGTTTTAAACCCCTGAGGTAAAAGTGAATTGGGTCCTGCTCCCCTTCACCTCGTTTAAGCATACCAGCCACTCAGCAGCAGGAGCGGAAGGGCCATAGCAAAACCCACTTAAATTGAAAAGTGGCAGCTGCTGCGAACTGGGGCAAAATCCTGCACAAATCAGAGAATCCCTGCTCAACAAAGTCACACCGGGAAGATCTGTCAGGTGTCCTGCCCCTGGTTTCTCCTGTAGCAGACAGATCTGCCCAGTAATGTCTGCTCTGATGGAGGTAGAAGGAGTCACTGTTATTAGTCTCTGTTTGCAGTATTAACAAGATGAAAATTGTTTTGGTATTGATTTTCACAGAAGATAGTTACTTGATGTGATAACTCCAGAACTGTGCAAAAATATTAAAATGGTTAAAAATATGAGTCATTTATTTATATTGGTGTTAAAAACTTTCAGGAAAAGAATAAAAATATAATAGAAAACGAATACTGGTTCTGACTTTAAATTGTCCGAAGCATAGCCTGAGGCAGTGAGCATTTTCTCATTGAGAAACATTTCATGATTCACTAAGAACAAGGTATTAGCTCTGTAGCACACAGACTCAAATCATGACCAAAATCAACTATTACATGAATTGTTGCAAAAGAATTTGCACACTGCTTGGAGGAGAGAGCTTGTGCTATGGAAAGGTCGCTGAGTGTTGCATGCCATGTAAACGTGGAGCTGTGAAACACTTGGATGTTTAGTGCAGTTGAACACACACGCTTCCAATAAACGAAGGAGATATAAAGGAATAAATGTAGGTGATAATGCACCATTGGATTTACTGATCCCATGATACTGATTCTATGGTGACTTAATAGGTATTTAAATGTTATACTTATGCTAAAATATTACTGCAGGGTGGTGTTTGGTTTGGTTTAGTTTGGGGTTTTTTTAACTCTTCATCTTTAAAAGCAACCTTTCACATCATTGCTTCCCAGGTTAGGTTAGTGACATTGACCGTCAGGTCTCCGGACTCTTCACCCAGGACAAACACTATTACAATTAATTTACTTCTGTAAGTCTTTGACCTTGCTGCTATAGCAAATAAAGTGTTTCAAACAATTTTAAGAACATTAGTTGCTCCTAATGAGAACACTATTGACTACTACTACAGAGATGCTTTACCTTTCTATCGTAAAGCTGTAGCTTGCTAGTCATGATGTGAAAAATAGGATAGGTGAAAATACTAGAGGCCAGATTCTGTAATCTTTATTTCATTTTTATGCATTTTTTTGTTCCTTTTATTTCTAGATACTTCAAGTTTCAGCAGAGAGATCAGTTAGGAAATTGGGTGAGAAAAATGGTCATTTGCTCAACACTCTCCACTGATTTGCATTTTAGGTAGTGGTATTTCCTTAAAGGGCTGTAGGTCATTTAATCTTCTTGTGTGCTCTGAACAAGAGCTCTTTTCATTTGTTTTATCTAAATATTTTAACCTATTTTTTAATATATGTATCTTTGACTGTTTTAACCCTATGCCTGCCATAACTCCTGACTTTATCACCCCAGCCTTCAGATAAAATACACAGATAAAATAAAAAGAGGACATGCACTTTAAAACATTTAATGATCCATTTACATGATATCTCACTTTCTCTTACCCTCAATTATCTTTAAAGATTAAAGCTCTTAAAGTGGGATTTGTCTCCTGCCACTTGATTCCATGGAGTTCCAAGGAATTTTTTTACTCCTGCACTATATGAGCAAATACAGATTTACTGGGGTGGGGTGCAAAGGCTTGAATCTTCCTCCCCTATTCTCCATCAGCAGTGACTCACAAGATGTACCCTGACAGATAACTGTAAATAATACAACGCAGCCCTGTTGGCTACATGGCTCTTCTTCCTCTTTCGCTATTAAGAGTGGGGCTATCCCTATCCCTGGTACATGATTGGTAACATCACTTTGTTGTTTTGACCACTGTATTCTTTCTGCATATTTTATGCAAGATAACAGCTGAAAAATAATACATCAAGGTTCACACAATGCAGGAAAGTGAGCCTGAGTACTGAATGTGTTGAATACCATACAGCTGATCCTGGAGTAAGAACGTATTTCTGGGGATATCTTAGAATCATAGATCTTGATTCAGTAATGTTGTATAGTGCTATTTATTGTGTGGGGTTTTTTTAAGGAAAATGTACCTAAAAATGTGATACAGACACACTTTAATCGTATGCTAAAACAGACTTCACCAAGGAGCATTACTGGTAATTGATTAGCTCTAAACTACAGCAGCATTTACTCAACCCTTATTTCAGAGAAAATTTAAACAAATGTGTGACTTTAAATGGTGATAAGTTTACAATTACTGAACCATTTTTCATTATCCATGAATAATTTTTCCTTCCTCTGCAAGGATTTATAAAACTACCTGGACTGATGTGTGGAGAATTAGCCATTTTTAAGGTTTCCATGCTTAAAAATTTGAATCAGGACATATGGCAAGAGCGCAATTTATTTTTCATGCTGGCTTAGCTCAAGTGACTGAATTGATTTTACTCATGCTTTCCAAAATAATTCAGCACCGGGCTGAGAACAATCACAGACATTTTTGCCTTGCTAGATTTTGTCTGTGAAAGTCGGAAGCCACTGATGAAGGGGAGGACCAAGCAGCAGTTGGAATTCCTCTTTAATGGCAGTGGTCACTACCAGCTGGATCCTGAAGAAGGTTGGGTTGCACACCCAAGTGAGCAATATTGGAGGAATTTCCAATTTCAGTGGAAAGTTAATAGACTGACAAATGCTTTTTATGCTCAATGAACTGTAATTGCAGAGGAAGGACAAATGCTAATGGTAAAACATAGCCATACAAAAAAAAAAACCAACCCCAAAACCCCCAAAAAATATTTATGCTGTGATTGTGTGTATCATTATTTCATTATTTTACTATCTTGTCAAAGCACAAGTTATAAATGGGGAAAAAATCCTGCTAATAAACCTTACAAAAAATATAACAATGACAAAAGAACACTGCTCGTGTCCTCTATTGCTTTTTGTCCCAACATGTAGTAAGCTACAGATGGAAAGTTGCAACTAGTAGAAGTAAAGCAAGTAAGACCTTAGTAGCTTCATTTCTGGAGAGAATCAAATCATGCAACTCTGTCTTGAAAAAGCACAGAGTCCAATATATAAGTATCTCAAATTTTAAAAAGGATACTAGCTTGTTTTTAATTTCTGTTCCTGTCTTCTATATAGAGATGTGATGATTTTCCTGCTGGGTCAGTCAGATCAGATTTTTGGCACGCTCTACGGAATGTATGTCACACAAAAGGAAACTAGGGACTTGCTGGCAGATCCCAGAAACAGCCAAAACAAAATAGTCCATCACAGGAATGTGCAGAATACTGCTGATTACAAAGGCAGTATCATTGCTAGCTCAAGGTTTTTCATCATCATAGATTAAATTTAACTTTGTCATTCAAAGGCTGAGAGCAAAAGGTTAGGTTGCTTTTTCTGCAGAAATGCCAACTAAAGGAGGGAAGGGCAGAAGAATAACCACACTAACATAAACTCAGACCTAACCAGAATCCTACATATTTCAGTCTTTTCCTCAGAAAAAGTCAGCTTGTTTTTCCAGATTGTAGGTATAAGAAACACAGAGGATCATGCCCACTTTGCAGCTCTCACAAACTGCCTACTTTGCCAATGATCAGAGGCTGTCCCAGGCAGCATGGGTGTGCTAACTGCATTCCTGGGCTAATGAGCTGTGCTTCTCAGCAGGCCTAATTGCTCCAGCTGTAGTACCACCTTGATGTGGTTATATTGACTGTGGTCAGCTGTTGCCAAGATTGCTATATCTTGGAGAACCTGGCGTTTTAGTTTAGTAGATAAAGCAAGGAGCAGAGACAAAACTTCTGAGTCCAGATACACTACAGAGAAAAAGAGTGGTAAGTGCTAATTTTGATATAAACACAAATGAGTAAAGTTTGAGAACAAGGAAGAGTAGGTTTAGACTGTTAAGATTTTTTTTTAACTATTCTTTCAAGTGGGTTTTAAAACAGAGTGTTTATAAGAGTGGAGTAAGAAAAATTCTTGATAGATTTTCTTGATCTCAAGGTAGATACCTTGGAGGTCTGAAAAATAAAAAAACCTGTATGATTTGCTGTGAGACAAAGCATATAGGCCTTAAGGATCTAGTCGGGAAACCCTCCCTAATTCTTTGTATTGTTTCTCTAGATGTAGGTAAGGCAAGCTGTTGTAAATCAGGCATTTTTTGTTGCTTGTTCATTCCCTGCTGCTTCTTCCCTCTCTAGTTGATAAGTTTTCAAAGTCTTGCTTAGTTCTTTCCTTTCTTCTTCTAAGTACAGCTAATTTGTTTTCATACCTTTTACTTCTTTGTACAGGAAGTAAAGAAACTTCTTGCTGGTTTGCAATGCACAAAAGTCTCCCTAAATTTCAATTAATAAATAGGTTAATTGAATGCTGTTTGCTGGCTACTGAAATATAATTATCATTGGAATAGTTAGGGCCAGTTATGAGAGCTTGCCTTGTCCCTAAATGGAGTGGAAGCCTTCTGGATTTAGCCCTTGCCTATATCGTTGTTACAGGATAGAAAATTTAGAGGAGACTGAGAAATGAGCAGTATAGGTAGAGTATGTTGGGTTTTTTGGGTTGTGGATTGTTTCTTCTTTATTCTGTCTTTTTCTTTCCTAATCCATTGTAAATGTGCCAAAATGTATGAAATAGAGTGTTCTTTCCTGAGAGCAGTGAAGCTTGCTGAATTAACAAATGTTTCAAAGGTAAATGAACTCTGAAAGTGAATAATGAGAAAAATCCTAACAAACCTTTTCATATACCCATCAAGAAGACCTGCAACTTTTAAATGAATTGCCTTTAAATTAATGCAATGTATGAAAGAAATTTTAACACCTACTTTATTTCTTAAGTATTTTAGTGCCTCATTAATACACTTGAGGTTAGCCAGGTTGTTAAGTGTCCATCACTAAGTAATGATAGAGTGAAAGAAAATGCTTTCTGTACCAGTAATGCCACCTGAAACCTATTAGAAACTCACATGTTGTTATGGTTATACTGGCAAGAGAGAGGTTTCCAAAGAAATGTTGCTTTTTATTAAATGCTGTTAATTTTTAGTCTTTCTGAGCTCTAGAAGTTGTTAAAGTGGTTAATACGGTGCAGATTAGATGTCCAGAACAGTGCTTAAATACTTCCCTCTGTGTTCTGTAAGAAAACCTGCTATTTTAGGAACACTTTCAAAACTTAATATTTTTCATACAGATATCAAGCATGCAAGTTTGCTTCCAAGCACCATAACAAATGTTTTGTTCTTGTCTATGCAAACAGAACACAAATAAGTTATACTGTCACATGCTCTGCTGTGTCAACATGAGCTTCTTTGGAGCTGATGGCAAACTTTGTGAGGCTTGCAAACTTTGAGCTACCCAATGAATAGTTTGTGCCAGCTCAAAGTAAGTTGAATCAGTGCATAACAATGTTTTATTCTCAGGGTTACTGGCTAGGAGGCTTTTTTTGACATCATGTCAGAAAGCGGAGCTTAAATTTAAAATTCTAGCTGAATCACACGCTTCAAGAAATAGACCTTAATGATTGTAGACTTCACCTCACACAAAGAATATGTTGCATGACAATTCATAACTTAAAATAATTTTTGTGCTGTGTAGATTGTGTTTTAATTGATGTGAAACATGATATTTCAGTATATGATTGAATGCTGGTAAGTTGTGTAGGACTGAATTCAGGCAAGTCTTAAACACTGTTCTGGTTGATCTCTGCTTTCCTAAGTATGCTCTGTATTTATTCAGTATGGTATTAGGGCACTTCAGCCAAGGAATGGCTGCAACAGATCGGTATTCAAAAACTGCATGTAGTCTTCATCACAAGATGAATCTCTGCACTTCTATATCACAACATGTTAGGAGTTGGAAGGAACCCCAAAAGATCATCTAGTTCAGCCCACCTGCTTGAGTAGAATCACCTAGATTAAATCACACAGGAATGTGTCCAGATTGGTCTCCAGAGAATGAGACTCCACAGCCTCTCTGGGCAGACTGTTCCAGGGCTCTGTGACCCTCAGAGTGAAAATGTTTTCCCTTACATACACATGATATATGAATGAACTTCCTATGTTCCAGC
>VXBZ01005657.1:647142-661999 GCA_013399135.1 Heliornis fulica | reverse complement strand
TTCTCTGTTGGTGAAAAGCAGGTCCAGCAGGGCACTTCTGGTTGGATCACTTACCAGCTGCGTCAGGAAGTTATCCTCCACGCACTCCAGGAACCTCCTTGACTGCTTTCTCTCTGACATGTTGTATTTCCAGCAGATATCTGGTAAGTTGAAGTCTCCCACAAGAACAAGGGCTAGAGACCGTGACACTGCAGTCAACTGTTTGTAAAATATTTCATCTGATTCCTCATCCTGGTTGGGTGGTCTGTAGCAGACTCCCACCATGATATTTCCCTTGTTAGCTTCCCCCCTTATCTTTACCCACAAGCACTCAATCTTGTCATTACCTTCATTGAGTTCTAGACAGTCAAAACACTCTCTGACTTATAATGCTACCCCACCGCCTCTCCGTCCTTGTCTGTCCCTTCTGAAGAGCCTGTAGCATTCAATACACTCCCTAGTCTTAAGTAGCAACACTTGGTAGCATGGAAGATCTTGCTGTGTTACTACATAATTACATATTGGGTATAAATAAATAATTTCATTGAGCAGCTTTTGTAAGTTATTTAACCTTTTCAAATGTAATTGGCACATCTTTTTTTTTTTCTGAAAACATCATGCTTAGTTGATTCCAGAGTTTTCTGTATGAATTTTCAGTTACAGACTGAAAATAGCAACAGAGTTGACTTGAAACCACCATTGCCCGCCTGCTCTGGACAAGATCCTGCATTGTACCACCAATTAGGGAGGAAGCCCAGGTAAGGGGAGGAGAGTCTGAGGGATGGAGGAAATGGAGCCAGTGGTTTTAAAGCTGTCAAAAAATGGAACTGCTTACTCACCACTTACTGCTTGCTTGATCTTGTGCTTCTTAAGAACACCTTACCTAATTCTGCTGTGGAAATGGAAGGAGACATTGTGTAGCTGTGTATCTGTTGGACTCACACAATTCTGTAAAAGATATAACTGACTTTTCTAGTTTTCTGGTCTTGCCAGTAGCAGTGGGTTTAAATAGAAGGCAAACTGAACTTAAATACCCATTTCTTCTGGAGCTGGATTTGATTCTTCCCTGGAAAGGTAGGAGGAGGAGCCCAGGTACAGATTTGAAATGCTGATCTGAGAAATCCTTCCTCTCTGCCAGGACCTCACCTGAACTTGCACTTGATTTTTATTATCTTCTTTGTGAAGGGGTTCATTGTTGAGTCAAAGTGGTGCTGTTTGACACATTTTTATTCCCTGCTCCCCTTCTACCCTGGTCAGGAATCAATACTAAACACATTCTAAAAACATAACTTGTCTCTAGTAATGCAGTTTTGAAGGCAGAAGGAGATACTGTGTATCAGCAGAGGAAACTAAAATGCCAACTAAGAATTAGTTAATAGAAATGACACAAATACTCTGGCTTTCAAATGTTTGCAGAAAGCTGATTCCTTCATAGTAATAGGCAAGGAATGGCAGCGATGATACAGGGTTTCCACTTAATAATGTGGTTTCTTAACTGCTTTGAAGAAATGGAGAAGAGTTTTTGCTGGGGCTGCTGGACAAATCAGCCTAGGAAGTGTAATCAGTCAGATGGTAGCTGTTACTGCTGTTGATTGGTACCAGTGTTTGGCAGTGATGATGCTGGAATAATAATTCACCTGTACAGCACCTTCCCTAAGTCTGCTACAGTGGCTCAGTAAGATGGGAGAAGTAACAATGTTTGTGTCAGCATTAAGCTTTGGCTTCTTGATAACCACACTGATATTCCTGCATTGTTTGAAGCTGTGGAGAAATCTCAAGTCCTTCAGAAATGGTGGATTTAAAAACTGAGTGTTGGGTGTAAATTCTGCAGGCCAGAATAAAGCCAGGAGGTGGACTTAGATCTAGTACAGTTAAATGTAACTATGTAAATGGGTAGCTGAGAACTTGCTCTTTGGGAGAACCTTTTCACTCCTATCAGCCTAATTTGGCAGTCTTGGGGCAGAAGAACGGGAAAGATTTGGTATTTGTTTTGATCCTATCAGTTGACCTAGTTTCAAGTTGCAAAAAGCTAACTGTGAAGACAGCTTTACAGCAGTGGCTAAATGCCACCTGGATTGCTGTCGGCTTCATTTTATAGGGTAATTTAATCAGTGGTCTCTTAGTTAGTTTAATGCTAAATCAAGCTTAGGCAAGCTTTTGTACTCACAATCATTTTATATTATAGAGGCAATTTAACTTAGATTTTTTTTCAGTCTCTTCCCTTTGTTTCTGTGGAATTAGTTGAATTTCCTTTTGGAGAAAGAACATCAGTCCAAGATTTTATGTGACTTTTTCAGGTTCAACTCTGCTCCCCTTCCTGAGCGTCCCAGGCATTTGTAAAAAGCACCAGCAAGGCAGTGAAAATTAAGATGAAATAATAATTTGCTGAGTGTGATGGTATGGATCATAATTTTTAGTGGGTCCATACATCAGATATTGATGTCATTTATCTTTCAGAGGAAATCTGATTTACATAGTATTAATAAGATGCTTTCAACTGTAAGTGGATATTTGGTTAGCAGATAGACACGCAAAAGACCAGTGTGTCACTCCTGCAGTGGCTTCTGAAGCAGTCTGAGCCCACCGGAGGTAGTTAGGTGGGCTATAGTCTCACCGTTTGGCTTTGCATCTGCATGTTGCTGCTCATGATGTTTGCAAGGCCATTGCAGAGACTGCAGGACATGGGTTGCATCAGGGAGTCCCTGCTGCTCTGAGGGGACCAAAAATCTCAGGTGATCTGGTTCTCTGGAGCAGGCCGACAGTAAAGGTGTGTTTCAGAGGGATGTTTGTGAACAATGGGTATATTTTTGAGATAAGTTGTAGAGCAGGTAAAGGCTGAGGGATAAAATGGCTTCCTTGTTAAAAAAACAAAAAAACCCCTTGGTGAGTGGATGTGTCCTAATGTACTCTAGCTGAAGCTCATGTTAGTGATCGGTTGCAAGATAAATCTGTAGAAACCCCTCCTTTACTCATTAGTGTTTTGATTTAAGGGCTCAAAGTGAGGTGTCCTTTAGAGCTGCAAGATGCTTGCCAAGGGCCTTGCTAACATTGCCAGTAGCAATTCTGACTTGCTAAGTTTGTGACTGCCCCACACATGGCATCATGCAGTGTACAATTTGACTTCTGTTTCAACACATTTTTCTTTCCCAGCAAAATGAAGGATCTGGCCTTTGGATATGGAATCCTTCATTATTCCCATAGTTTGAAGGGGCATGCAGGTGTTTATGGTTTGGAAATCTTTGTAGGGACTAATACTATGGCAGCACTTCAGGTTTTCCTGTTACCTGAGCTTTGTGTTTATTCTTTTCTCTTGCACAGGTTCAGGATAGGGGATTGATGTGGTTTAACCTGCAGGCAGCTAAAGCCACCACACAGTGGGATGGGGGAGGCAATCGAAAAGAGAAGGGTAGAACTTGTGGGTTGACATAAAGACAGATTAATAGGACAGAAAAGGAAGAGAGGGATAGTAACAGAATATACAAAACAAATGATGCACAGCACAGTTTCTCACCACCCAGAACCGGTGCTAAGCTAGTTCCTGTGCACAGCCTCCTGACCAACCTCCCCCAACTTAACATAGCATGATGTCATATGGTATGGGATATCCCTTTGGCCAGCGTGGGTCAGCTGTCCTGGCTTGGTCCCCTCTCCACTCCTTGTGCATCTCCAGGTTCCAAGCATGAAAAGCTGAAAAGTCTCTGACTGCTTGGCAACAGCTTAAAACACCAGTGTGTTAACAACATTATTCCCGTCCTAATTGTGAAACACCAGCTGCTAAGAAGAAAATTAACTGTATTCCAGCTGAAACCAGGACAGGGATTTAATCTCTTATTTTTTCCAGAGTGTAAAATGAAAATGTAGTCAAGTCAGTTAAAACTGACAACTTTAAGTAGACAGGCTTTTACTGTATTTCAGATTTTCTTGGGCATATTGTGTCACTTTTTTTGTTAGTGATAACCATTTCTGTAATTTGTGGGGACAACAGTAATATAAAAATTTCAGAACAGTTGCACTGGGAGGATGAAAATGTTTTATTTTCCTCTGCTTTCCTCCACCACTGCCCATTAATATACCTAAATTCTTGAACACTGGAAAAATCCTTTTTCTTCAGCTGCTAAGAAGAAAATTAACTCACTCAGTGATAGAACCCAGCAGGTTCTTTGGCTCCCTACTCTCCTGCCGTGTCTCTTGGAGTCACACTGTCCTTTAGGTCCTGCGCCTGTTGCTGTGATGTTTGATGTAGCATGTTGCCTCGGGTAAGCTGCTACTTTCTCTGGCTGTTTTTCTAGCAGAAGAGGTATTTAATTGCACTTTCTGCTAATCTCTGTTAGGCACACTTCTGGGCTTTGAGTTGTTCTTTAACTACCCACAGATTAAAGTCTGGCTAACAACAGCTGTTAACAACTGATTTCCAGCATAATAGCAAATGTATTTAATTTCACAGAACAAACACATCTCTGCAAGGTCAACTTTATACTTGCATCGTGGTAACCTTCCCAACACTCTTACTGTCCTGCACCTGCAGTGCACAGGCCTTGGATGTCTTGCTACATTCTCATGTGAACTGTAAAATAACTACATTCAGAGAAAGGCAAGAAAGAGAGAATTGAAGGAAAAAAAAAAGTGAATAATGTCATGTAATGGGCACAGACATGATAAAGTTCACCCCAGAAAGTTTATTGCTAGAACTTCTTTAAAATTTGGAAGGGTTGTACCTCTGTGCCTTTTCCTTCTTATACTAATTGAGCAGATTTGTGGCTGCAACTGGTGATGCTTGTACAGTCCACCCTGTAACAGGGTGGGTCATAAAACCAGAGGAGAGCACAGCCACTTGGAGTACTCGAGTTTTCCTTTTTGGGTAACTACTTTTGCATTCCCTTCAGTTATTGGGGTATTCATGGACCATCTCTGCCCCAGTACCATGATGCCTGTGGGAAGGAGGAACTGGGGCGGCAGGATACAGCTGTTTCACTCAGCCAAGTTGTCTAACGCTGCAAAAATCTCATGGGAAGGAATTGAATCATATTCAAAAAGGCTGAGGCTGTTGTCCGGCTTGATGTAATAGTTAGGAGATGCACAGATTTCTAGCATGTGATGGGACCAGGTTAAAAGCTGACTTTTACCCTGCTCTAAGGCTTCCTGAGTTGCCTCCAGTGTCTGTTACTGTTTGTTTTCAGTTCCAGGTGGATGGGTTTCTGGAGATAGTGTTTTAGTAAATACTGAGAGTAAAACATTGTGCCGCTACTTCTGATTTAGTGGTGTTACTGGCCATAGGGAGACACTTTGCCTTTCCAGGAACGGATTTTTGAACCACAGTTGGACACTGGTGCTCTTGCTGAAGGAAGAGAAGGTATTCTGGCAGAAGTGCCCCAGGTCATGGCTACTGGGAGAAGCGGTGGCCTTTCTCCTTGCTCATGCAGCAAAACAGCACTTGACAGGGTTTCTTTTGGTCAGGTGTATCTACCCTTTAAGGAGATGAATTAGTGAAGTCAGTACCTGAATTTAACCTCTCAGCACCAGAGATCTCTTTTATAGGTCAGACTATATATCATCCTGCTCTTCCTGTGTGGCTTTTTATTGGGAATATTGATGTTCTTGGTGAGCGAGTTGTGCTAAAACAAACAAAAACCCTTCAAAGGTTTTTGCAGAACATCTGAATCATGGAGCCAAACATTATTGCGATGTGGGCAGGACCAGTGCTGTTGGCAGGCCTGGCACTTGATTCTGGTGTGACTGCAGGGCCCCTACACTTCTGTGACTGTGCAGTCTCAGTGCTCTCTAACCAACTAAATGCAGAATAGGAAGAGCCAAGGAGCTGGCAGTGTGTTTGGACCCTAACAGCAGGGTTGCCATCTTGACAGCTGCAGTACCTTCACGTGAGGTATGCACTGAGAAGGTCGGTCTGAAGAAGCAAGCCAAGGCCACTTCCCTTTGCCTCAATGAACTGGAAGGCTCTAAGCAAGGCTCTGCCCTTCCCGTGCTGCATGGAAGGCAGATGGGAACAACTTTCCTCAGCCAAAAGTCAGAAACCCCACCCTCCTGTAAGCTGGATTTAGTACAAGGAAGTCTCTGAGTAGAGCACAATAAACTTAGAGGAACCAAAGTAAAATTTTTTTAAAAATTTATTCCCTCGGTTGTATATACAGTAATTACTGACTACTGTACAAAGGTGTAAATGGTCTTTGCTGTGTGTTGTTGTGCATATGCAGCTTAGTAGACAGATTTAACATTCAATTTGAATCTCGGTGCAAGTAGGCATTAAAACATCCAACATACCTCCAAGGTATAAAAAGACATACCAGTTTTACAGGTTTCTCCCAGCATATTTTGTTACAGTGCAAAATGCTATAAGATTTCTTTAGAAAATTCATATAAATTAAACACATATTGCACTTGTCCCAACCAAAAGTGTAACGAGCTGTACTTACTGAACTAGTCTGAAATGGTTTAGAACATTTCTCACACACATGTACTCCTTCCTCCTGGCTACTTGTGCCAAATATGTGTAGTTCTGACTCCAAATCTTAAATAACTTCTTACAGCTTTCTGACTAATGTAATTCCTCTCAGATTGCTAAAAAAATAATTAGAAAATCACAATGGGTTAAAGTAACAATTCTCCAAAGCCATTTGGATCTTCTTTCCAGTAGCACTGTAACTAAATACATAAAAATCAGTATTAAGTTCATAATGCAAGTGTATTGAACAGCAACTGCTTCAGACACCTACACGCATCTCTTCTGGCAAGGTATGAGATCTCCTGTTCTAAACACGTACGTATTTCTACAGCATGTCAGGCTGCTAAGCTAACATTGCACCCACAAACATTTTGTGCAATACCACAGGTAGGACTTTGACTTCTGTGCATCACTGGCTGCTGTGGGAGAAGTGGTGCAAAGTTGCATTAACTTCAGAGAACAAAGTCTACTTGGGCTCAATCTGGTCAAATCAATCTGTGCACCCACCAAAGGAGAAACAGAGGTGAAGGCAAATAACATTAGTCTTACTAGATGTGAGTTCCCCATAATCCTTACAAGCTTTGAGATTTAAAGGAACAAGTGCATATGAGTGCAGATGGTAACTTTATGCTTAAAATATTTATTCAAAGCTTAAAGGTAAAGGTGTAGCTTAGGGACAATATTTTTTTAAAGCAAACCAGTATGAATGAAGTTGCTACTCAAACCACTGACGTATAAAAGCAGAGGACAAAAAAATTAGGGCTAGCTGAATGCTAGTCTGTATCTTAAACAGTACAGGGTTACCTGCAAATACCTTCAACATTTAATTTCCTTCCCCTACTTCACCTTAGAGGGCTATACTTACTCCTGTAACATACAAAAAGAGAATTTCTTTTCCAAAAAACATTTCTGCACTCAATTCAGTCCTTCAGAACATGAGTGGAAGAAAACCTGATTTCTGGTACTTCAACATCCTCCAGATGCTTTTCTGGAGCCGCAGCAGTAACAGCACAGTACTTTTTTCTAAAGGCAGGTCCCCATCTTACTTGGATACTACTAGATAGAAAGTCCTTACTTAATAAGGCAATATGCTGTTTATACAACAATGAAATGATGAAATCCTAATTTGACAGGTTTAGGAATTCTTCATACAGATAGCATACATTTGCACCACTTGGGCTGGTCAAGTGTTAACCTTTTTAAAAAAACAAAGCAAAACAAAACAAAAAAAGCCACCCAGCTGGGTGTTGGATCAGGAGAAGAAACAGATAAGGTTCACAGACTGGAAGGCTGCTGGATTACTGGACCTGGTTCGCACTCACGCAGGTTGTCTTCTGACCTCATATACATCAGGAACACAGTGACAGTAGCAAAGGTAGCTGCGTTAACAGGAAAAGCACGGAGAAGTGTGGAAGTAAGACCTCTTGTGAACACCCTCCAGCCTTCTTCATGGTAACTCTTTCTGATGCAGTCTAAAATGCCGTTGTACTGTGTAATGCCTCCGACTCCATCAGCCTGAAGTCGGGATTTGATCACATCCACAGGATAGGTAGAGAGCCAGGACACGATTCCTGACATCCCCCCTGAAAACAGCAGTTTGGGAATAACATAACTGTCTTCAGCTTCACAGCCTAAATACCTGGTCATGCAGTCGTAGGTCAGGAAGTAAAAGCCAAAGCTTGGAGTCTCTCTTATGAATGTAGAGACCATCCCCCTGTTGATACCCCTGAGCCCTTCCTTGCGATAGATTTTGATCAAACAATCCAGGGAATTTTTGTAGTTCTTCATTTTTAGTTTGTATTCACCTGTTCCCTGAAGCTGCATTCTTGTCTTTGCCAACTCCATGGGACAGCAGATGATGCACTGGATCGCTCCTGCCGCTGAGCCTGCAAGGAACTGATTTAGAGGAGTGTCTTTTCCAAGAGCACGAAGCGTGTTTCCTTGTACACCAAACACAAGTGCGTTAATGAAGGTAAGTCCCATCATTGGTGACCCAATACCTTTATAGAGTCCAAAAGCCTAATGGAAGAAGGAAGGAAAAACCCTTTTTAACAGTGGTGGTGATAACCTCCTGAAACTGCACAGGACGCGGCCTCTCTGGCTCTCCGTTGTGCCTAGCTTCCTAATGATGGCCAGGAGATCACTACCATCTTGCTTTGTAACAGGAATTTTCTTTGCTGCCTAGGACACAAACAGCTAAAAATGTTTAGGTTTTAAAGTGTCTAAAAGCCTAAAGTCACCCTTCTAGTTCTAGTCCTAAAGCTTCAGCAGAGATAAAACCTCACCAATTTCTTCACTCATTGCTCAGATTCCTTGAATTCTCAGAAAATTAGCTATCTGAACAACTCATTTAAAAAGTTAACTTCAAAATAGCAACTTCCAAATTAGTGGTCATCTTCACAAAGTTTCTGGTGAACTTTTGACTACACTGTCTGCCCTAGGTTCAGTCAGTGATGGTTAGAATATGCTTTTCTCCTGATCCCCAATATTTGCAGGAGTTTTTTTAACACCTTTCCCACCCTTCTGATGCAAAATATACAAAGATGCAAACTAGGCAAAGCATTAATTACATACTTACAGATTCTTGCTTTATGATGGACTGAAAGCAATGGAAGGTCCCGCGGTAGAGAGGTTTCTCTACATTTTGAACTTGTAGACGAACCTATAAAAAGCCGTATGAGATACTGATTTGCACATCAAGAGCAGCTGAACTGGTAAACTAGGGTCTTGTACATATATGGAGATTTGCTATAGGAATGTATATACAAGAGCACAGGCTGGATACTGGAATGCCATATGTGGCAAAATAAATTTAATATATTCAGTGTTTTGAATTAATTTTTGGGGTGAAAACATGGAGGGAGTAGGATTAAGTTCTTGTGAGTATTACAAAAACAATATGTGGAAGTACAACAGGGTGCACTTATCCAGTATTTCAGTTTCAGTTTCCCAGTACTGGCTACGACAAGAGCTTTTCTTAGCTGCCAAGAACACGCCTGTCCACACTAAAGACTTGCTGTACAAACCCAATGGAATCTTATAAAAACTTATGTACAGGCCAAGCATGAAACAAGGATAATTATAAAAGGATGAAAACTTTCAACAACAGCATCCAGAGTGTTTCTGGCCACAGGACTCGGGACCCTTCGCTGAGATCTGTTATTTTTCGAAGAGAGCTGGAAAGACTCTTAAGATGCATCTTACTTTGCATAAGGAAAGATCTAAGAGCCACTTATACTTCTAAGGTTTAGTTGTGTTTTGAGATGTTGGGGTTTTTTTCGCTTGTTGGTTGTTATTTTAACTAGCCAAATACAAACAGTTTGGGAGAGTGTGGCTGTTTCAGACCTTCAGAATTCGTAGTCAAAACTGGAATGGTATGTTCTGCTGGACAGATAGATAGGCCAATTGCCCAGATGTTGGGGTGGGGTTTTTTTTTGTTTTTTTAACATTTAATGGGAAAGTTCAATTCAGTTCTGCCTGCTAATTTGCCCTCAGCACATTTCAAACAAAAACAAAAAAGCTTCAGAGCTACCTAGGTCATGCAAACTCCTCTGCTGCAATAAACTCAATACACTAATTTCACGGGACTGGGGAAGTTCCAAATCTGCCTTTGATCTCCAGCATGAAGGGCTGCAATGTTCCTCAGGAAAGGAGGGAGAAAATAATTTAATGCTCCTGCTGCAACTCCAAGGCAAAATAACTTAAAGACTCTTATTCTGAGCAAAAGAAAGATATTATCAGGTCTGTGTGAGAGAACCTGACTGTAGAAATATTTTTATCCCTGTTTGCCTAAAGTAATAATAAACATCACCATGAAGACATGTAAGATGATGTGGGTCTAGAAAAGGGTTGGGGGGGAAGAGTTTAATCAAGACTCTATATTCAGGTTAGCATTGAGGAAAAAAATGTTTACAGCTTCAGGGTTTTTTTAAATTTCTACAATATGCCATTTTGTGTTTTGTAAATGACAGCTTCGGGGTCTTTCAGTATACACATTACTGTATTCTAGCCAGACTGGGAGGCTGAGCTCACCACAGGTCTGCCAAGACAGAGTAGGGCTTTAAACATCTCAGAGTTAAAAGCAGGCTTAGGGTAGGATTCCAGGAAAATACATCCCTTGTTACTCAAAGCAGTGTTTGGGGAGAAGGCAGACTGTTAAAACTGCTCAAGAAGGAGACCCATGATCAACGTCGTAAACATTAAGTTGTCAGCGTTGCACCAAGCCAGTTACAAGTTAGTGCTATTGTTTGATACGCTGTCTGTGAAGTTGGAGACTGCCACATGTACGGGCTTTGGGAGGACCGCAACTCAGGAACGCTCCGACTTTCCTCCTATACATTTGCCTCTAGCAGTTAGAGTTAATCATATTCTGTATATAGGTTAAATTTCCTTACAGCTGCAACTATTTTTGTCTAAATAATTTGTGAAATAATGACTAATTAAGCCTTGTTGTAGGATTAACTATTTAGAGAGTACTGACGCTCCATGTCTAAGAACACAAAGCTGCTCTTTCATCTGAGCACGGTGATGACCACACAGGGGTACCCACGTTACCAAGCTGCCAGGTAAGGCAGCAAATGCATATGAAACTTGATGCTATATTCAACAAGCTCTTTAGCACTCACAACTTTGGGAAGGATGAATTGTGCAGAGTTTAACCTTCTGTTCTATTCATTACCTGATATTCTTGCTTCTTATTTGAAACCAGTGTTACTAAGTGTTTAGGTCTGATAGTAACAATGTAATTTTTATGTCACTAAAGGCTTACATAAAGGTACTCAAGGCTAAGGAAAACACACAAACCACCACAATCCAAACATTTCATAAGATGAGAAATAAGTGTTTTAGAAGTGTTTGAGCAATGAAAGTGCTCCAAGGACACGTAGTGGATAACACCTTAACAACAGTGTGCCTGAGGTTCAGTGTTAGAGCCACTGTGTATGGAAGTGTGTACAGCCAGAAATGCATACCAGAATGAAGGTTCAGAATAAGACTTTACATTAAGAAATAATTATATTTAAACCCCACTCCCTCCATGCTATAGCTGTAGAAGAGGGACACATCATTTTAAAACTAAAAAGGAAAAAAAAAGGCTTCATAAGTCTTTCAGATCTTTATTGGAACTAATACATTTGGGAATAAATTAAGACTGAGAGAAACAGAAGTGTTCACCTGGGCTATACTTACTAGGTAACTCTCCCGTGATGAGGCTTATCTGTCATCTACAACAAAGTAACACTTTTGCTGTTAATGAAGACAGCCCCTAGCTCAGAAAGTAAAGGCAGTTAAAAGCAAAAAAGCAATTTTATACATTACATCAACAAACCAGGGATAAGGAGTTTGCCAGTTCTGAGATCAGCTCAGTTGTGGTTTTTTTGTAGAGTGCCATCACCAGCTTAATCTCTCCCTGTGTGTCCCACCATCCCCCTCCCCACTTTGTGAAATATGATCACTGGCCAAAAAAAGGGCTTAAAAGCCAAGACAGCAGTAGAATTCTGGCTTATCTAAGCAGCTTTCCCATTGTACAGTTACATTAGCAACTTACGGTCTAAGGTGACTACCAGCTAGCCCTTTAAATGCTGCAGAACTACAAAAAGTGTTAATTAACTCTTAACACATATACATACATAACAAATTATGCCAAGGTTTTTTGTTTGGTTTTTGTTTGCTTGGTTTTGGTTTTAAGACTGGCATTAGTTTTCCCACATACAGTGGTGACTAATAACACAAACATTAGTATTTTCTCTCAAAAAAAAAAAAAAATGCTTAGACCACCTTCTAATGGGCATGGAAATAGCATAGCACATTGGATTTCATAAAACATTTAAATCACCCAGAAGCAGACTTTTGCTCTATCATAAAGCAAGATCCTTTTTCTAAAGCCAACACACCCATACATCTGCTAAAACGAGCACAGAAGCCCAGGTTTTGCAGATACTTAACTATTTAGTTTCATGCCCTAGAAGCTGTTCCACTTTAAAACCAAAACACCCCACACATGCTTAACTTTAGTCTGAGCACAGAAAGCAGGCAGTTTAACTGGCTTCAGTGAAATGACCCACCACCTTAAGTTAAGCATGTAAAACCTGGCAGGGCAGGGGTGAGAGGAAGAGAGCTGGCCCTGTACCACTGGCAAAAAACCAAAACATGCAAGCCTGGATGAATACCACTGCTGGAAATACAGACTAGAATCCAACCCAATTACTTAACACTCAATTTTACTGTACTCTGAGAAACATACATACATACAGTTTTTACTACTTGAGCAGCTTGCATTTGACTGGCAAGGACTAATACCCACTAGGTAGGAAAACGTTTATTGAATCAACCATGTGCTGAAACACACAGCATGATGACGACCTCGGTAACACTATCAGTCCTTTGCGTATCTAAATTCAGCAAGGTAGAGGTATTCCAAATATAGCTCTAGCAGGTGGCATGCTGTCTGCTGCAGTCAAGTGACCTGATCTATTAATTTAGCAGAGAACGCATTGGCATCCCTTCTTCTATTCTTTCAGTGCGAGACTTTAGATAAGGCTGCCAAAGAGTGACTTAAGTTGTCATCCCATTCTGAAAAAATGGGCTTGGACCCCTGGAAGCCTTGGCTGATTGGCTCCAGGATTTCAAATCTTTGAACAGGTCTTGCTACCCTTAGTTTAGTACGCATCATACATACAGCTAAGCAACTATCAGTAAACCAATTTTATATCTTGGAAAGGCATGCAAATATATAAAAAAAACTTAGAGAGGACACTTCCCCAGATAAGCTTTGTGCTGTGGATTTTTATCCACTTAAACACTTTGGCTAGTGTAATGGATTAATACCTGAGGAGTAAGTAGCAGAGCTTGTGGAGAAACAAAACACAAATTTTAAACCTAGTAACTAAGTAGGTTTGAGTTACAAACACAGGGAGAGGCCATTTTAGCAGTTAGTGGTGAACAGTTGCAGAGAAGCAAGCTTAGAACAAAATTAAATGCAAGATGGTATTTTCAATTACAACACTGTTACTGCACTGATGTAATTCAGGACAACATTTATCATGTTACTGGGTTGAATACAAAGATTTTTTTTTCTGCTTTTGAAGTGCTGGACACAGCAAGTTTATAAGCAGTGGTTCAGGAGCCTTGCTCCGAGCTTTCCAGTACAGATTTATGCTCCTACAGTGTCTGGGGATTTCTTTTTTTTTTCTTCCCCTCCCCCACTCCTTGGAAAAACTTCAGGTTTTCTACCTATAAATAAAGGTATTTCATAATCAACCCACCTTAACAGTGTCAAATGGGTGTCCTACCAGCACTCCAGCAGCACCTGAAACAAAGCAAACGCTGTGGTTATGACTCAGTTTTCTTCCTGGGTCTGGGGCTAACACAGCCCAAGCACAGCCACCAGCCTGAGGTGTGAGCATGCAGCATTACTGGTAGGCCAGCATCCTATCAAGTCAGGAGGTAGGAGATCTACAGTTCAGCCCTTCAGGCCAGTACCAGGTGCCTTCATGCTTCTGAGCCCCAGGCAGGGGAGGTAGAGGTGTGTGACTACATGTGTAGTGTCATACAGGATGTTCAGCAGTGATTCCTGGCCTCAGCTCAAGGTGGGTCCGGTGGGCAGAAATGACAGATTTCCTCAGAAGCAGAGAATTTTATGGATGTGCCACTCCATGGAGACACAGGAAACCTGGAAGCTTCTCTAAAGTCTGAATAAAATTCTTGCTCTCTGCCCACATCCTTTCCAGATGCGATGCTAACACCTGCAGAAGGACCACAATTACCAAGATCCTTTGCTTTACTCCAGCGTCAAAGGGCTGTTAGGAAGTTACACATAAACCTATTAGTAGGCTAATCGGAAAACACAAGTACTGGCTGAAGCAAAGGATCCTCTAGCTCCCTGCTGCTGCCACCAAGACTGTTCAATCCATTTAGGGCTGCAGACAGTGAGGACAAGGAGTGCTTCAGTGCCCCTTCACACATCTGAGAGACTCTCCCTCCCTCTCCCGGAGAGGATGTGGCAGAAGCGCACAGCCCACGCTAGGATGGAGCAGCCCAGGTTGCCCAAAGCCAGCCCAGCGAGTGGCTGGATAGTCCATGTCACAGAACCAGCGCTGTGTTCGAAGGCAGAGAAAAGCTTAAGAAAAACCAGTGTGTCGTCCCCCCCCCCCCCCCCCAAACCCCAAACCTCTTCGCCAGGTTGGCAAGGAGAGCAGCAAACGCAAGTGGCTGAAAAGACGCGAGAACAAGTCGAAGCACAATCGAACAGCTGCTAAAAATAGGAGGACAGAGGCAGGCAGGCCGGGAGCTGATGCGCAGGGGGGGAGCACGGCGAGCGCTCGTCCCCCCTCACGCCGGAGCTCTCCGCTATAGCCGCGCTCAGCTCGGAGGGGTCCCCGAGCGGCTGCTGCCCGTTCGCTAATGCCGAGAGCTACTGCCGCT
>VXBZ01005657.1:554663-646606 GCA_013399135.1 Heliornis fulica | reverse complement strand
GGGGGCATCTCGCTTTGTGGACGGAGCATCCCCGGGCGCTGGTGGTCGAGAAGGCGGTGGAGATGATGTTATGGGTACTTTGGGGGGGTGCCCCCTTTTAATAGGGGTGAAATGGCTGTAAAAATTCTCCTATGAAGACAGGCTGAGACTGCAGAGATTGTTCAGACTGCAGAAGGTTCCAGGGAGACCTTATTGTTGACTTTCAATATGTAAAAGAGATTATGAACATGGAGAGAAGACTTTTTACCAGGGCCTGCAGTGACAGAAGAAAGAGTAGCCATTTGAACTAAAAAAAGGGTACATTTAGAATAGATACAAGGAAGAAATTCTTCCCTGTGAGGGTGGTGAGGCCCTGGCACCGGCTGCCCAGAGAAGCTGTGGCTGCCCCCACCCTGGCAGTGTTCCAGGCTAGGCTGGATGGGGCTTGGGGGCAACCTGGGCTAGTGGAGGGCGTCCCTGCCCATAGCAGGGGGTCAGGACTAGATGGGCTCCCTGCCAACCAAAACCAGTCTGGGATTCTAAAACCAGAATCCCTCACCAAGCGTTGTCCCAGAGAAGACAGAAAGAGCTGTACCAAGAGATGCAGGCTCTGCTAACTGCTGCCCTCCAGGGCTCAGCTGCAGGTGTGGGCTGAGACCCTACCTCTGACAATCAAGGCCAGCCCATGGGGCTCGGCAGAGTGCTGAATCTCAGCCATATATGTTGCTGCTGTGCTTCATCCTGCAGAATAGAATTCTCTCCTCCCCGCAGGCTTTCTTCATGTTATATTAACTCTGCTTTCCTACTGACATTACATGCTTTAAGGTGCCCTGATGCCAGAGCCTTTAAATAGGAAACTCAAGCTGCTTGTTATGAATTTAAGCAGATAATTTGTTCATCAATAGAGAAACTCAAATATAGTAGGGGACTTGTGTAAATAACAGAAAGACCACAAAGCAGAAGCTGGACAAAGTGCTGATTACACAAAACAGTTACATAAAATAGTAAATAGAGAATTTGTTCTCAAACCAGCAGAGGGAGAAGGCCCCCCCTTTTTCTTTGTGTCTGCATTTTTTCCTTCATCGAAAGTCAGGGCCACCACATCCAGGTGTAAGACTCCTGTAACCATTCCCTGACAATTTGCAAGATTCATGTAACCATTCCCTGATTGATAACTTGCATTCCCTGATAATTTGCAAGATTTATGTTCTTGGTAACTTGCAACATGTCACTACTCCCGAATAACTTCACTATCAGAGTGTAGCAACCTCCTGTTGGATAGACAGACATGACTCCCCCCACCTCATGCTCAGCCAACATGACCTCATAAAGAAAACAAAAGCTGATTCACAACGCGGAGGAAGACTACAAACTTCATCCTCACCCCCCAGAGGAGTTAAGACGACCCCCTAGCAACAGTATGCGCAGACGCAGAGTTCATCTGGAAACTACATGAAAGCTAAAGACAAGGGACTATAAAAGACTGAGAGAGGAAGGACAGAGCTGGGAGCCCTTGGCGGAGCGCAGACTCCCTGGCTACTCCCAGCACTGTTTTGCTTGCTATTGCTTGTGATCTTAATAAATTCCTAATTGATCAACACAGACTGGAGTAAATTATTATCCGCCTTAAACTATAACACTGCTGACGGTTTCAAAAGGGAGCCCTGTTTAAGCTGCTTGTTATTTCTGCAGGCAATGTCTGAGCAAGGGGAGTACTGGTAGCCTAGAACAGCAAGGAACCTATTGGAGCTTTGTTAGTGTAACATGATCTCTTCAGGGCCTGCAATGTCAGCTCTTACAGAGTAAATTCCAGAGCCAGGATGAAAAAGTAGCTGGAATTATTTTTTTACCATTGCCTTACAGTAACAGTCCACTGTTACTTGCTAAACTAAGAAAACACACAAACAAATGAACAAAGATATGGATGCTTCCAAGGAGGTCTGAAACCACTGTGAATCGAATCCTGAGAACCTATCCCAGATTTAGCAGCTCTTGAACCATCGTTACCATTAATAAGCAGATAAGATGGAAATGCAAAGAATTTGGGCCTGGCATCCCTGACCCTCCTTATATTTTCTCCCTTCTTGTCTCTAAACACTGTCAAACCAAATCAAGCACTCAGGTTTCTCCAGTATGCTTTGGATTCCCTGACACACATACCTGACCTACAAGCAGATAGGAGAGAGCAGGTAGGCCCTGCCCTTTGCCACAGCACCACAAGTCTTAGGAGCTGCCCAGTCCTGCTGTATCATGCTTCCACCTCCCCAATGGGGACCTGAGACTTTGCTGAAGACATACACCTGAGGCCAGTCTGGCCTGAAATCTGAGAGGAAGCCCTGAGCAGCTCATTTTCCTTAAATGTTTTCTCCAAGTAGAGGTGAAAGTGTGTTTTGGGGGAATCTTGTCTGCTCTGACATGCACAAGGGGAAATGCAGTCACACACACAGCTCTGCAGGTGAAATTCCACAAGTTTTATGAACCTGCCTTGTAACACAAGCCTCAAAAGGATCAGCTTGGCCTATAGCATCCCTGGCCAAATTGCTTTTAATCTGTTATTCAAGACCTCTTATCTCCCAGGCAACTGTCTCAGAGAAATCACCTTCTCCACCAGAAGTGTTCTGTAATTTAATGTTGACCCACAATGGATAGGGAAAAAATTATTTCTTCTCTCTTTGCAGAGACCTTTTAGGTTATCTGAAGACAGTTTCAAACCTTAGTCTTTTATTCTCTGAATTATATTATTATATTTTGTTCTCTGATTCTTCCTAGCATCCCCTTCATTTGATCTGGAGTTCCTTGAACTGATCCCTAAGACCTTGCTGTGTAACTAATGAGAGATTACTATGGGTAGACAACCTTCTTTGTCATGTTTCTAAGACCAGATATAGGCAAGAGTCCTTACACACATCACATCACATCACATCACATCACATCACATCCCCTCACATCACATCACATCACATCACATCACATCACATCACATCACATCACATCACATCACATCACATCACATCACATCACATCACATCATCACATTGTTGACTTAGGGGCAGCCCATACACATGATGTGCCCCAGACCCTTTCCAGCAGATCAGCTGCATGCCACAATGTCTTTATCTTGTACTTGCTCAGTTTCTTTCTCCATAGCTGTTCCTTGCTGTCCATGCTTAGTCACCCTTTCGGGATTGTTTTTCCAGTCTGTCAAGATCACTTGAATTCTAATATTGCTGTCGATGTTTGCAACCCCTCCCAGGTTGTCTTGTCCCTGCATGTTTGAGCTGTTCCTCATACACTTATTAGATGCTACTGAATGTTATAATCAGTGTTACTGAACCCCACTGCAACAGGCTTGTACTTCAAAGGGGTGAAGGGGGCACTTCAAAAAATTAGCACAGAGAACATCAAGGGCTTATCAGCATGAAGTTTGAGATGTCAAGCGTTGGCTCGCTAAGGAATGAGCACGGCTTTAGTCCCACTGGGGAGTTCCCCTTTTGTTCATCTTTTCTTGCTTGGGGTGTTGCTGTATTTTGTTTTCTGTTTGAGTTACACTTGTGAGGCAGCATTGTGTGAACGTAGAGGAGTTTGTTAAGCTTCTGTGTGGGGTGGGATAGTGAGTCATTATAGGTGCCTGTATTTGTGTGGGGCTTCCATAGGAGGTTTGCATTAAAGGGAAGGAAATAACTTATCTCTTATAATTTAGTAGTATTCCTTAGGAGAGAAAATTTACTTATTGAACCAGGGCCTTATGTGTGCAGTACAGATGCATTCTTGTGGAGAAGAGCTAACCTGATGCTCAGTGAAACTCAGATGGAGAACTTAATGGTTCTCCTTGCCACTCAGGCTGGTTTTCTGGATAGTTCAAAAGCTGTGTCTGATCTTGCATCTGCTTCATTGATGTGTGATGCCTCCAGCTCAGAGCGTGACTCAGATGTCTGTTGGGAGCCTTTGTGCCCTTCAGGCTCTGTAGATTCAGCTGTGACTGCTTTTCCTCTTATTCTACTGTGGCAGATCCAAACACAACTTAGAACTGACTGGGATCTGGCAGAAGATGAGCCTTAACAAAAACCTGGGAAATGGAATTGGGAGAGAAGGGGAGGGAGCAGAGTAAGGACGAGGATAAAGAAGCAGCAGGGTAAGATTAACACTGCAGGTAAATGACACATGAAGAAAAAGGGCAAAATCAGGTAAAGTAGGAAAGGAACAGAAGTGTGGAGTTGTGATAAACTTGTAGAAATTCTGGCAGCAATGGAATGCAATAAAATACACATTGTTGACTCAGGTGTTTTGAAATCTCTCTGTGTGCTTGTGAATTTGGCATCAACAATTGGCCATGTCCCAGTAAATATGTCCCACTAGAACGTGGAAAGTGGTGGACTGGGGGTCTTACCTTTGCACCCCAGAACTTCACTGGGCTTTGGCCAGCTCTGGGACTACCTGGTAGGAGATTTTCCCTACATATAGCTTTCTGCTCCCAGCCCTTTCCTTATCTTCTAAGATCAGGAATTTCAGCAGCAAATTCAGTACTCATCATGTCATCCAGAAAAATGAATCAGTTTCTCTTTTTATTTTGAGCTGGGATTGAAAGCTGAGCTTCTCCTTCCTAGCACCCGCTTCAGCTCCCTGAAGCACTCTTCGAAGACTCTCCAGGGCAACATCTCTGTGATGTGAACATAAGTGGCATTTAGACCTTGTGCACGCAGCCCTGTGAACATTGCATCTACCCTAACTAGCAAACAGCTTACAAGGAGAACCTTGCATTTCCCAGGGACTGCAGTCCAGCACAACTGGGCTTGAAGATCAGCTAGTGCTTCATGGAACAGCTGGCCATCTAAAGTAGCACCAAATAAATCCAAATGGCGAAATGAGAGAAAGATTGGGACATGATGTTATGTTCATAAGCAAAACTCTGTGGAAACACCGGCTGTCTGAAAAAGATTCTTCTCCAGGTGAACTCACTGATTATCTTTGTGTGTATTTAAGTCCATTTTCTTAATTTTTCCTAAACACTGTTGTTTTCATTGCCCTACTTGTTGTACTCATTGTCTTGCTCAATGTTATTGAGTCAGATCATTAGGATACACGAGATCCTCAGGATGCAGCTGTCTGAAGACAGAGCAGCTAAAGGCATTGTTCATGGTGGACTAGATGCCTTTGTTATCCATTAACTTTATGACCTGGGGTGCCTTTAGGGTATTCTCTGACGTTATTATCCCACTGGCTTCAAAGGTACAGTATATTAAATGTTGAAACTTCCTAGCCTGATAAAATCCTTGATAAGGCTGCTATTTCAAAGCATGAGATGTAACTGGTGCATTTGTCGAAGAGTCAGGTGTTGCTGAGATAGAGCTGGTTTGCCTACAGATCTGGTGATGGGTAGGGGCTTTGTGATACTCCAAACTGTCCTGTTTTGGATTCTAAGGTGTTGTGTTCCCTTCTGTTCCGAGGGAAGTCATGAGCCTGACTAATAAAAACTGTCCAAGCTAATATCTGAGGCGCTGAGAGAGGCAGACTGAGATGAGAGGATGGGCACTAAGTCCACTTGAATTAGTAACTATCACCCAAGCAGCTTTAACCATCTCTCCCTCTGCATATTACTGTTACTCAACAAATATACTTGTGGCTGGTGACAGTGAGCAAAATCTGTTGGGAAATCATTCAGAAGAGGAGGATAAAAGTCAGTAGTTGTCACCTTTATTGCTTTTTTTTTTTCCTCCAGTCTGTATTTGCAGACAATATAACCTAAGCCTTGGCTGTTGCTGTGAAGTAAAATAGGCAGTTATGCCCATCTCACAGATAAGGAAATTAATAAAACTGATTTGTACCCTGGGAACAGGAAGCAGAGCCATGAGAATTTCCTCTGCCTCCCTCCTGTCTTTGTTTTTAAGCCACGCTGTTCTTGCAGGAACATTTCTGTGAGGGAAATGATTTTTCTCTGCCAGCAGCTATACAAATATACTTTCAACACCGCATACTTGAAATCCTCTGGCACAGTTTGTATCCACATGCAAAGTCAATGACTGGGAGACCAGGTCTCCAGCTGAATCTAAATGCTAAGTTATTCAACAGTGTAAGCACACAGTGTGATGCATCAGTCAGTAATGAATGAGAAGAGGTAGTAAAAACAGCAGGAATATGTTGTGAGGTAGTGCCACTAAAGGTTTATATGCAGACATATTTTTAATATCTTGGCCTGACTTCAAGGCAGCTTTCTGCTGAGTCATATGTGGGCTTCCAGCAAATCATGTGGAATACACTTGCTGTTGCATTAGTCATAGAGAAGAGGCATCCATTTCTTAGAAACTAAAAGAACAGGCCTAGCAGCATGACTAATGTGCCTTTGCAGAAACTTCACAAGTTGTCTGCAAGATGGGCACTGATACAGCTTCTAGACTATTGCCAGGGAAAAGACAGGAGTGATAAGTGAGGCTGTGACCCTTGTATGGTACTCAGTACTGTCAGGACTGGAGTCTGAGTATTCTTTGCTAATGATGGAGTTGTTACTGAAAAAGCTACAGAATCTTCTGGTCATATTAATATTGGAGGCACAGAATTGAATGTTTTCTGGTGAAATGGGTCTGTATTTCTCCTAGGAGGTGTACACTGCTTACAAAGATTTGTGGTGGAGATGCCTGAATTAGTGTTGATCAAACTAACATGGGTATCAATAGCTTTTTGGACCCAAACAATATGGGGATCTTCTCTGGCATTAGATTTGCTTTATAGCAGAATTTTTATGGGAGATGCTTTGGTTTTGCTTGAATTAGTTAAATGAACTTTAATTGTTTTCCACTTCTGCAAGATAAAAAGTCTTAAATTCTTTTGTATGTATCCCTTCTTATCGTAAGCTCCTAATAATGCTTGCATTTAGAAAAGGTTCTTTTTTCTGAACAAATTGGTGCCAAGTTTGCCAGTTAAGTAATATTTAAAGCAATCTTTACCATGTGATTTTAGCAGCTGATATTAAAATCCTAAATAATAATCCTTTATAGTTCTTGAGTTGGGAATTATTCCAAATTTCCAAGTCTGAGGCTGTTACATCAACTAAAGATTGTTTGCTAGTAAGAATGATGTTGTGGCCTTTTTCGCCAGTGTGCAGCAAAGATCTGAGGGAGACAGAGTTTGAGAATATTAGAGAAAAATTACAGAGCCATTGACTCTGGAGAGGCCACTGTACTGCAGCAGTATCATGGGTAATGTTGGGACTTGCAACTGCTACCAGGGCAGCTGTGCTTGGTTGCCTAATGCCTGAACACCCCTGCTGAAAAAGTTTAGTGTTGCACATTAATAGCATCATGACAAATGAGTACATTACTGTCGGTGGGGAAGAGGAGGTGGGGAAGATGAACACCTCCCTCTGCTCTTGGATCACCAAGCCTGCTGATGGGTCACTGACTACAGCTTCTGTTCATTAAGGTGCAGAGGTGTGCAAGAGGTTAGAAAGAGGTTCAAAGTGCAGTTAGAAAGCCAATGGCAGCCTTGACATCCATCACAGCTGGAGGTCCTCTGAAAGGGCTGGCTATGTTAGCTGGCATAAAATCCTTTCCTGGAGCTGACTGTGGTGGTGTGCTGTCACATTTCTGCCTTTTTATTGCAAAATTGAAGGTCTTGGGGGAAGAGTTATATGACACACAGAAAGAACCTGAGAGCATTGCCATTTTTAGTATTTATATGTTCACATTGGTGTTTGTGTAGAGTGGGAGCTAATTTTGCTACTTCCCCCTTTTCCCATGATTTACTCCTGAACAGGGACTTGCGGCTCTCTGAGTAGTGCCTGAATCCTTGCAGTGATCTCACTGCAGTGGATGTAGAGCACACTGGTTGTGCTGATGAAAAGATTAGGTATAGGAAGATTGGGTGATTTTCCCTAGGCCACAGCCCAAATCTGTGTCACTTCTTCCGTTACTGCAATCACCTTTAATACCCCTTGGAAATGTCTTTTCCCTTCCCTTGGAAATGTGTGTAGAAACATTACAGCCTTGTCACAGCTTTCCAGAGGTGGAATCACTGTCCACTTCTAGCTGGCTAAAAGCCACACAATTGCCAGTACTCTGAGAGGTTTCCCTACAGGTTTTGTTTGGTTTGCTATGAAATTCCTGCTGTGAATATTTGAGTCCTTGGAATTATTGGTTTTTCATTAGTACCTGAGATAAAGGATAATGAGCTACTTTGATTTGAAAATCCATAACACAGCTGGAGCCAGAGGGTTCCACCCCCATTTCCACCCACCACCACGCAAGCCAAGCGCCAGGCTCTGCCAGCTCAGCATTGCTGGTGTCACTCTTTCCTGTTCCACAATGTGCAAACAGTCCTGTGACGTAGCGGCATAAAACTGTTTGAACAGTCTCTTCAGTCAAGGATTTTTCTTAAACATATTGGACAGGAATTAATGGATATGCATGTGAGTGTGGTATGGTGTAGTGCAAGGGGAATAGAAAATGCAGCATGTTAAGGCAGGAAACGAGGCAGGAACATTTTTTTCTCAGCAAATCTGGCTTGAGGAGGTAACAGGTGGTTGCAGAGGCTTCTCTTTCGCTTTGCAGGATGGGTGGAGTTAGTTACATCCTGGGAGTGAGCTGTGGAAGGACAGGGAGAAAGAGATGCTCCCACTTTTATGTCTCGGCTAAGTGATGCCATTTGACACTGATTACCCACCTCAAGTCTCCCTCATGCCTTTCCTTTTGCTCCACACACTTGTGCTAGTCCTCTAAGCCCACTGCTGCTCTAGCCATGAAGCAGTTCTTTCTGCCTGGGTGGGCAGACAGCAGCCGCCTCCAGTGAAGCAAATGGAGTGCTTCATTCGTCTCACACCGTGCAAAATGAAGGCCTTCCTCACTTTTCTATCATTTAGCCTCATGATTTCCTGCAGGTTGCTTCATATTGTCTGATCTGTCTTATCATTTGACAGCACCTTCCATGCTCTGCTTTCTCAAAATCCCCTTTGAAACTCACCCTTTTTGATCAAACAGCTCTTGAACAGTTTGTTACTGGAGGAAAGGACTTGTCAATTATTCCTAGGGAAGCAGTGTCCTTCTGAAGGCTCAAAGCATAAATTTTGTGTGTCGTTTCCTAGGGCATGTTTTCAGAAGACCATCTAGGTTGAGACATTTTGCTCATCCCTGCATAGATGTGGACCGTGTAATTTCTTTGCAAGCTGGACTAGCAGAGATCCCTGCCAGTCCTTGGACACGGTGTCAAAGGGTGACAGGAATGACTCCTATATGATCCTGAAGATCTTCACAATAAATCAAGATTTTTTGGGCCTGGATATTTTGGGCTGCCTCTGTTTTAGCATTGTGGGGCTGGATTCTGGTTAGGTTTTCCTAGTGAGGTATATCTCTGAAACCTGAGCAGGAGCAGATGAAGGATGAAGCTCCTTCAGCAAGGTGGTAAGGATGACACCTCAAGGACTCTGTGTCTCTAGGGGGACTCCTGACTGGGAAGGCTGAATTGCTGCCTTGAGGAGCACTCTCTTTAGTGAGGAGTCTGTGCTGTTTGGGCACTGCCAGAACACAGCAGAAAACACAGCAACACTGTGTTTCTTAGATGGGGTTTCCTTCACACTGTATTACACCTTCCTCTTGTTTGTGTGTGCACATCAACATTTGCATGGGTCTGGGCTGAGTGGGTCATGCACAGCTGTAGAGCACAGCAATGGATGCTATTTGCCTCTAAGTCCTGGCCAGACACTAGTAGAGAAGGGAAGGACACCACAGTAGTGTTGGCTGTGTTTGCTTGGGGGCTCATGTTACATTTGCCTCAGCAGAGGCTAAGCCTCTGTTGAGGCAAATGTCTCCTAAGTAGCTGTGTATCTGCATTCCTCCAGAGCTGTCTGCCCCAGAGACACCTTCATGGGACAAGGTGAAACGTCTCGAGCACCAGTACATTCTTCTTTCAGATGGCTGCCTTCTGACCAGCCTCTTCCAGCCATGTGGAAAATATGACTTCTCCCAGTATACAGCATCAAAATGACCACAACCATTATCAGAAAGTTATCAAAATCTGGAACCACCTTTGTGCTTTATAAAGCAAACCAATTTTTTGATGGAAGTGTTGGCATGAATGAAGGTTAAAACAACGAAAAAAAATCATTTTCTGTTGATAAAGGAAGCTTGTTTTGTGGTTTGTTTTGGTTTGGTTTGGTTTTGGTTGGTTTGAGGTGGGGTTTTTTACAATCTCAGGTTTTATGAGAAAGATTCATTTTGAGCAGCAGCCAGAGATGGTAGAAATTTTGCTTGGTCTTGTGACATATCATGGGAAGTACTTATTAGCCCTAGTACTTCAGTCAGCCAGCATGACATAAAAGCCAGTCTCTATTCTGTTGCTGATATTGCACCAGCTGCTTCAATATGTAGAAAAATCCCACCCATACAACACCTCCAGCCATGTGATGGGTGGGAACACATGGTGACACTTTTGTAGTGGGAATATAATGATTTTTTTTCACTTTGCCTGGAAGCAGGTCCCACAAAAGCAATATTAAACAGTGGTACCCACACAGAGGTCCTGAAGGTGCTGATGACTGCTGCAGTGTGGGCTGGAGTGGCTCGGCAGATCACCTGGTCCCTGCAGGAACCAGGAGGCTGTAAGCTCCCAGACTGCACCCCCTACCCCTCTGCAGGCGACTGTGTCCTTGTCCCCGTGGCTGGAGGGGGCCTGCAAGGACAGCAGCCATGAATGGATGCTGGGAGAAGTGGAAACACCACCTTTCCCCTCACTTGGCAAGTACAGACTGTTGATGAACCGTTAATAACTCCTGTATGGTCACCAGCTGTAAAGGGCTACTGAATAACCCAGCATGTGTTAGAGGCTACATTGCTATCTCTCTAGATAATATTTTACTTCTGGATTTAAGTTTTTGCTGCCCTTGCAAGATATTACACTGGAATAAACTGTTCTCTCCAGCAGAGAAAATTTTCAAGGAAGGATGTATAAGAAATTATAGGAAACAAGTTGCCAAAAAATCCTTTAATTTTCAGTTCCCAGAAATTCTGAGCTCTCACACTGAGCTGTGCTATATCCACTGACACATCAGCCCATCAAAATATGCACTTCAGCAAGAACTAGATTCTTTTAAAATATGCAGGAGTCTTAGCACTGGGGAGTAAAGTCTTTAGCTGCTTTGTGAAGATGACCTGGGGGGCAGCAACCGTGAAATTTTCTTTTTGCTTTGCTGCCAATGTGCCTTGGCTCTGACCCGGGGAAAACTCTTCAAGAGGAGTACAACTCAGGTCATGACTTAGCAAGTCCTTCAATGCCTCTGGACTATGGTTTCCAGGTTTAGTCTGGCCAAAAACCTTACCTCTCCCACATAGATGTGTCACCCTCTGGTATGGAGCTGTTGTGCAAATCAAGCAATGTGGCATATTCTAGTGCTTTTGGTTCTCCTTGGCTAGCAGGTCTATCTCTGTGCTTTTCTCTTTCCCTTGTTGAGATCACCACTCTATGCTGGGTATAGATTAGGAAGAAAAAAATAGATGCTGGACCAGTCTCCTGGCAAAATCCCTCTCCCATTGCCTCTGTAGGACAAAATGTACGGTCGGCATCATTAGTGATTCCTGTGCTGCCTCTGAATTCAGCAGGAAGCTGAGATTGGAAAGGAGGTTAGGAGGCTGAGTGAGAAATGTAGAAGCAGTGCTCCTCCAGGGGCTCCTCCAGGAAAACTGCCCTGCAGTCTGAGTATGTATATGCTTGGATTTATTTCTGGGCTTCCACATGTGTATACACAATAGAGTAGGGATTACCCCCTGGGGATCTGGTAGAGGTAGAGGTTTAAGGTCAGTTCTGTGGGTTAGGAAAGCCAAAGATTTCTTGATAAGGGCATGAGGAATTTTCCTTGCTGGGAAGGAGATCTGCTCCATGAGAAATGGGAAGGATGGGCTGGGATGGGGGGAAGAGGCCTCTCACACACAGCCACCTGTGCCACATCTCCACAGCACAGAGTAGAAGAGTGTCCTCTGGCAAACAAGTGTGCAAGACTGTCTTCTGGGGTTAACTAGTACAATGGGGAATGGCACCTTCACAGACAACGTTACCCTGCACAGCACCACCCCTTGTGCTTTTCCAAGCAGAAAGGCACTGGGAGCAGCAGCTCTGGCGCAGCGGGATTACTTATTCACTGTGTTCCTGGAACAGCTCCAGGCTTCCCGCCTGTGCCCGCCTGTGCCTCCAGTGTATGAATTCATCAACTGTCCACAGGGCTCACAATCCCCAGAGGCAAGAGAAGGCTGTAGGAAAGTGATTCACACTGCGAATCGCACTGTCTCGGAAGGACCTGTGGAGCTCTGGAAAGACAAATCTGGTATCCTCCCTTCTTCTACCTCCCTACCTCGTAACCAGGGCAATTAAGGCAGCAGACACGGTCTGGATGGATTTCGTTGCCGGGGCCATCGGAGGTAAATACATAAATGTGCTTGTTGACCAAAGCACATCTCTGTGCTTCCTTCTTATTCCAGTGATGGGCAGCTCTCAATGTTAGAGCAGAGTCTTTTGATGGGGGCTGCTTGCTAAACGTGCATTCTTTTCCATGAAGCGGGAAATGTAATCAGAGCAGGTTCACAGCGCTCCTGGAGAGGCAGGGCTGCAATTTGGTCAGATGAGGTCATCGCTGTGCAATCTCCTCCAGCTGAATTGCAGCACGACAGGGCAAAACTCTGACAGGAAGAAAGTGGAATACGTTGTGTGCAGATACAAACTGGTGAGAAAATGCCCAGAGAGCAAAACCTCACATGTCTGGTGCCTGGGGGTTTTGGCAGGCTGTCAGGGTTGTGGCTCTGAGGGGCTGAGGATGCGATTTGTGAGATCGGAGGTGTGGAGACACGGCTTTTCATAGTGAAGGATGTCTATTTTAGGTTAATATGTATTTGCAGCTGTGGTGGTAATTTCAATGCAGGCATCCTACGTAGCAGGCTTTCATCTGGGAGAAAGTAGGTCAGTTATATAGAAAAAAAGCAAAAGGAGAAAAGTGTGATTTAATTCTAGATGTTTTCAGAACATGTACTGCTCAAACCCATCTTTAACAAAATGTTGCCACTTGTCTAACTTCTGAAGTCTTGTTAGATTTAGCAGGTTATCAAATACCAAGACAAGATCCTTGGTGTTGCTGCTGCCAGAAAGGCCAGGTAAACCTGCCAGATGAAGGAGACACACAGCCAAAGCCTGCACATCAGATCTCACTCGAGATCTGCTGAAATTTGGAAGTTTTCTTCTGTCCTCCTGGTGTGGATATGCATTTCTTGGGAAGGACTATGATGGGTTTCACACTGTAGTCCCTTAGTGCTCATCACTCAAAATGTGCAAGTGAGGCAAGGTTTGGTGTCTCAGCAACATCCAGCCCTAGAGGCGTTTGGGGTGTTCTCCTTCCTGGGGTGCTAGGAGACCCTGCTCAGGAAGGACCATTCATGGAAGAGGGGACTATAAGCAACCCTTCTCATGCAGCAGATCTCCTCCCCAGCAAGGAAAATTCCTCATGCCCTTACCAAGAAATCTTCCTTAGCTTTCCTAACCCATAGAGCCGACCTTAAACCTCTTCCTCTACCAGATCCCCAGGGGTTAATCCCTACTCTATTGTGTATACACATGTGGAAGCCCAGAAATAAATCCAAGCATATACATACTCAGACTGCAGGGCAGTTTTCCTGGAGGAGCCCCTGGAGGAGCACTGCTTCTACATTTCTCACTCAGCCTCCTAACCTCCTTTCCAATCTCAGCTTCCTGCTGAATTCAGAGGCAGCACAGGAATACGCATGCTTTCCTGGTGCACTTGCAGTTGACCCACTTAAGGCTAAACCTCTTCTGCAAAGGGAATGTGGAGAGCACACAGTTTCAGAGTGGCTGTTTATCTCAGCATTCTGCCCCTGCTCCTGTGTGAGGTCGTGACTCATGTGGTGCTCTCCTGTCTGGGAGACATTGTGTGCCACCTGGCTGTGCAGCAGGCATCTTCCGTGGGTGCCCTGGGAACAGGCTCAGCCTGGGAGGACGAAGCTGGGATCAGAAATCATTTTGTCAGCTTTAATGCACTTCACTGACACCAGGATGTCAGAGAGCAAGATTTTCCATTCTGTCATCTGTGTCCAGCTCAGGGCTTTCCTTGGTAGGATAATCCAATTTTTCACTGGCAGACAGGGTGCTTTCTGGCATGCTGTTCCCTGATGGGAGCTCACACATAGACATGTGCAAAGTACCTGAGCAGGGCTTCAGGGCCATGGTTCCTACCCCAACACAGGACAGCTTCCAGGAACGGGACACTTTCCGTGAGAACTGGGATGTTTTCAGTGTTTAGCTTGTTTCATGGCTTGTGTTTGTTAGAGCTGAAGCAGCTTTTGCATTCCTGATGAAAGAGTAGCTGAAGTGCATCAAACAATTCAAAAGGCAACACTGATAACAGCAGAGTTTCTGTTTAGAAAATTCTGTTCTTGTGACCTTGATATATTTTCAGAGTTTTTGGACAAAGCATGGCTTAAACACTTCTGAAAAACAGCAGAGATGCTGCCCTTTTGAATTGCATGGAATCATATAAACCACCTCAGGTACCTGCACAAATATTGTGCATCTCCTCTGAGCTTCTGTGGCCATGGGACAAGCTCAGCATCCTCATCCCAGGACCTGTGTGTGAGTCCAGAGATGACAATGTGAGAGAAATGTGCTTCATGACTGTGGAGACTTTCAATAGCCACTATATGGGCCTGAGGCTTGTGGAAAGCAGGTCATCTATAATGATGTCCTTCCTGAGCAATAAAGCTGAGTAGGAGATTAGAGGTCCCTTCCAACTTGAATTTTCCTGTGATCCAAGACAGCCCGGACCACAGCAGGGGATGTTGTTGACAGTTAGGGCTATTGATGGGTAGGGGATGACTTGACCTGTGCCAGCCATAGAGATTTGGGAAGGGGAAGCTGAGGTTCACCCAGGACTGCTCTGTGGCCGTGGTAGAGCTGCAGGGTCTGCAGCATGGCTAGGCTTCTCCACCTCTTAGTGCAAGGTTACACACCAGTCACATGCAGTCCAAGGGTAGATAAAATAATCCACCTACGGAGGGAACATGCTGTTTCCTTGTCCTTACAACTAAAGCAGCTCCTGCTGGCCACTGACAGGGTCATGTCTGGATGGAGTTCAGCTTGTTTAGGACACAAGGCATTTCTTATGTTCCCAACTGATCACAAAACAAAAGTGTTTTGGAAATTGCTATCTACCCATCCAGCATATGGACCAGGATCTTTGCTTATCCCTGGGTCTCTCAGCCAGGTGCTTGCCAGCAGCTCAGAGCTGTTGCAGCCCAGTGGGCTCCATATGGTTGCTGCTTTCTCTCTGCTAATTGCCACTGCAGCAGCCACCCTGCCAGGGTCTCTCCTTATTTGAACTGAAGTGGCCTGATTCATGAACAGACTGTGAGTAATCCGGCTTGGCCTCTGCAGTATGCATAGGGAAAGCTGCAACCTCTGCTCAATACCTGAGAACATTGCAGATAGAGAAGGCATGAAATATGGCTCCCTACAACCCAAAGAAGATAATTCACCCGATTTTGCCATTTATTTTCATCACAGCCCCTGAGTGTTACTCATCAGGAGTCCTGCAGGATCCCCCTCCAGTATGCATGCTGTCCATTGGTGGCCTTGTTCAATTCTCCTGTGCAAACAGGGCATATGTGGGTCAGGCTATCTTTGTCCCAGGCTATTTATATTGCATGACACGGTGCAGAGCTCTTCTTCCTCAGCCTTTGACGGACCTGGCCGAGTTCCTCAGCTCTGACAATTTAACTGCTCTGAGTGCTTTGACTCTTAAGGAGCACAGTTCATAGATGGCTGTGGTTGCTTGGGGTTTGGGGATCACATCTCCACTTTGGTGGGAACAGTCAGAAAGGTACTCCAGTGGTCTCCTCTCAGCTGCAGGTGTCTGGCCCCTGCTGGCACCTAGGACTGAGAAGCAATGGGAAACAGGCTGGTCTGGGGTAAATCTGCTTTATTTGTCTATGTTGCTGCTGTCTTTGCATCTTAATGTGTGAACAGAACAATTTCTCCAGAAGGGAGAACATTTCCTGTGGAATACAGACCCAAATCAACCTTGGTACCTGATGTGCATGAGCCAAAGCTCTTCTAGAGCCAGTGAAGCAAGACGGCTTAGATGAATAAGGCACATGGTGCCCTAGTGTCGCCAGCATCTGGCCAGCCCACATCTGCTGCCTGCAAGGTTCAGGAAGTCTGAAACCGATGTGATGCCAAATCCTCCTGGCTGGGACGGGGTTCTTTGGCCAGGGACCGCACCTCTGAGGTCAGCACTGTCACACTGACATTGACTTATGTGCTGCTCTACCCTGACTGTCGCGGCCTGTGTTTATAGTCTGCCTCCAGCCGATGGCAGGGAATCTGGAACAGTGTGGGTGGCCCTGGGTGACTCTGTGCGTTGTCACTCTGCTTGGACCAGAGGCATTGCTCTATGAGCTGTACCACTCAGCTTGTGGATTTCCCCCATCACTGTCTCTCTTCCAGCCTGAACTCATATTGGGTTTGAAATACAGAAGGTGGCTTCTTGGTCCATTTTTCATCCTCATTGCTAATTATCTGATGGAAAAAAAGATAGAGATTCTTGCAGAACAAACCATTTTTTTGCCAGTAAGATGCTGTTGTCTGTATTCTTCTGAGTAATGCACCTCAGGAGTGTCTCCTGGTGACTCACACCAGCAGCTGCTGCATTTATCCAAAAGGTAGTAGAGCTTTCCAGAGCTCCCAAGCACCCATGTAACCACAGGTGAACATGCCTAGAGAAATGCCCGCAGTGACTAATACATTTTTAAGTATATGTATATATGTTTTTTTAAAGAAGTGCTCAATGAGAGGCAGTTTCCGACTAGTGAGCCACCAGACATACCTTGCTGTTACCTGTGACCACCTGGCTCCCAGAGGGCTCATCTAACACTATGAACTCAGTCTCTAAGTAACTCACATGGACACAGCTCCATTGTCCCCCAGCCTGACTTCCTCTCAGGTGACTTGGCAATTGGTGTTCTGGGAGGAAGTGAGCTAGTCATCCCTTTTATCAACTGTTGTACCTGCCAACAGACACATTTAGATCAGACTTGAGAAAGGCAGTGAGGTATGGGCAGGGATAGAGAAGCCTCTATTTGTTTCTGTGACCTAGAGAAGTCCACTTGGGAGCTCTTTTGCTGTCCTTATGTGCCATTAAGGTGGCAACTTTGTCTCATAGGATTAATGCATTTCCAACTCCTGTGGCTATTTAAGGTCTCAAAATGAGCCTGGGTGTTGGTAGAGGATTGACAGATTCCCCGCCCTCAGCACACTGGACATGCTGTCACTACTGCAGGCAGGGAGTTGTGGTCAGCTGGTGTGCTGGTGAGCAGTGCTGGCTTTGCGTGTGCCTGGTACTAATCCCTTGCTGCTCCTTAATCCTGCTGAGCTCTGAGGGAAGAGGGAGGGTGGTCTCACCACAGAGCAGTGTCACCAGTTGTACTGCATCCCAGTGTCGCACCAGGCTGCCAGGGCTCCAAGCAACCTTTGCTTTTGTTCCTTGCTCTGCAGCAGTCTTGGGTGCATGTAGGGGATGTGCTTCAGAGGCTCAGTCCCACATGGTGTGTGAGACCTAATGCCCAATGAATTTCTCACCCAGGACTTTAGATATGCTTTGCAAGATTCAGCCAGGACAGATCCAGTCCCTGGCGTACAGGAGGCAGCAGGACTACCTCTCCTCTCTTCAACACAGATTGCTGAGAGCCTCCAAGGACCACCCTTCCTTTCTAGGTGTCCTTGTGACCACTGCTTTTATTCGTTAACATTTCCAAGTCTATCATGGAGAACATAAATTGCTCCAGAGACCCCTTCATGCTACTGGGAATGCTCTGTAGCTGACATGAAGGTACAAGGCCATAGATCTTGGCCATAGACCAAAGATGGGGAACAAAACCAGTCCGATACCATGCAAGTCATCCTTTCAGCCTTCCTGCAGCAGTGCTCTCAGTCTTTTCTGCAGTCTCAGCTTGTACTATGGTGTTATTCCTCCTGCCTAGTTTCATATGACCCTCAAATTCCTCCTCTGAGCATGCCTTGGTCACACAGAGAAATCAGCACGTTTTGCTCTGTCATTCTTGGCTCAAACGTTGTCTCTGGAGCTCAAGAGAGCTCTGGTGCCAAGCAGGGCAGGGTTCTGCATTTTTCTGCTGTTCCTCTAATGACTTGCCAAGAGGGGAAAAAATGGTCTGTTGAGATGTGCGCTGTTAACCATCTCCGATATGCTCTCTGTTTCAGGTGGTCTAAGCACAGCAGTGGGTTATCCACTGGACACAGTGAAGGTACAGCTTGGAATTTTATTTCTTTACTACAAACTGAAAGCAAGCAGGCTCTTTTGCTTTCTTACTCCCCCTTTTAGTCACATGACAATGCTTTCATCTTTGTTAAAGTCAACATATTTATTTTGTTGTGTGATTTTTTTTAAAAAACCTCACAGACAACAGGGATACTGTTTGGGGATACTATTTTATGGCTAACTAACTGGTTTGCTGCTGGCATTTGTTGATGGTGGTCCCTGTATTCCTAGGTGAGGATTCAGACTGAGAGGCATTACAGAGGGATCTGGCACTGCGTTAAGGAAACATACAGGACAGAAAAAGTAGGTACCTCCCGTTGGAATTACTGATACCAGTATGGATGTGTTGTCTGAGAGGGGCAGAGCCGCCTCTGTCAGACTGGGGAGGACAGGCAGCGGTCACATGCCACCACTTGTGGGGAGAAGGGTCTGGATGAAGTTTTGCTTTGCCAATGAGCTGTAAAATGGAAATAAACGCTGTCTCAGCAATGTACGAGCAGTGTTTTGGGGCAGATGCTTCCCCACACCATTCCTTGCAGAAAGTGTTCTTCTTCCTCTGTTCCCAACTAGGTTTGGGGGTTTTACAAAGGTGTGTCTGCGTCAGTTCTCATGGTGTCCGGGATTTCTTCCGTTTCGTTTGGCACCTACAAGAACTCCCTCTGTACAATCTGCAAGCTGCGGTACGGGGCTGCAGATGCCAAGCCGTCCAAGCTGGATGTTTCTCTCGCCGGAGGTGCTGCCGGCGCTGTCCGGGTAGGTAAACAGCCGAAAGGGAAAGCCCGACAAGAGACCTTGTGCGCAAATGTAGGAAGCTGGGGAAGCAGCCACTGTTTTCTGTGCGAGAGGCCACAGGGGAGCCTGCAACAAGCGTAGGAGGTTTGTTTGTGCAAGGGGCCGTGCTCTGTCTGCGCTGGCCCCTCGCGGGTCAGCTCCGTAGTGTGGCCAAGTCCTGCCAGGCAGCTCTTGCCAGCTTTTTGCCTTAGAGTGGCAAATCACGTAAGAACACGCTATAAAGAGTGACACAGACCTTGGCTGTGAATGCAGAAAATGGAAGGAAAACAACCTGGGCAGCAAAGTGTCCGAGTGGCTCTTTCTGTGGGTGAGAAAGACGTAACTCGTGTCTTGAAGCAGAGGCCGGTGTTTGGACAGCGGCTGCACGGCGCTGCTGTAGAAATGGGCAGCGCACAGCATTGCCTTGTCAGCACTCACAACTCAGCTTGTCATCCCTGAAAGGTGATGCTGCCTGGCATATGGGCATGATCCCAGGACAGGGAGGGGAGGCTGAATCCCGGAGCACTTTGCCTTAAGGAGATGGATTCCTAGGAGCCTCTGCAGACGCTGTGAATGTGGCAGAGCTCACCCCAGTAGCCCAATGGTGTGCTGGGCAGAAATACGTGACTTATGACAGGCAATCCTCTTACAGAGCAGTCCAGATGGATGGGTTTCTATGTGTTTCCTAGCAGGCAAAGCCTCTACTTAACACAGGTTATTTTTTTAAAGTCTTTATGGCCTTTATTCCAAACACAGATCCTAATAAGAGACTTGATATATCACAGAATCACAGAATGTTAGGAGCTGGAAGGGACCTCGAAAGATCACCCAGTCGAACCCTCTGTCAGAGCAGGATCACCCAGATTAGCTGTAGCTGAGGACACCCCCTTTCTATGCCAAATTTGTCACTGGTATTCAATATCCTCTGATTATTTCTGCCTCACCTTCCACACTGCACATTGCAGCTCTGTTTTTTTCCTGCTGCTGAGTGGGATCTAGTGAAGAGAGGGAAAGAGGCTGGAGCTTGCCGGCTTCAGGAAAAATTATTGGCTGAACAGGTGGGAGACAAGGAATTTGTGGGAGGGGATCAATCAAAACACTGTTTAAATGAGATGGTTAAAATACCATCCTCTGATGTCACAGGTTGTGCTGATGACCCCTAGTGAAGTTGCCAAAGTTCGCATGCAGACTCAAAGGAACCCACACCCTTCCGTCACATCACCCCAGCCTGTTTCCAAGCCAAAGTACCAAGGATCTCTGCACTGTCTGAAGGTGATTGCCAAGGAAGAAGGTTTTGGGGGTCTCTACAAGGGCTGTTCTGCATTACTCTGCAGGGATTGCGCCTCGTCTGCAATATATTTCCTTACCTATTCTGCACTGTGTGACTGGCTCACACCAGCTGGGAAAAATAAACCAGGTAGGTGTCCGACAGCATCTGGCCTTACCTGCATGGTTGGTTTATTTAGTACCACGCTACGAGGGAAAACAGGTTCTCAGCAAACATCACCCAGTACCTATAAAACCTCACCCAGATCCAGTCCTTGCATAGGGTTGCTGTGTGTTTGCTTTCTGGCATCATGGGGTCACTCATACACTCCTGGCACAGATGCCAGCAGCTGGAATGAGGGGGCTTTGCCAGCATGACCTTGTCCCTCAGTAGGTACCCTTGTCCTGGTGGGAGGGGTGTTTGTCATACTCTGGTATCTAGTATGCAGGTATGAAATCCTCTTAATGCAGCAATAGGACATGTAACTAGAAATGAAACATGGACCTCCCTGATGAGATCAGGGTCAGCCCAGAGCTTGAGAATAAAGACCAGGTGCAGAATATAAATACACTTAAGCTTCCTGGCTGTGATTTGGCTCAAAAAAACAACTATCCACTTTGAGGAAAGATAAATTGGTGACATTTAGCAAAGCATTTTCCTGAGAATTATAAAAACAAGCAGACCCAGCTGAAGCAGGCGTGTGTGCTCTCAGGTTGCACTGCATCTAGCTCACGCAGTGTTAAAACAGACGCTGCCTCTTCATAAGCCGATAGGATGTACCTAAGAAGGAGTATGCTGTGAAATTGAGGGGCTGCTCGGTTTGTGTGAGATCACTGAAAGCTCACAACTGCAAGAGCTGGCCAAAACAACTGCTGAACACCATGGAAGTTAACCAAGTTAGTTAACAAATCTGAGATGCTTGTAGCCGTGTGAGGCTGGAGTTAACTGCTTCATTCCTGCAGGGTTCCTTGCTGTGCTGCTTTCTGGTGGTTTCGCTGGAGTCCTGGCCTGGGGATTAGCCACTCCCATGGATGTCATCAAATCACGGATGCAAACAGATGAATCGGATCAGCACAAGTACAGAGGCCTCATCCACTGTGCTAGAGAAAGTGTGAGGAGGGAGGGTGCCAAAGTGCTTTTCAAAGGACTGGGATTGAACTGCATTCGTGCCTTCCCGGTGAACATGGTGGTGTTTGTAACGTATGAAGCTGTACTGAGGCTTACAGATCATTATACAAAAGAAAAATAGCTTGTGCCACTGTTCAGAGGTGTGTTTTATTAGTCTGGGTTCTTTTCTAACATAGGATCCACAAGCAACTGCCAGGTGCCATCTTCTCTGACGGACAGCATAAGAAGTATGGACATTTCAGCACAAAGCTGGATGACTGACAGCTTTGTTTTATTCTTATAAGATTACGAACTCATCAGGGAGTCGTGGACTTACATAAACCCTCACTTTTATCTCATTAATGTATTTGGACTGTAGCTGCCACTTAGGCCCTTGAAACCTTTGCAAATATTTATGTCCTTAAAAAGCTGCTAGCCTGATCAGAGATTTTGGCAGAGGTTTCATTTCATTTTCTACTGGTGCAGAAAATGATCTTCGCAGCAAAGGCAAGTGTTGGGGGGAGTTGGTGTTAAATCTTAGTCCAGTGTGTGCTCTGCACACTCAGTGCCTGTGTTGCACTCACTGAGTAACTGACCTCGTTGGTGCTTCAGGCTGCAACTTCTCCTTCCCAGGTGAAATTTTCACAAAGAACTCTAGTTCCATTCCCTTGGTAGCAGGTAGGAGATATGAATCTCCTTGTTTCCTGTTGACCTTCAACGACTGACAGCCATGGTCTGTTTACATAATGGTCTCACTGAAAGTGAAACCAGACTGGGATTCCCGTAAAGCATCTGGTTTTTCTCCCTGTGCAGCCCTGAGGTCTAAAGCATCAGCCCTACAGAGGTTATCCTGAACTTGGCTCAGTTTTGGAGACAATCTGGCTCTGAGGCGGGTTAGGCAAATTAAAGGAGAATTGGAAAGCTGTAGAGTGTAATTAAGATTTACTACTTTTAATGCTTGCATACTCTCCTCACATTTAACTACAGTGTTTGGAGGAGCCAAATGTTGGGGTTTTTTTATCAGTGGTACATTTGGATAGAATTTCTCACTGCCTTAACAACTCTTTTTCACAAAGGTATGAAGTTTCATCACTGTGTCAGTTAAAAACACACCACCACCCACACTGAAAGTTCCTAAACGCAGGAATACTTTAATTTGCTCATTCCTCCTCAAGGGTGACATAAAAGTTTTCTATCTCCATTTTAATCCCTGGAGGATGATATCTGGAGCCGACTGGATTCAGCCCATCAGATTCTGCTGAGAGTGTGGATTTTGGTAGGGAAGAGGACAGCTAATTTCAAAGGTGTTCTCATATTCAGGATGGATGTCCTTCTGGTCCACAGCCACTTTTACCAGTTGATAGCATAGCCTTGACTACACTGACAGTAATTTTACAGCAGACAGAAGTTATCAGCCACTCTGGACATATTAAAATGGATCTGATACTAAAAGGAGACATTTAAAAATGACATGTTCTACTAGAAAAGAATAGAGGAGACCTCTTCCATTCCCGAGAGTGAGCAATAAAAAGCTCTAAGTGTCCTCCTGAAACCTGAGTTTTCAATTAGCTTTTGAAACATGTCCACAGCCATGCTATCACACCACCGGCATATATTTTTCTCTCAAGAGTCTATCCAGCTCTTGCAATTGTCCAAGACCTGGGTTCAAAGACCATGCAGGTGCAGAGTATGTCACCTGAAAGAGGACTGACATGAAAACCCAGATTCTCTCCCAACGTGCTTATGGCCTCAGGAACCTACCAACCCGTTACTTTTTGGGGCATCAGCACCAAATTTCCTTTGCTCAGAAAGTCCTTGTAACAGAAGATACAGATAAGTCTTCAAGATTTAGTTTTAGATTTAATAACCACTCTTTTAATGTGGTTCTCGAGTCTACTACTCTCACCTCTCTACAAGAGACACGGCTGACTGAATGCTGGGTGGTGAGTTATCCCAGCTCTGCCTGGATGCTTTCTGGAGTCAAACTCCTCTATTCCAACCTCTTCTCAGGCACTACATCCTCTGAAGAGAAGTGCTCACCAATTAGACTAAACAACCATTTATTGTTATGCAGTGTGGATACCATCCACGGTCAGCTCAAGGTTTGAAAATAAAGTAGCTGAGCTTTCTAATAGGCTCACATATTAAATGACTAAAAATGTCCTCTCCTGCATGTGTAACTGAACTACAGCTGGTTTCAAGAAACAGAAGTTACAGATGAATAGTAAAAATGAGTGGAAACACAGTGGAAGCCAGCATGAGTGGCTAAGAACTGTTAGGCTCAGGGCATTCAGCACCATGTAAAAGCAGGTTCTCAAGTGGCCCAAACAATTACCACAGGAGACCTAGTTCTACCTTCAAGCAGTTATTTCAGGAAGGTAACTCTTTTGCAATTCATCCTGTTCACAGGCCTCTACAGGAAAAAAAATATACATAGTGTTTGGGTGACAACCTGCCATAGAGCAAGAACTCACAGCTCATTCACACTGATCCAACCTCCCAGCAGGACAGGAATTGACTGTGTAAGTGCTGCAAACACAGGCACGGAAAGAGGAACCAGGTTTTGTTTAATGACATGACACATTGTACTTATGATCTATTTCACTATATACACACCAAGATGGGTGTTTTGGCTTTTGCATTCCAAAACTAGGCTGCTCTATTCTCTTATTTCTCCTTATTACACTGACCTTGAGCTACTCTGATAATCTCAGAACTATTTATTCTGATAAATTAGCTAGACGAGGGCCAGCTAATTGAATGAAAACATCACAGTTGCTGTGCTGATAATGGGTTTACATTGCTACAGGGCCTGCAGTTTGTGATATAGATGATCTCTTTCAGTAAACAAAGTCAGTGGCCTTGAAAAACCAGAAAAACATCTTTATAAAGCAGATTCTGCTTTATGTTTTCAGGTTGCTGATAGCTCCTGATTTCTGACAGTGTTTAGAAATATCCAAGCAGGTTTCAGAATGCCATTTCCCCTTGCCAAGGAAGTCTCATGTGAAGCTGTTCACAATCTGTGCTCTGCAGACAACAGCAATCGTGGAGTACCACGTTTCCACTGAAGTACCAATCTTGATGCCAAACCTACTGAAGCCTCCCTGTAAACAGGTCACACTACACTGACACTCCCCTATTTTTGGGACACTGTGAAATCCAACATCCATCCCTGCTTGTGAACAGTTACACTATGGACAACTGACTCGCTCGCTTTCTCTGGGAGCTATCTGGATCTACCTTCAGGATCACATAGAGCGGGTATAAGGCACTCTCACCACTTGAAAGGCACTGGCTCTGCAGACTGGATCCAGTCCTCGATGGACTGGATCCAGTTTTTCTTCATCAGATGAAGAAATCAACACCTAAAAGGGTAGGAAGAGAGGCTGAAGATAGATTGAATGTAAATTAAGCCTTTTATTTAAAAAAAAAGTATAATAAAAAAAGTTCCATACAGACTTTTATCTACATTTTTATTACAGTGAGATGAACAAAATACAAACAAGTTGAGGAAGATTTAATGAACATTTCCTGAAAACATCCTTAGACATTTCACTTGCACTTTTTAAGACTGTGGTGGCTTGGCTTTTAAATATCTCCGGGACATGAACTGCAATTGTCAGAGATTTAGGACTTAGCAAAGACTCCTCTGACAGGCTGTATCATTTCAGAAGCATGTTTGTAGGAATCTGACAGAGTACTTGAGTAAGGCGCTTGCTCAGTAAACAAATACTAAATAATTTTGCTATCACTTTCCTTTCTAGAACTTTCAAAACAGGTTTTAATTGCTGTGTTATAAAATTAACCCATATGCTTAGTTAGAATAAAACACACTACTGATTCTCCCACAGCACGTTTCCCTTTCCTGAATAAAGGAAATAAATCTTGCAGGAAAGATCTGCATTCAACATTTTAAAGAAGAAATTTGCATTATGAGTTTGTAAAAGCCCTTTCAAAGTCCATTTAAGTCTTCCATTTTACATATAGCCTGGACTCGAAGAACAGGAAGGTCACTAATAATGTCTACAGTAACCAAGAGTTAGTTTATTTACTACTGGATTGAAGGAGCTACTTTTCTCATAATTACTCCACCACCTTAAAAAAAAAAAAAAAAAGCAAAAGCTTTTCTGCTTACTGTTTTAACACTTGCTAGCACCTTTATGACCTACAGACATAGATACTATGTCTGTAGGTCATAAAGAGACAAGTTGCTGGTAAATATTTAATACATTAAAGTCAGAATCATTAGCCTATGGATGTTAGCTCCCACAAACTGTAAAGACAAAAGCTCAGCATTGCTAGTTTCAACACAAGTTTGAAACACACACGCTAGGACTAAACAGGCCTTACATTTTGGTCTTTAATGGGTCCCTTGGACAAATGTAAACTACTGGGGTCACTTCACATACAACCTGGCAACAAGGCATTTTCAGCTCTGAACTGCAAAGTTCATTGCTGGAGAGGACATGTATGCTGTGTTACAGATGGCTCCTGGTGGAAGGCAGCAGCACCAGCTTCAGGCAGCACAAAACTGCCCAGTAGAGTCTCACATATTAACAGCCTGATCCAAGGTCTAGCAAAGTCAATGAGAAGTCTCACCAACCTTGAAACTTGTCCTTCAACCCAAGTGTCACCAGCCAACTTCAAAAGTTTCCAGTCATATTACAAATGTGCTTTTCTGGATTTTAATTTCTTCTTTGTGTAAAACAAATGCTACACTTGTCCTCTAGGCCCCACAGCACCGAACATGTTAGAGTTTAAAATCTTTCACACCTCATTCAAGTGCCTGCCTTATATTTCTTAATGAATTGCAAATACCACACATAAATACCCTCCTGTATTATCAAAGGTATTTTATTCAATGTATATAAGACTATACTTGGGCCAGCAACTTTCTATTCTAAATAAATAGAAGAGAAATATAATATTTTGCATTCAGTACTGTACATATAAAAAGAAATTAGCTAATAATTTGATTTTTCTTCCATAAATTATAGCAAAGACATTTAAGATCTAATAAAGGAAATAATTAAAATATTACATGAGGTATTTTAACAAAGTATATTTTTACACTAGAATACACCTTAAAATAAGTACCCCTAAGCTAAATGACCTGGTGCAGTAAAACAGGATAATACTAGTATCCTGTGTCCAGCAGCAACTTCATTTTCACAGTATGATTTAACACTTGGAATTTTTATAACTACAAACTACAATTTGCATTTCAATACTATATTCTGCCTGAGAACATGAAGGAAGTTTGCAACCTTGTGATAACCTCCTCCCTCCAGAGGTGGTCAGACCAGTTAAGGAGCTGCAGAAACAAAAGTAGAGCTGAGATTTCAGCGACTTGCCTCAGATCAAAGAGGATTGCAAAACCAGCCTGACGCTCTTTCTCCAGCGTTCAACTCACAGATCTCCATTGTTTCTGTACTGATTCCACGCCTAAGCCACCGTGTAGTGTACTCTGTGACACACACCATCTTTCTGCGTGCAGCCTGTTCCCAGTAGCTGCAAAAAACACGCAGTCCAGCAAACTGAGGTACACAGGACAAAAGGAAATGGAGCTACTAGTTATTTATTTGAGATACAACCTCTTTTCAACATATTTAAAACAATTTACAAGTTAGGCTTTATCACCAAAATGGAAGTTTTATTATTTATTATTTATATTTTCAACATGAAATACAATAAAATACAGTGTTGTGCTGACAGACGTGTTTTCTGCAAGATCAGGCAATTCTGTCTCATATATTCTGATTTTTAAATAGATATGAGTCCAATTTTAAGCTTTTCCTGTACTCTGACTCATTGTAATTCACTTAAAAGCAGTATTTATAAAGCACTGATTTCTGGCTGTGCATAACTAGGGAGTGATGACATACAACAGAAGACAACAACTATTCCATTTTGGTTTATCAAGTGGTAAGTTACATATGCATTTCTTCAAAACTCAAAAGCTAGCTTCCGTGGAGTCATGAACTGCTTCACCATTTCATCGGTGACCTGCTTCCGTCTCTCTTGATGAGCTGCTATCAAGGGCTGCAATGTTTCAATAAGAACCTTCTTCAGCTCCCCCGTTAGCAGTTCCCCACTTGTGTATGCCTGTCAAGAAAGTGTTGATTGCTAAATATGGTGTTCTGTGGGAAAGGACTCAGTGACAAGTATTTCTTTAAAAGCCTGGCCCCAGCAAATACAGAATTGGGTGTCTTAAAAATAAGCACGTGCCTTAGATCATGTGGTATCATTCTGAAAAGTAATCTGCAAAATTGCCTTTGAAAAGATTAAGGCAGCTTTCATTCCACATGTATCAAGTTATATGGACTGAATAAGCTATATTCACAAGAATTTAACTGGGAAATCCTTTAATCATTTGCAGGAAACGGAATATTTTCTCCTCAGAATCCCAGATCAAATCAACAGTGACCTTAAACTGTTTTCTGCAATAAGAGGTACAAATTATCACATTTTTCTCTCATTGCATTTGAATAAGAGATTCAATGGTATTCAAATATCCTTTTTATAGCAAAGATGTGAGACCCTGCATTCACACTGGCAGCCATATTCATGTTGGTAACCTGCTCTGCTACTGGCAAAGCTTTAGCAGGAAGCACAGGCTACAGCTGACTGGCTCAGCCCTGGTTTGAAACCATGGCTGGGGCCCTGCAACTGTGACCCGTCACAGCACTAACCAGGATAATTTTACCTCCCCTTGTCAACAAGTCATTCCTAATACCAACTGAAGGTGCAACAGCACCTTACTCAGCAATAGCAAAGCATGTTGCAACAAATAAACCGAATCACTGTAATTTCAGTTGCGGGTTTAGGGGAGTTTGTTTCTTTTTTATTTTATAAAAACACTGATATCACTTTCTCTGAGTATCCACTTCTGAAAGCTTCTCTCTCTGGCACCATAACTGAAACAGCTGTAATAATGCTGCTAGAAATGGTGATGTCATGCTCTCTAATCTGGTTCTAAGGCAGCACTGCAGAAAGCTGTGGTTTAGGATTTGAGCTCAGTTATGCCTATGCTTGTTGTAGTGGCTGGAGACTAATGGAAAACCGCTTAATGTGTCAAATGTGCTCCAGATTTCCACAAGGAATTTACAACAGTTTGCATGGGTATTAGTAGCTACCCAATCCTGCTCTTGTGTGAGAAATAGTAGAAGGCTGGAGAAGAAACTGTAGCTCTTGCCTTTCTTGCAGCTGTTCCCAGCAGGAGAAAGCTGATCGAGTGATGTGACATGGGTACTATCAACTACAGACACCACATTCCACTGAACACATACTGCCTAGAACTGGTGATGATCATATAGCTGAAAGAAGTGGAATGGCTTGCTACCACCCGTGGGGACAGGAGTCTGCCAGTCAGGTTTAAGGAAAATGCTGCTTACATGAATCAGCTTTTGCTGCTGCTCAGTGAATCGATTCATCACAGGGGTTTCTTTTTTGGTGATAAGAAAAAACAAAGAAAACCTCAGCAAGCTTTAGACATGAGCTTTTGTAATTTTGAGAGTATTTTGGTACCCTGCACATAAGAAACAGGCAGAATGTATTACACAATTAAAACAATATTAATACTAAGGTGACCTTATTTCAAAGGTAAGGGAGATATTGTTCTGCACAGTGTCCTTATGAAAACACCAAGGAATTCTTCTGGTTTTTTTTTTTTTTTTTTTTACAACAGTCCCCTTGGCAGCCTTCNGTTTTTGTTCTTTTTTTTTTAAAGTAGAGCTACAAAAAAGAGAGCTGTGAGAAAGAAGAACATTGTAAACAAACAGAGGTCTTATTATTTAAACTAGTAAGGAATGGAGAGCACAAGAATAACATCACAACTACCTTCCTAGAGAAGGTCCACAGGAGGACTTAGTTACAGCTTTGTCCTCACAACAAGGAAATAATAACATTATCTTCAACTTGACTACTTACCTGTTTCAGTTGTTCAAGCCTGTCATCATCTTCTAGGAAGAAAGTCAGGTACATAAAAGATACATCAACGTCACAATTACCTCCATACTTCCTATGCTCTTCAATAGTATCTCTGCCTCCTGAGAAGGCATGCTTGTTAATCTGAAACAAAATAATGATTTTATGATGTAATTTCTACTGAATTCTGGATTACTGTATTGTGAACAGATGTGTATCCTGATCCTCCAAATTCTATACTACGGACCCGCTGAAGGGTGAGCAGGGCAAATTAATGTTGAGCCTCAGGGCTGAAGTAGAGCCAAAAGCACGTCATCAGAAATCAACAGGGAAAAATGGCTACACACATACTCCTCACACTGCATAACCAAAAAACAGTCCACTCAAAATTCAGTCAATAAGGTTTTAAGTCTGTTTTTCAGAAGCTGTTGCCTGTTGGAAACAATTTGGGCTTTCAGGAAACTTATTTTATGTAAGAAAAAATAAGATGTTCACATCATCAAGAGATCAATTTTGAAAGGGATTAAGGAGGCATGGAGAATATTTTTGAAAAGCCCTAGACAGAACCTAGTCTCCTACTCTCAGGGAAAAGAAAAAGAGAAAGCAAAGTTAAAGATTACAGAGCCCTGGCCAGAATGGCTAATACTGGACAAATGTCCAAGTGTTCAGTCTAAAAATAGAACACTTGCTGACACTCCCACCCTCTTCTCAATGAGGAGATGAACATCACTGCTGAACAGATCTGAATGATGGTGCTATTCACAGCAAATTCAGAAATCACCAGCCAACTGAAAACTTTATACATGTGCAAAATTCTCAGAGGATGCTAATCTTAGAGAAAATAACTTGCCAGGAAGAAAAAAGTATTTCCCAACCATAAAGTTAGCTTTCATTTGGCTTGTATCTTTTCAGGTATCATCCATCAGCCAAGAGACACAAATGCATATGAAGTAGATTTTAATTTTTTTTTCCATTAGTCTGCTACATTGGTACTTTATATATTTACAACTTCTGAATATTCTTATCATCTGTATTACTCTCTAGTGCTTTTTTTGACTCTTTCTAACCACCACATTACAGATAATGCCTTGTGGTAACAAATTACATACACAAATGATGCACTGATGAATATCTTAATAAACTGTCATCTGTCACATTACATCTATTATTATATCACTAAGGTGAGGGATTAAAAACATTGTGCAAGGTGAAACCCATTACTGTTTTATACAAAATGTTTCCTTATATTCAAGTTCATTTTTTCACATATTCTGGCACCTACTTGTTGACTGACGGTTCCAATGATATGTAACAGTCTTCTCCCTGAATTGCTACCGACTTAGAATCTAAATAACAGTTTCTAGGACCAGAGACAAATAATTGAGCTGTAATTTGGTGCTGCTCGATGAAATAAGACTAGTTTATTATAATGCTGCCATTCATCTCAGATTTAGTGGAAGCTTTTCAGACTTTCGGAATATTTAATAATATTTAATCTTCTGTTACCTCTAAGTTTTGAGCCTGGTTACTTAGCAATGTATTAATGGTCTGAAAAATGCTATATACAGTATTTTTTTGAGCAGTAGCAGTGCTCTTTTTAATGCTCATCCATCACTAGAAGACACCTTTCCTACTCTAATTGGAAGAATATTACCAGGATTACCATTAACCATTCATCCCCTTTCTGAAATTACAGTCTTTTTTTTAATAAAGCACCTACTTAACTGCACAAATAAACTGGAATTACTATAATCCCAACACATGAAAAATTTGAATTTCTTCAAAACAGTACTGTTTAATCAAATTTTCCATAAGATAATGAATCATTATGTAATTACTGCAAAAGAATTTGACCTATATATGAGTTTGTCAATCTTTAGAGAATTTTTTTCTTGTTTTGACAAATAGTTATTTCATGGCTGGTTATTGCACCTAAAAACCCTTTTCCAAAGACTGAATTTTTTTTATTTTTTTTAAGTAAGTATAAGGCAGGTGAATTTTTGTCAAACTAAATCATCTGACTCTGGGTGAGATCTTACTCCGAGCTAGAAGGAGCTCTAGGAACATACCTAGATAGGAAAAAATACACCTTGTAAAATTCAACAAAATATGTATTCATCTATTTGAGGAAGGAGTGCATGGCGGCAGCAGCAGACACCCAAGCAGCAGGAAAAGTCTGACCTGTGTTGTAAGAGCCACTGTGTAACACTTGGTGCTCCCAGCATGGAGAGGCAGTCGAAACAGAGACCCATTTATTTGATTTATATCACAGACTGTCAGATTTCAAAACTATGGCAACATAATATTTATGTTTAGAGCACAAGCCTCCACAGCTCTTCTTACACCACTGCTCTGTAGACATCAGGTAACCAAACATGTTATTTGTACATTACTCCAACTAGTGTTTCTACTGTTAGATTTGCTGGCAAGGCAAAAGACCGTATTTGACAGTCTAGATTAATTTGCATAACAGTCAATCCCTGAAGATGCTTTGCAAAGAAACATAGGAAAAAAGATGCAGAGATGTTCAAAGAAAACTTAATTGCCATTGTAACTGTGACGACCACTACTCATCTTTGTTATAAAGCTTTGTGCTTTTATGTTTTGCAGGTCCTTACCTTTGTCTTGATTTGTTTGGGTGTATCAGTGAGGAAGATGGAGGAGTTTGGGTCACTAGCACTCATTTTTGTCTGTGCTCCTTGCAGGGCTGGGAAGAAGACTGAGTGCAGTAAGGCTGGTTTAGGCTGTCCAATTCTTGGTGCTACATCTCGGGTCATTCTAAAATAAGGATCCTAAAACAGCCATTAATAAAAGAAAGGAATTGGAAAATGCGATTTAAAAGGGGACTACTACTGACTTGTTTGTCCCTTAACATGTGGTTTTAATAAAAAAAAAGACCCCAAACCCAAACAAACCCCCCCAAAACCTCACAAAACATTCCAGAACCTATCTAATCCAGTTCATCCAGAAGAACAAACAAAATTACCATTTATTTTTTTTTTTTACATTTCCAGAGTTTTGCTGTACACTCCAATTTTCTCAATTTATAGGCATATTTACAAAGATTCATATCAACTCTGGCAATTGTGAAAACTATGCTTAGTAACCTGGGGATGGATGCAGACCAAGATGCAAGCTTCCTCACAAGGCATTTAACAACCAGCGCAGAATCTGAATGAAAACCATGATCAAGCTGGCAGTGCTGTGCTGATCATCTTAAACCAACTGCAATAACACTACTGCATGGTATCGTGGCTGATCAATGTAATTATGTCATCTTCCAGTGACTATCCCTGTGACTAAAACAGCTGGATTCAGACAGTGCAGAATTTGATTCCTACAAATAATACTTCTTTAAAGTAATGACATATTTGTAGCAAATATTCTTCCACCCTCTCCATATAGATCTGAACTGTTAAGTTCTCCATAAGCAGTCTCTCCATATGGAGATCTATATGTTTTGCAGCTTTTCTGGCAACCTATTTCACTGCTTCTTTATTCTTACTGATAGACGCTTTTTTTCCTATGATTCAATGTAAATTTCTTGTGTTTAGTGTCCAAGTTAAGCTCCTTGCATCTCGTTCTAGTTACCACAGAGATGGCCAAAAGTTTCTTCCTACCCCCGTATTTCTGAGTAGGTTTTGCTGTCTTTGCTTTCCGATACGTCAGCTCACTGAACTGGGTTGAGATCAAGACAGGTCCAAGTCTGGCAAGAATAAGTATAGCACGAGTACATCATTGTTGGGTTAAGCCTCATCTTTGTTAGGACACAGCACAGTATCCTTTTATCTCTTCCAGCTTCTGCCCCAGAGGTGCTTGCAGGAATGTTTTACAGATGTTTTGATATACCACAATGAAGCTTGAAGGGTACATTACACACAAAAAAATAAATCCACAAAAGCCAAATTAAATATGATTTTCTTACCTGATCGATAGCACATGGGATAAGACACTGAATGTTCTCCTTGCCACTGAAGATCTGTGGAAATGAAGAACTGAAGGACGGTGCAGCCTGAATAGCAGGAAAGCTGATCTTTCCTAGAAAACAACAGGTTTGAAAAAGCTGAGCAGCCAATACAAGCAATGACATGTAAAATGCCCATGTCAATCATTCAGATATACGTTGGTCTTCAACTGAGTATCTTTAACAGGCACTGTTGCCTTAACCTGAGGATAGGGTTTCATTTTTACCTCTATGATGTCAACAAACCTTCAACTAACATAGAAACTCATGAAAACAGGCAGGCTGTGATCACAAAGGTCCCAGAAAGGTTTATCAATGAATTATTTACCCTTCTCAGAAATACAATTGACCATATCATCAGGCTGAGCTGCTCATTTTCTCTTTGTGAGACAATAACTACTTATAACCACCACTATATGCATGCCATACTTGTGCAGCATCTCTGATGTCCCCGGTTTTCTTTTTCATACAGTGCCCAATCACACAGTGACCAACCTGCTTCCCCGATCAGAATCATCTCAGAACAGAAAGTAAATTTTTTTCCAAACATGCAATGAAATCATTATAAATAGTAACACTAACTTTACTGGCACAATGTTAAGACAGAAGTGGGAACCTGATCCTCGCCTACAGTGAAGGCTGTACAGCCTGGTTACTGGTCAAAGAATGCTGTTAGTGCTCAGAAACACCAAGGTTTTAATGACATCTTTGACAGAGAATTTTTTTTTTCACCAGTGTGATAGAAACCTGCAACCACAGTGAAGTAAATAAAAGACAGAGTTACCCGGCACCTTGAAAAATACACTTTTGACAGCTTATTATTTTTTCACATATATGTATAACTGTGTGTGTTTTAATAGGACTTTTTCTGAAAAGTTCTGAAATAGTTCTATATCCTGGGGACCTGATGTGGTGCTTGGTGTCGCACACATCACATGGTGCTTTGTATTTTGCTCTTACTAAGGCCAGAAATGTAGATATGCTATAAATTTCACTGTAAAGTGTGAAATAATAACACAATAATAACCTTTCAGATTCAACCTAGAAACACAGCTCTTCTTGCTGTTATTATCCATTTTGTGAGTAGCAGATACTGATCCCTTTAAAATATTACTTAACAGTGTCACAGAAAGTGAAAGTAATATGAGTTACTACAAGTGGTGCTTATTTCCTACCAATGCAATCACTGTCTGTAAAGCCAAAGATGCCTTTCACTTGGTTAAATGTAACATGCTTCTGAACTTTGACAATGTTTTTGTAGAATCCAGTACTTGTCCTGTGAAAAAGTGGAAAAATAAAATGAGAAGTTTTGGACTTTTTCTGACCCATTGAGATGATAATTAGAGAATTATTTACAAACAAGTATTTTATGCCTTTAAAGTTTAATTTTTTCTCTCTACCCTCCATCATTTAATGAAAACATTTTTTGTCACAATTAACTCTCTTAATCCAGAGATATTTTGATTTGGAAGTGGTGCCAAAATGCTTCATGGAGCCTGAAGTTTACTTATCCAAACTCAGGCAACTTGAATGGATCATAACTTCTGTGTATCCTATGCAGGACACTGTGGTTCAACCGAAGGAATAATAGCTCAAATCCTCAAAATTCTCATTTTCTACAGGTTATGTTCCCTGGCTGGACTTTCTCTTTCACCACATATAGCAACAGCTTTTCCAAATCAAAATAGCTCAACAACTTCTTCCCCCCACCCCTCTTTTTTTTTCCTTTCTCCCGAAGAGGTGAAGCACAAAAACCAGCAGTTGTGACCTGGCCTCCTTCAGCCACAGAGCAAATCTGTGTTAATGCAACTTTTCTAAGGCAGGAGAGTCAGGGAAGTGAAAGGAGTAAAAATGCTCTGCAGGCTTCACACTGAGGGGCTGTATGCTACGCAGCATGTCCAACCCTAACAGATTCTCTCACCCAAGTCTTTAAGGAAGCTCATCACTCCACATAGAAGAACAACACCAACTCCTTCAGTTCTGAATCCCGCCATAAAATTTCTTCCTTGAGAAGGCAGTTCCAATAGTAGTTGTTTTTTCTTAAATCCTCTTTCAATTTTACTCAATGTTAAAATAATAATCTTTCATGCTCTATTATTAAATTAATTGACTGCTACAAGTTGCTGGGATGCCTTTCAGTAAAGCAGATAAAATGTAAACACATCTCAGATTTTTGATACTCCCTTAAATAATTCAGTCTAGAGATTTCTTGAGAGCTTAAGTATGTTTACAATTTAGCTGGTTTAATATATTTTTCATAATTTAGCATTGCACTTACTCATTTGTTCATATGTTATATAGAAGCATGGAAAAAGGCAGAAACATTAGTAAGTTTCCTTTTTTAATTAAGTGTTGTCTAACTTGTCTTAAAGCTTCCAAATTTAGACACATTTACTAAAACACTGCTGGCTGCAAGAGTTGGAGAGAAAATACATATTCTTTTCATTACAACCCCCTACTGAAACGTGTACTTACCCCAAATAGTCTAAATCAGAAAATATAAAGGTTTTATTGATATCAAAACCACATGCAATGATGTCTTTTGCATTTTCTCTAGCATACTCATATGCCTTCTCAGTTGTCAGGTCCTTCCAAAGGTATTTCTCATCATCAGTTAACTGTATGACTAAGGGCACATCAAATACTTCTTGCAGCCACCTAATAAAAGCAGAAAGATTTTCTCAAAGCAAGTTAAAATGAAGACGTCTCACAGCTAAAATATTTGTATACATCTAAACAAAAGTATATAAAGAGGTCTGCTTCTCTTTTCTTTGTATGCATATGCAGTTTGTTGATGTTCACCTCAAACAGAACTCTTTTCAATGCATCATTTTGGCAGATCCATGAACCACATTCAGCGATTCCTTAGGAAAAAAAAAGGTTTTAATTAATATAAATGGTGAAAATAACTTACTTCGTGAATATAAATGGGATAAGATGACCAACATGCATAGCCTGAGAGGATGGCCCTCTGCCTGTATAAAGGTAAAATGATTTCTTATTTTCATAAGCATCAAGGATTTGGTCCATATCTCTAAAGATAAAAGAGAGAAAACACAACACAACTCTTTAGGAAGAAACATCTATAGAAAAACAGAAGCTATAGAATAGCTTCTATATATACTCAAGTTCTATAAATGTGAGTGCTTTTAAAACCAAACATACTTATAAATAAAAAGCAGTATGTCAACTGTCCCAGAAATAGAAAGATTGTTTCTTCATTTTTTTTTAATTTTAAGAGAAGTTTTGTCTTCTTAGCACTCCAAGAACAAAAGTCAAAACAATATAAAACCCTAAATATTTAGATTAAAATACACAACTCTTAAAATTACTTAATTAGAAAATAATTTCTAAGGCCAAACAAAAAAGCTGGGATTCATTTCCTAAATAGGTTTAAACAACCAGCTTGGAATAGTCTCTGGTGGAGGTTGTGCCCTGAATCATGCTCAGGCACTTATTATCTGAAATGTGCTAGCTGCCGCAGGCCAGAAGCCCATTCATGTTAACAATTAAATAGTTAGAGGACTGGCAGCTGGTGTTTAAGATTATTTCCTGAGCATTTTTATGTAACAACACAGGTCCACAGGCCACATGAAGCCTTGCTGAAATCAACAGTGACGCTATATGGGCCCTGGAGTTCTCTGCTAGGTCTACTCCTTGGTCTTGTTCCTAATGTAGAGTCAAAATGTAGAGAACCTGTGCAAAGCAAAGATCCTGTGCACATTTCTTTAATTAGATTAGTGAAGACTTATCAGAAACTGATGCAACCAAGGGTTTCATCAGGTTCATTTCAAATGACATGGTTTATTTTAATAGTATTTCACTGGTCATAGATTTCTCACAGTAATGCTCACAGAAAGTCTACCTAATCAGACATTTCTGAATTTTAAAACCAGAAAAGCTCACCTGTGAGAAAAAAAGATTCCTCTACGTAGAAAGCGGTGAGGTTTTTGCCCAGTAGCTCTTTCTATTCTATTGATCAGATCTGTGTCAATTTTACTGCTGCCAAACCGAACTATAAACCATAAAAAAAAAATAATTAAGCAAATTTCCAACCTTGAAGCTTGGATTCACTACAAACATACCAATGCAGCCTAGATTAAAAAGGACATCTTTAAGTCTCAGGTAAAATTGTAAAATGTCTAGATTTTCCTGATTCTTGCTGGAAATCCCAGCAGTAACCTCTGATACTAACTGTATGGAGACCCAGCCTACTCACAACCTGTAGCATTGTTCCACCCATGACTAATTGTAATTGCAGCCTGCTTAAAGCAGTATTGATATTCAAACCAGAAAATATTTCAAAGAAACATATTTAGGTCTGCAAAAATGTCTGCAAGGCTTTGAATGCTCCTCTCGATGTGAACATTTTCTACTCTTGCATCACATTGTTTTTCACTTTCCAACCCCAAATATTCCTCTGCAAACTTCTTTCTTCTTTTACATGGCTATAAATACAGACTGCTCCCCTCAAGAGGCTTGAAAAGGAATACAATACTCTCCATTGCAATTAAATAAGCCTTATTATTTGGTGATTCAGGAAATCAGCTGATTAATACAACATTTTCAGATGTTACTTCATTTGCAAAAGGTTTTGACAGAGTGAAAGAACAGTATTTTTTTTTTTTCCTATTTACCAAAAAACCGACCTGGGGAAGTCTCATTTCTTCAGTAATGCTTCCTATATTCCAGTCCCAATTCTTGGGTCCCAATAAGCAGGTCAATGCTCCGTGATTTAAACATGATTGAAATCTAGACAAGAATCTACTCTTTGCTACTATTCTGCTCTATTCAGTATTTGAACAACTTGCACTATGAATTATTGGAATTGCCAAGGTATTCAAGAGAACAAAACAGGGAGTCTGGATGTAAAAACACATTTTACTTGTACAAAATATCTAGATTCATCTATTCCAACTATTATGTTAAAAAAATTAGACTACACTGGCAAATTCCCTTGACACATGTTCACATGGCAGAAGCACTCAAGAGTCTTCCTAGCTGTAATGAGAAATAATTTTTCCACAGGATCATATGTGTGACACTTGAAAAACTTCAAATACTTTGAGTGCTTCCAAAGGAAACTAGAAATACATAAATTAATTTTAACCCATTCATTTAGCTAGTAAGCTATGACTCACATGACTACTGTACTCCTGCCCCATTGAAAAAACCAAGTACAATCATTTTGAATGTCCCACTCAGAACTAGGCTTGCTTTGAATTCCCTCCACATGCATGTTTCTGCTTCTAAATTTTCACTTTATTTTCTTTTAAGCTGAAAGCAAATAACATTAAAAACCTTACTGGAGGAATACTGTAATCAGTCAAAACGTCCTTCCAAAGGCTCCATCTTTTTACCAGAGCAGGTAGATTTGCATCCTAGCACATGGTAACAATCCTTGGCTGGACGGTGTAACAGTTTACACCAGTGACTGATTCCAGCCCGAGGCAGAGCCCTCTACCTGTGCTTGGGACCCAATGTACTACCTTGGGTACACAACCCATTTTACAAAGAAAATTAACCTGCAGGGACTAAAAGAAGTATTAAGCACATTGGGGCAATTTGAAAAGACAAATGTTCAGACACATGTGGCTTATTATCCTACACTACACTAATTTCTTCCCCAAAAAATGGGAAAGAAGCCTTCCATCCCTTTACAGCAGAGGTTCACATGTACAGCATAGAGGCTATTTTTAGTCACAGAATCACAGAATCCTTTGGGTTGGAGTGAACCTCAAAGCTTATCTAGTCCCAAGCCCCTGCCCCTGCACTAGACCGGTTGCCTAAAGCCCCATCCACAATCAACACCCCCAAGTCTTTCTCCTCAAGGCTGCTCTCAATCCATTCTCCACACAGCCTCTACTGATACTGGCAATTGCCCTGACCCAGGTTCAGGACCTTGCACTTGCCATTACTGAACCTCATGAGGTTCATGGGCTCACTTATTGAGCTTTTACAGGTTCCTCTTAGTGACGTCTTGTCCCTCAGGGATGTCAATCGTACCATTCACCTTGGTGTCTGCACTATTATCCAATGGGAAACAAGTTTCTGATTACAGCTGTTGATTCACTCCAGGTGAGTCAAGCAGAATACATGGGAGGCACTGGACCCCATCCACTGACCCACTGAAATAATTCTCACTAAAAAGAACATGACTGCTGGTGCATGATTCAGCAACCATCAGTTTAATCCGTATTACTTCTGAGCATTATCACATCTGTTTGTCCTAAGCAAGCTTTAATTACTGAATTAATTTCTTCCCAGAAAATACAATGCACTACAAAATAGCAAAGCAAATATAATATGGATGAATGCTATAAAGAGAACAAATGAACATGTAAATATTTGATTCAGCAGAATAACAGAAACTGATAAGAGGCTAATCTTATAGAAACAGAAAACATGAGAATGCCCCAGACTAATAGGGGCTTGCCACCCAAGAAATATTCACATACTGCCACAGAAAATGATTAAAAGTTCTCTGATATATACAGCACTTTGCTGGAACTAAGTGTCTGTATTAAATGTTCACAGACTGCACAACTCCCTTTATCCATCTTCATCTTTCCTCTCATTCATCTTACAAGGGCATTCAAAACATTTTAGGCTTCCTATCCACAAAGAATCTACTTTCCTAAACAGCTTCTGACAAGGACAGGCTCCATTCCTGACAAGCTTTAAAAACCCTAACCCTACAGTGCCTTTGATCCCCAGCATTCAAGCTTTTACCAAAAGACAGCTTTTGATCCGCTGTACGTAAGAAGCCCCGAGAGCCGCCATTTTCAAAAGCGTATCTGTGTTTACTGAAAATTTATTGCATACTTTTCCTTTTCTCCACTGCCATGTTATGTTTGCATTCAGAAAACTGATAGCCTATTATTTGTTATACAGTATCTTTACTGACCAGGCCAGTGTCAATAATCTTTGAGCAGTCATGGCAACTGCGAGTGGTTCCTGGGGGCTGTAAGAAAGCAAATGCCACTCCTACCTTGAAGAAGGGCATAATTATAGAAGGAACTGTGGAACTGAAGGCTGGCCAGCCAGCGACACCTCAATCTCTGGGCATGCGATGGAACAAATAAACCTGGAAACCATTCCCAAATACAATTAAAGACATGAAGATGACTGGGAGTAGTCAGCATGGATTTATGAATGGGAAATTATGCCAGACCAAGTTAATAGTTTTTATGATGAGACTAGACTAGCTGATGAGGCAAGACCAGAGGATATTGTTTACCTCAACTTTATTAAGGCTTTTCACACTGTTGTCCATGTCATTCTCATAAACAGCTGATGAAGTCTGGACTAGGTAAGTGGACAGTAATGTGAACTGAAAACTGCCTGAACTGCCATGCTCAAAGTGTTGTGATCAGCAGCACAAATTCCAGCTGGGGCCCTACATCATTTGTGTACCCCAGGGCGTTGATATTGAGGCCAATGCTATTTTGTACATCTTCATTAATGTCAGGGATGATGGGACAGAGTGTGCCTTCAGCAAGTTCACATGTGAAACAATACTGGGAGGGTTAACTGATACAACAGATTGTGTTACCATTCAGAGAGACCTCAGCAGGATGGAGAAATGGGCTGACAAGGATCTCATTAAGTTCAAGATATTCAAAGTCCCAAATCTGGTAAGGAATAACTGTATACTGGTACACACAGGCGGCCAACTGGATGGAAAGCAGCTTGGCAGAGGACCTGAGGGTCCAAGAGTCCTAGTAGACAATGAATTGAACATAAGCCAGGAATGCACTTCTATGGAATTAGAAAGTCAACAGCCTTAAGGGTTGCATTAGAAACAGCATTGTCAGAACATCAAGGGAGCTGATTCTTCCCTTCAGCACTGATAAGACATCTGGAACATTAGGTCCAGTTCTGGGCTCCAGTAGAAGAAGGACATGGACACACTAAAGTAAATCCAGCAAAGTGCCACTAAGATGAAGGGCTTTGAGCATCTGTCATACAAGCTCTGTCATAGGCTGAGAGAGCTGGTATTGCCAAACTTGGGTAAGAGAAGGCTCAGGAGGCATCTTATCAACGTGTATAAATATCTGACATAGAGAGGTGTGGTGGAGTAAAAAAGACATCACCAGACTTATTAGTGATGCCTAGTGGAAGAATAAGAAGCAACAGGCACAATTTGAAGTAAAGGAAATTTCATTTAAACATAAGAACCTTCAAATTGTGCACATGGTAAAATATTGGAACGGGTTGCCCATGGGATCTCCATCCCTGGAGATAATAAAAATCCTACTGGACAAGGTCCCAAACAACCTGATCTAGTTGAATCCGCTGTGAGTTAGAGGGGTTGCCTAGGTGGTCTCCAAAGATCCCTGCCAACTTCAACCATTTGGTATCACTTGTAATACCCAGCTCACAAGAATCAGCATGGTTAGCATACAAAGCTCTTTATCACTCATTCCACTGGTCCTTGCTTGTGCTAAACAAACACAAAAATAACACCACCACCCCCCCCAAAAAAAAAAAAACTGCTCTAGGGGTGTTCACATCTAGTGCCTAGCTAACAGAACCTTTCTTCACAGAATATCTTCAGGTTGTTTTGTTGTGTAACCATACACAAGAATGTCTATGACAACCTTTTGAGAATATCATCCCTTTCAAGCACATAGCACTTTTGGCATTTTCATTTCTTCTGTGTTTGAGTAAACAAACACACTGGAGACTTTCTCTGGTACCACTAGTAAACAAACAGATTATAAGTGGCATAAAGATTTCCTTTATGGCAAAAGCTATCAAACATCAAGTTCTTGAAGTTTTGACACATCCCTGCCTAAAATATTTTTCAATGCATGCACTGTTTTGGAATAAGCTGCATCTTTTTCAACCCAGCACTTGGCTGGTCGACTGAGTGTCTTGTGAAGGAGTCATTTCACTTAAGAGATTACTGCATTAGTTTTGGATCATCTCTGCTCTCCCTAATTTGGAAGTCAAGGCAAACGAAAGAGACGGTATGAAGAATCCTAAAGCCTGGCCAGGATGCTCCAGGCTCCAGCTGTTTTGCATCACAGCCATAGAAGATGCAGATACTAAGTCACAGTGTTGACGCTGTTCTAATAACACTTCTTATGCCAAAAAACAAACTCTTATGTTTAACAGAAAAGTTCTTTGTGAAATATTTATATCTTCCATAGGGGAAGGGACACTTTCAGTTCCTACAGCAAATTCTTTAGATGTGTGAGAAAGCTAAGATTAGAGATAAATTAAATGATACCTATGATATCAGGATTGTTTTTTTAAGGATTTTTTAAGGTCCCTTGCTGGTTTTGTGGTCACTGGGATCCCTTGACCTAAACATCACAGCAGTAATCGAGAAAGAGTTATACCTATGAGTTTGTCATAGTCCACGCCTTTAGCATTTGATGTCTGCACAGTCCAGGGGTCCACAAAATCCTCGTCCTCTTCTTTAGTTGTACCATTGTTTATTAATACAAGATCTTTTGGAGGCAAGCCTGCCTGATAATCTTGCCCTGTTGTTGTTTTATACGACAGTTTTAATGACAGTAGCATCCTCACTGCTGCATCAATTTCATCCTGAATAAAGTAAAAAAAAAACCAAAAACATCTGCTTGACTTAACATACTTAAGATAGACAATTACATTCATGCCCAATGCTTCACAATCCTGAATCCATGCTTTGTCTTGAATTGCACTATTCACCAACCCTGAACTTTGTTTTAAAGGTTTACAGAATCACTGCCAAAGGTAAAAGAAAATCAAATAGTAGGTGACCATTCCCTAACTGGCAGAATTTAAAGCATTACCACTGCCAAGAAAACACGTATGTCTCATTCTTTGATTTCTGCATAAGGAAAAAGTAATGCTTGCTTGTATGGCTGTCAGAGGTACAATAAGCTTAACATTTTCCATGCAAATTTCTCAGATATATAATATAAATTATAACCTAATTTCCTTTACAATGCTTTTAGTGGCTTACCTTAAAATAACTTACTCATTACAATTCATTGACAGACTTGAAGACAAACTAGAACAAAAAGTTCTTTACAACATTCGTTGTTAACAAAGCTGCTGGGACATCTCACACAATAAATAAATAGATCAACACTGTATTTGACTTCCAGTTTTCAAGGCTTACTCCCACAGGCAATAGAATAAGAGAGCACATAGTAGAACTAAGCTCTCTTTGCCAACTTAGTGATGGCAGAGTAAAAGAATCGAAAACAATCACAAATTACTACGCTGTCCAAGGGAAATTAAGCAGGGACTGTCAGTACAGTTACAGGAAGGTGTATTTGCTAATGTGTACAATAAAGCTCTAAAACCAGACAAGAATGCAAGTCACAAATTTTACTTGAAAACTGTTCTTACTTCAAGAGTAGAACTTTGTTCTTGCTAGAAACTACCTTGTTCCAGGTATGTCACCAGAGCACAAAATGAATATAAATAATTTTAGCAAGATTTTTTTTTTCTTACTGAAATACAATATAGAGTTTAGAGCATTCATATTCTTCATTATTCTTAATGACAGGCTAACCTGAAAAATGATGGGTTCAAAACATGAAATGGAAATACCTTTGGTGCTTTTCCTGCTTTCAGTGCTCTGACTTTCTCTCCTTGCTCAGTTACTCTTTCAAACAGCTGAAGCGGACTCAGAGATTTCAAATCACAGTTCGGACTATCAGCCATGTTGCCAAACTGCAACAGATCTGTTTATTTGCAATTCAGCTAAATATGTCTTCCAACTCTTCAGCTTGTAGATACAAACAGCAACAACAAGTGGAACTGCAGGGAAAAAAAAACAGTGTTTTATTCTTTCGTGTATATCAAGATTAGATAATGGAATAAGAATGTAAGAACTATACCGACCTCGTACTTAATTCTATTCATATCTGGAGACATTGATTAACATAATTCAGTTTCACAGAAGAATGGACCAAGATTGTAGAGAGTACAAATTAAACTTAAGAGATTACTCTGAATGTTGTTTTGTCTACGTATTTATCATTAAAACACCTTTACAAAGCCAAACTCCTGAAAAAAAGAGAAGTAATTAAATACAGAAAAATAATTAAATATATATACAGTTCAGAGCATCTCAGGAAAGCTGGTAGAGGTTATCTGATTCATGATTAGTTAATGTTTTTGCACTATTTGCACAGTGTTGCCCTGTCCAATTCTGAAAGATGAGATTTTAATGGAATTTTGTCTTAAAACATCTCCTAGCAATTTCCAAGACGAAAACTCTTGCAAAATTGCATAGAAATAATTAAAATACTAATGGCTTCCTTGTAAAGGGGGTAGAATAATTCATATTATTCCAGCAATTTCTTCCTATATTTTTTCTAAAATTGTCTGATAAATTGCCTTTAGATAAACTGCGATCTAAAAATAGATATTTATGTCTAAGAAATCCAGTGAATCTGTTAGCAATCTGCTATGAGTGAAAACTCATTTCAGTTGCAAAGACAGAATTTCTTATTGTAAGAAATCCATTATTTTCAAAAAATTGATCATGCACAGCAGCTCCCTGTACAAAATGATGAGGTCTTTAAATATTCAGAATGCAGTTTAAACAAGTATTACCTTGATACGGGAAGTGAGTTTGAAAACCATTATAGTTCCGGTTAGAGTGAGCTTTTCAATTTACATAGAAAAAAAACGTGTTAAAAACGAGCAAGGAGGACACCATCTGTCAGAAAAGCAACATTGTAAGTGAAACCACAACTCTCCAATCCATTTGGGATGAACGTACCACAAGAGCAAGGTGCACAGAGGAGCATTCAGAGAGTTATAAAAGAACGCCATAAAACCTGAGGCTGTTAAAATGAAATAACAGTGCAGATCCTAATGACAAAAGTGAAATGAGGGAAAAGTAAATTTTCCATTAAAGCTGTAATTGCCAGTTGGCCAGGGTTGTGAAGTGCTGCCTCATAATCTGATGTAGTCGATTTATGCAACCAACCAAACTATTGTATAGCTTTTCTTGAGGAAAGTGATATACTGCTGTGTGTTTTATATACTCAGATGTCAGAGCAATGCAATTTGAAAGAGAAAATTAACTTTATACTGAGTTGCAATCTGTGTGGTGCACTGGAAGCACAGGATTCACCGTAAGCATTCTGTTGTGCTGTGCCCATGTCCATGACAGATTCAACTCTGTGCCCATGTAAATTCTTACTGACTTGCAAAGGATTGTGTCTCTCAGGAGAGACTCACAGGCATATTATTGATCCATTGCTATTCAAGGAGCACAAACAGATTAAATTACAAGATACATATGTAACTGAAGTGAATCAAAGAACTTGTTAATAAAAAGCCCATTGATTTTGCTCCCTTTTCCAGAATTAAAAATGAAGACACAAAAGCACTAGCTGTTCAGCAGTATTCCAAATCCTTCCTTCCACAAAATAATCAGCCTAATCACAACCTTGGTAATATTTACACAGTATATATTTAAACGGTCACTGTAAAAAGCCTTCACTTGCCTGGAAAATTTAAGTAAGTTGCTTTGGTAACTTGCTGGTTACCAAGACAGATCTATCATTACGGCTTTGTTTGTCAGACAGCTGCAATATTCCCAGATTTCAGCTTCAGCTTAATACCATGAGAAAGCTGAGAAGTGTAATATCCTCAGTCTATTAACAATGATATCATACTTAGATTAGATAATTGACTAAAAAATAAGACTAACAAATTAACAGTAATGAAGTTTTTTAATTACTTGTATTTTTACAGTGTTATTTTAAAGATGTAATTTGAAGCATAAAAAAAACTTATCTGATGTATTCCTACAACTTACATTCTTTTATTTGGATGCTAGCATTTTCCTCTTATCCTGGTTTCAGGACAAGATATTTAATTGGAAAAGAAAGTATAGAAAGTAAATTCATATTAGAAAATGTTTATGACACACCCTTACTGTCTTAGAATTTTACAAAATAGAAAAAGATAAACAAGTATTATTTTTGGTGTAGAATAGATTGTGACTGTGTCTTTCAACTTAATTTCTGAGTTCACATCCTAACTGATAGATTGCTTCCATTCAGAAAAGCTGAAATGTCACATCTGAGACTGAGCACAGGTACTGGAGAGTAGCAGAAGGTGGACTCTTCAAAACATTTGAAATATTATGGATACAGACTGAGCAAAGAATCCTAAATGAAGGTGCATATTCATTAAGTAGCAGCAAAAGTAATTGACTGACTGCAAGAAGAGATGAGGATATTAGGATTATTGAATGTAAAAGTGGGTGACAAAGATGATCAGGCCTGGAGCACCTCTCCTATGAACACAGACAGAGAGCTGTGCTTGTGCAGCCTGGAGGAGAGAAGCCAGGGAGCCCTTACTGCAGCCTTCCAGTGCCTAAAGGGTCCCCAGGAAAGCTAGAGAGGAAGTGGTTACAAGGATATGGAGTTACAGGATGAGGTGCAATAGGTTTAAACAAAAAGAGAGTATATTTATATTAGATATTAGGAAGAAATTCTTCCTTGTGAGGGTGGTGAGGTCCTGACACAGGCAGCCCAGAGAAGCTGTGGCTGCCCCCTCCCTGGCAGGGTTAAGGCCAGGCTGGATGGGGCTTTGGGCAGCCTAGTCTGGTGGTGGGTGTCCCTGTCCATGGCAGTGAATTGGGACTAGATAATCTTTGAAGTCCCTTTCAATCCAAACCAGTCTCTGATTCTAAAAGACATTGCTACCTAAAGCTTATTTCTATTTACCTCAGTACTACCCTTACTTGCCGGTGGAATGCAAGTCAGGCATTCGGTAATATGGAACATAGGTCTTTATCTTTTGAAATTCATAAATGCAATTGTAAACCACTTAAAAGAAATGACTGAATATTCTGCATTTTTTCAGGACTTTTCTTCTTACTTCCTTTCTGATATTATAACAGCCAACAGTCCCAGACATGTTAGTGCATGCAAACACATTTGGAGGACAAATATTATACATGGGAACCTGAGAATGGTGTTCTAGGTCATTTAGGACCAGAGTTTAAAAGCTGTAGTTTGACAGTGTGAATTTGAAAGCCAAGAATTGTGTGCTTTTTCTGTCTATGGAATACGTGGGTCATTTGTAGCGGGTACTGCTCTTAAGACTGTTTCAGAATATTTAAAATAATCATGAGACAAAGCTCAAGAAAAATCGGTGGCATAGATGTTAGGAAAACAACTGTATTCTCTTCTCTTCAAGTCGTGTGACACTCATAGATCTATGATCAATTTTCACTGTTATCTGATTTGGTAAGTAAGAGACCTGAGAGACCTGAGAATGAAAGAACAGGGGTTCACATTATATTAGTAAAACCTCTTTCATGACAAACATTGCATTGAGACTTCCAAAGACAACAGCAGTAGTAAAGGGCCCCCAAAATTTTCACGGGTGAGTGAAAGAACATGAAATTAAATCTAGCAGTACTTATGTTCCTGAAAACTGTTCTGTCTCCTGGAAATGAAACAACAAAATGAAAAGCAAAAGACAGCATCCACACAGATGTCCTGTTAAGTGTGCCTTGCACTGCGGGCTGTGTTTTATTGTAGACCTGCCTTCCCAGTCATGGTAATCACCAATTTACCTGTGAAAACACACCATGCATGCAATGGGACTCCCCGAGATGATAACATGACCAACCACTCTCACAACGTGAGTTTCCACTATTCTGCAGCCGAGAAGAACTAAGCTCTTGTTCAGGAACCAACCAGCAAGCAAATGTTTCTACCCCTGGAGCCCCCAACACTCCCTACCACGGGCCTGTCTGGGCAGGGCAACGGCCTCCCCGGCTCTGCCATCCCTGAGCCGAGCCGCATCCCTCAGCGGCCGGGACTCCCCGTCCTCCACCGTTTGCCCAGAAAAAGAGCTTCCTCTCCCGACGCCTCTCCTGTGTAGTTGCCGGGGCTGCGGTACGGCAGAGAGCGGAGGAAAAACCCCCAGGACCACCGACATCTCGCAAACAGAGAAGGGGAGACCCGCCGCTCTCAGCGTTCCGCACCAGCCGGCAGCCCTTCTCCTACCCACTGCGAGCCCCCTGCGAAGCCCCATACACGGCCTGCCCTCGCCTACCCACCGAGACCCCACTCACCTCAGCACTCCGCTGTCACTGCCATTGCATCACCCGCACCCAGTGTAGCACTCGCCCTCCCGGCTGCGAAACGCCTTCCCCGGAACTACAGTTTCCCCACGACCTCTCTTCCCCCACGGTCCCCAGCCCAACCAAGCACCTCCACACCTCCCGCAGCGGCTCCAGCGCACCACGAAATCTGCAATTTGACCCCATACCTTCCTAACCCCCGTTCCCCACGGGAGAGTGGTGACAGGGAACCGTCCAAGCGGGAAGTCTTGTTTCCACCCGGCACTCTTTTACCCCTGGAGCCGCCACCCGTGAGTTCCGGGTTGAGCCGGTGGCGGCTGTGCGGCGCAGGTATTTGTGGGACGGGGCCGGGGAGGTCCCGGTGCTGCGGCGGCTTTAAGGGAGGTGACCCAGGCCCCCCGGCTGGTCTCCGTGCTGTGAGGGTGTGCGGGTATGGGCAGGTCGTGGCCGTGTTGGCACTTGGCGCGGCTGTGCCGTGCGGTCAGGCTTGGTGCCCTCGGGATCTGCGGGCACGGGTAAGTCAGGCCCGCAGAAACAAGGGACCGAAGGTCGTGTGCGGTTCCATGCGAGGCCGGCGCATTGCAGGTTATGTCGTTATTATCCAGTTGTGGTGTGCTTCCGATGAAGTACGTTGCGGGGGTTTCCCCTTGCGTTCTGAGGCAGCTTTAGGAGCATTGGGGTGGAGTTTCTTCAAAAGCTATACTTGAAAGAGAAGACCTGGCATTTCCTCTTATGAGGAAAGACTGAGGGAGCTGGGTCTCTGTAGCTTGGGGAGGAGGAGACTGAGGGGTGACCCCATTAACGTATATAAATATTTTAAGGGTGAGTGTCAGGAGGATGGAGCCAGGCTTCTCTCAGTGATGGACAGTGATAGGACAAGGGGCAGTGGGTCCAAGCTGGAGCATAGGGAGTTCTGTGTGAATGTAAGAAAAAACTCTTTCACTGTGAGGGTGACACTGGAATAGGCTGCCCAGAGAGGTTGTGGAGTCTTCTTCTCTGGAGACATTCAAGACCAGTCTGGATGCTGACCTGTGTGGTTTAATCTAGGTGATCCTGCTCAGGCAGGGGTTGGACTAGATGATCTTTCCTTGATGTCCTTTCCAACTCCTAATGTTCGGCAATTCTGTGACAGAGATGTGTTGATTTTTCCGAAACTGTAAGGCATATGGGTGATGCATATGGTGGGGTGGGTTTATGCTGACCATATGTAATGGGGCAGTTTATTTCCAGTATCCTATAGTAAACTTTTTAACTGAGTGTTTGCAAAGCACCATTTCATGCTTACTTCTGAATCTCACCTTAGGGTTTTTTTTGTGTTAAAAATAAGTGGAGTAACCCTGAAAGTATAACTTGCTCTACTTGTGTATTTTCATTATAGCTTTTAGCCAGAGGGCAGCTTCATACTGTATCTGTTCTTTGAATATTGTGAAATTTGGCTGGGGCCTGTTGTCAGCACTGCAATACAAGTGATAACCACTTGTTGCAATTAGCAAAATGCAGTCCTTTGAATTTACTATTTACTTGTCCAGGGTTTTCAGTTTACTGCTAAAATGTTAAATTTACTGGTTTTGAATTGATTATTTTAGTCAGGTTTTCCTGAAACACTACTTTTTTCCTTGACACTGTTCAAGGGAAATGCTGTTTTAATGAAAGAAGCTGTATTATTACAAAAAAGAAAAGAATTTTTCCTTGCTCCTAGTTGCAGTTACTTACAGCTGTAATAAACTTCAGATAAAGACAAAATGCCCTCTAGAGGGAGATCTTGATGCTTTTATGTGCTAAAATATTAGTCGCCTTGTTCCAGTTAAACATTTCCATCACTTTGCTTGGAAAGGATCTCTGATGATGAATGTGTATGTCTTAACAGCAACCTGTCTTCTGGATCTGTGCTTCAGAACTTCATGGCAGAATACGGACTACAGCCTGCAATGTCATACTTCTTCAGGTTAAATGAAACATGCTTATTTGAATTCAGATAGATCTAATGCTGAAGTTAAATGAGTAATCTTTACCAGTTCCAGTGTAGTGCTTCTGTAGTTATTTCTAGGATCTATGTTTGTGCCATCAATTCCCCAAATACTTGTGTAGATACTGGCTTTCATACCGTAGTCTTATGTTAACGACGATACACTTGAGGGCAGCTTCTTCACTGACCACTCTGTATTTGGAAAACTTCCTCATACTACCAGACTGCTGAATGGATCAAAAATTTATTTCCTTTTTGAGTTGCAAGTTGCACCCCTTCATATTTCTTTTGAGTAACCTGTACTGCTAAGAAGTATAATTTTATAGACTGACTCCAAAATAGATGCAACATTTGTATTCTTATAAATGCACATACCAAAATGGTGTGTAATTAATTCCTCTTTTGTGTGTTTGTGTGTGGAAGTGCTACTGCAAGTTAAAGTGATTTGCATTGCTTAAATTACAAGTCGGTTTTCTTTTCATGCTCATTTTCATTGTTTTGTGGTATGTAAATGCATCTCTGCAATGCATTAAAAATGTATGCAAGATGCTTGAAGGCAAATGGTGTTGCATAATTGGATGTACAGATGTGTTACAATGGAGGAATAGCTTCTATTAATAAACAGGAATAAAGGTTATGGGGTTTTTTAGTGTTTGTGGTTTTTTTTTTAAGAAAAGCATATTTATATCCTTTAGTTCTAGACTGTAATAGGTTATGCTCTGAATAATCACTTTTTTGTTGTAGATCATAATTTTGGAGGATTCCAGCACTGAAATTTCTGGAGTCTGCTGTGTCTAGCCATAATGAGCTCATCACTGGTTGCTTATGATGATTCAGACTCAGAGGCAGAAACTGAAAAGACTGAAGTCCCCAATGCTTCAAGCAGACAAACCAGCCTTCCAAGTCCTTCTATGGATCATGTTCAGTACTTTGCACCTGGTAGTTTGGGTACAAAATCTGCATATGAAATGCAGCCTACTGAGAACACTGCCAGTTCTGGAACAAGCGCTGTTTGTGAAGATCCCCCTGAGCATTACGTGCAGAATAATAACAGTGGTTTGACATCTTATTGTTGGAAAGTGTACTCTGACCATACTGCATTATGTATGCCCTATAAAAACTATGAACAGATACCAAGCTCTTCAAACAACTCTGGAAGTGTTGTTTTCCAGAAGAGAACACATAAAGACAGTACTACTGCCATAAAAGGAATTAGACCATATATCCCTAAGAGACTGCGTCAGGAAAATTCCAGTATCCCTGAAAAAAAAGAATCTGCTCAGAAAAATAGCTCAGATTGTGAAGTTAAGCTGGGTACATCAGGAGAGCAGACTTTGAGAAAGGTCTCTGAATTAATCAAGCCATATTTGGGATCCAAATATAAATTAACTGAAGTCCCCAAAAGCTTAATATTTCATATGTCTAAACACAGTGGCCCTGTTAATGAAATCCAGTGGTGTCCTGTACGACAACAAAGTCATATGCTCCTCTCAGCTTCTATGGACAAAACAGTCAAGGTAATGTGAAACAAAATGCTTTGTGGACCAATCATCAAATGTAAAAATACTGTATTGAACAATGATATTGTGGGAGTATCATCCTTGCTTGTGTGTGTTAAACAGCTCCTGTGTATTCGGAATTTGAGGAAAAGAATTAACACAAGAACTTGTAGCCTAATCCTTCATTACACCTCCAGTCAATTGCATTTTTGGAATGTGGGTTGGTTTGGTTTGGGTTTTTTTTCTTTTTTAGTCATGTCAGTGATTTAGATTTTTAAGAAATTAGGTTGCTACTAGGTCATTTCTCATAATGCCTGTTAATGTTAGGTTTTCATTATTTCCTGCCTTAATGTCACAGTAAGTATAAGAGCTATGGTTTGGATACAGATTCTGCCTTAAGTCATCAAACAACTGCCTGCCAACAGTGCAATAGTATTTTGAGGAACCCTACCTTTGTGACAGGCCTAAGTGACTACTGCTGGATGGATTTTCCATTTGGCGAGTCTTGCATCCCAGAAAGGTGTTGTGTCATGATCTGAGAAGACTACCCCCTTTTATTTTGTTTAATGTATTAATTGATCAATGCTTAAAGTGTATTCTTCTTTTATATTTAGTGAATTTGGCCTCTAATCTTTCTTTGTTAATTTAGTCAGTCCAATGACTCTTAATTTTATTTTAACAGTGGGTTGTAAGAGTATTTAACATGTCTGCTTTGCCACATAAATTGCTAATGCCACCTCTGGGTTCATACAGGAACACAGTTTTGATAAGAATGCACAGAAAAGGTTCTTTTTGGTAGATACTTTATTATATCTAACGTGTGTTTAATGTGTCAAGTACAATTATTTCAAAATTTTCTTCTAAACTTAAAAGAAATATTAGTAAGTAAAGATAGAAGAACACCCTTTTTATTGGCATACCTCTAAAACCAAAAGAGAGGAGGGAACTTTAAACTGAGTTTCATGTAGGAAAAAATTCTTGAATTCTCTTATTAAAGCTGAGTAAGGGTTTTGTTTGTTTGTTTTGCTGTTTAACATGTCGTGGAGGATCAAGTTTCACTTAGTTTGGCTTTTGTATAATTTATCTTAGAATTATTTTTCCCTTCCTCTGTTAGCCCAGGGAGCCTGTGAAATATGTGCTTTGTATCTTTGAAGCAGCGATATTCTTAAATCTTGGAGAGCTTTTGCTTTTTTGTCCTTTATGTCTGTGAAAGCACTGGTGCTCACTGAAGAGGAAGCCCCAGATCTGTGACATGAATAGAATTTACTTCTCTCAGTCACTTATCTTTAACTTACAGTAACTTATCTCTTAAATTGTAGTAGCTTCATTAGTTCTGTAGTCAGTGTATCACGCCATCAAAGTCTGAGTATGTTTAACTGTAAATCCTCCTTCATCTTCTTTCCAAGGCTTTCTTTTACATCTTTGTCTTAAAGATAAAACAGAAGAAAAAGTACTGTTGTTTTTCTTTGCAAGTTTTCTTTAGTATGGGGAACAAAAAAAGCTACATAAAGAACAGACATAGAAGGAAAAGGCTGAGATATGCAAAAATTGCTGATGGTAAAGAGCAGTTTAAATTTGGGTTGTACAAAGTTATATGCACCTTTGACTTCAGTATGTCCAAATCTGATTCTTTGTCTGAAACTGCCACACTATATGCTTAATGTTAGTTCGTCAATATCCTAGAGCCTCATTTTACCAATGAGTGAAATTATGCGTGTGTTAAATTTAGTAAAACAATCTGAAATGCAAGTTCTTTCTGCAACATAAGGTTATTTCAAAGTGGAAATAATACCCTCTCTGTTCTGCCTTCGAAGCAGAAAGGAACATTATTGTGTTACCAGTCCTGGCTGGAAGCAGTTTTTAGCAGTGAAACTGTTTTTTTGAAGAAATCTGATTGCTTTAGATGCCCCAAATCATAGAAATTCCATATGAACAGGGTATGTTGGTGTTGTCAATGCTTTTGAGTGGGCGAGTCTAACCCAGTAATCAGGTAACAAGGTCAGTATGAGCTGTTGTAAATCAACTGTCAGTGATTCCGTTACAGGGTGTATCCAAACTCATTCCCATATCCTGGAAGGAAGCCTGTATAGATACACGTCTGTGGCTGCCGGTTACTCGTTAAGGGACTGGAAGCCTGTCAGGGCAGGAGCAACCTCCTCCTGCCCCTCCTGCTCCTCCCGAGACCGCACCCTGGCCCAGGCGCCCGTCCGGCCAGCAGAGGGCGCGGTGAGACTGAGGATGGGCTGGGTGTCGCCGAACCAAGGCGCTCCCAGCCTGGGGTCACAGTCCTGGGGCTCTGATGGCTGCCGCCGCAGCAGTTTGTTTTCTGAGGACGGTTTGTCCGTCTGCCTTTGCCTGAAGTTCTCCCTCTTCTGCTGTAGGTGTAAAACAGCTGATTGAAAATGCAGATGTAGAAGTATGTCCTCCTTCCCTTTAAAGGGAACGTGGAGACACTCAGGATGTTTGCATTATTTGCTCTCATCATCTGATTGGGATAAAACTCAAAGCATAGTTCTGGTATGATCACAGAGAGTAGGTAACCTAGAGCCTCAAAACTAATTTAAACAACCAAATACTTGTATGTGTGGATGCTGTGGGTTCAGTCCTTATGCCTGTTTCCTATGCATTAAGAAATTTATCTGTTGAGTCTCATATTAGTGGAGTTTTCTCAGAGTGCAGAGTTCTATCTAAGCAGATCTGATTGTGCATAAGTCAAAAGATCGGTCCTTGTTTGAAATTTTTGTTGTATTTAGCCAGTTTTGAATCTTTTATCTGTTCTTAGGTGCTTAAGTATTTTCCTCTTAAATTTCTCATCACAAACTAAGAAATTCCTTTTCTGGGAAAGGTTTCAGTTTGGTTTGTGGGTTTGTTTTTTGTTTTTCTTTTTTTTTTTTTTTTTCTTAATATATATCATTGGAGAGAATCAAATCATATATCCCAGACTGGTTTGGGTTAGAAGGGACCTCAAAGATCATCTAGTCCCAACCCCCTGCTATGGCACCCTCCACTAGCCCAAGTTGCCCCAAGCCCCATCCAACCTGGCCTTGAACGCTGGCAGGGAGGGGGCAGCCTCAGCATCTCTGGGCAACCACCCTCACAGGGAAGAATTAGTTTGTAATATCTAACCTTAGTCTACCCTCCTTCAGTTTAAGACCATTACTCTTTGTCCTATCCCTCCATGTCTTTGTGAACAAGGGAAAGGATTTTCTGTGCTTTTGGTTTTGTGGGGTGTTTTTTTTTTTGTGTGTGTGTTTTGTTTGGGTGTGGGGTTTTTTGCATCAAAAAGGAAGAAGTACTTGGTTTAGCGATGTTAATTACTTTATTCCAGTCTAAATTATTATGACTAAGTTTTTCAGATCACATAGGGATATTTCTAAAATATATGTATAGAATTGATAATATGGATACTTACTTTTTAATTGTGTGTGTGTCCTGTTTAAATTGGGGAGAAAGAGCAGTCTTCCTTTTAACTTCTCCCAAATTAACTGATGTGCACAGCCAAGTATCAGGAAAGAATCTGAAGCAGTTCACGTATTCAGGTAGGAGAACACCTTGTCAGAGGATTTTATATGTTTCATTAAAAGTATTTGATCTTTAATTTTTTGTGTATGGCTGCATAAAAAAAAACTTATCAAGTGGTACAGTTGAAAAAAATTCAGCTGTCATCTCAGGGGTGTTGTTCCCTACAATAGCAGGTGGTTCTCTACCCAGCAGGTGTGGTGCCTCAGCATCTTAAAAAGGGGTAGTGACTAAACCGTGCCTCTCAAGGCGTGGAGACTAATGTTTGCCTCCATGTGTGCTGAAAAAAACTTAAAGTAAAAGTTTCTGCATGAGTTGCAAAATGTATAAGATCTCTTCATGGAGATCCAAATGTAAGATGGAACCTCATACGTGTTGCAGATTGATTGCCTGTTATTCTTCAAATCCGGAGCATTAATAGAAAAATATTTTGCAGTAAATTTTAAATTTGTAAGGAATTAATGGAGGGAAAAAAAAGAAAGCTTTTACCTTCTATTTTCTTAGGAATTAGAACTTTCCCTGGAATGGGAAGTTGATTGTCCTAGGTAAATGGAAGAAGTGGCAGGAAACTTGGTTCAAGTTAGTGAAAGTATTTTTGGGAGGTCTTTGTGTGGCAGTGCTCCTCTTAACTATTACATTCTACCTATATTATCAGTGCCTTATGTTTCTAGTTTAAGTATGCATTTTAAGGATTGTGATACATGATTGTCTGAACTGACTAAATTTGTTTTCTTTGGGTAACACTTATACCTTCTGTTTGAGTAGCTGCTGTAAATGGAATTTGACCAGTACTGCCATTTTTGGTTTTGGTTTTGCCTACTTAAATACTGAAATAATGTTTGTGACTTTAGTATCTTCTAGGATTTTTTCCAATAACTTTGAGACGTGGCACTGCATTAAACTTGCCTAGTTTCTGTAGTGTAGATAGTCAACACTTCCTGAATATCAGATCTTGTTTAGGTATTTCTGAACTCAGTACATAGGACTCAAAATCACCTCATGTAGCAGGAAGGTAAAAAGCTGTCTCTTGAAAGACAAGTTTACCAAGTGCAGAAACCACTATCCAGCACTCACATTTGTTACTGTCTTTCATTTGGAAGACCTTGGAATTGCATAGAGTTGCAGAGGTGTGAAGGTTTTCTCTAGTTACTTATTCTGGAGTTAGCTTTCTATGAGTTGTTCTTAAATTCCAGCCTCCCATACCATTTCCCTGTGCTTCCAATTTTGTCTTAAAATTAACTTAAGGTAGTATCTTTATAATAGAATCATCTGTACACTTATAATTCTGCATTCCTAGTTTTCTATTTAGGGCATCACAGCAGGTGTTCTATTTACTGCAGAGTATTTCTCCTTTTCAGCACTTTCACTCTCCATTGATGAACAGGATCAGGAAAAGAAAGTACTGTGATTCTTCAACATGCAAAATGTGCATTAATAGCACTTTGATGGGATGACTTGTAACACGTTGCAAGTTTTCCTTATTTTGTTCACTACTTTCCTAGCTGAACTGCATCTTCTATCTTCATTTACTCACAGCTAAATCTATACAAGAAAGAAGAGTTTTTAAAATTAATAGTGTCAGCTCTGTCTAGCCCAGTGGTCAGTCTCTAGTAGGGTCTGTAAGTCAATGCCTAGAAAAAAGAGAACAAGCCAAAGGTTTGTGGTACTTTTAAGTTCTCTCCTGGTTTCTGCTTGTTTCTGATCAGGGAATTTCCAAGCTCTGGAGTAAGTTCATCTTTGTAACATGCTATCTCAAGAGTTCTCTTGTAGATACTTCCTCCGTCTTAGACTCTGTTGTGATCATTAGATCTGGAGTGGTATATTACTTATATGGTCAACCTTAATGTATGGATTTTGCTTCCTGTAGTGTATCAAGTACTACAAGAAATACCATTTTTATTCATATCATCAAAACCTTTCATGCTCTCATAGAGAAAGATAACATGGTAGTATACCTCAGGAATTTGTCAGTCTTGATCCAGCTGTGTCAGGCTGAAAGCGATGGAACATGATAGCCTCCATTCATCCATATAATATGTGTAGTATGCATTTCCCAGATACTGCTGTTACCCTGCCTCAGAGTAGCAAACTACTTCTTCTGTTTTCAGCCATTCTGCACACAATTCACTTTCAACAGGCAATGTTTCTTGTTGTTCTGTCACAAGCGTGTCTGTTTATAAGGGAATAAATTTAAGCTGCCAGCGTATTTCCTATAAACTCAGGTGCAGCTGTCAGATGGCTATAGCCTTGTCACTGCTAGGCTAGATTCAAGCTGTTCCTGAAGCAGTATTAGGTATTGTGCTGCTAAAAACCCTAAGTATTGCAGTGCTTAGGTTGATTTTTAAAATCTACTTGTGGCAATGCTTCTTTAATTGTAGCTGAAGAACAAGATGAGAATTTGGGGAGTCATCCTATTTAATACATATAGAATCATAGAATTATCTTGGTTGGAAGAGACCTTTTAGATCAAGTCTAACAATCACTACAATCTGCCATCCACTACGAAACCATTTCCCTCAGCACCACATCTAACAGACTTGAATACCTCCACAGGTGGAGTTACTTTAATGGAAATATATTCCACTTAAAAAAAACCCCAAAATTCTGATATCAGTACACTTTTAATACTCTATTTTAAAAATAAAAAGTTGTCCCCATTATCTTGGAAGTGGCAAAGTACTCACATTTTGGAGATTGTGTGCTGCTTACATAGCCATGTGAAAAAAGCATTGTCGTTTTCTTCTTGAAAAGGCTACTAAATAGGCTATTCTGAAATAATGAACCTGACCTTTCTTTATGATGCCTTGTTCTGACCTTCTTCACTTGTCTATTTAGAACTATGGATCTTTTTTTTTTTTTCCAAGGACTTTAAGCTTGCTGATTAATAAGATGTAAGTATGCTTACCATTTGGTAGATAAGTAATACCAGTTACCTGGGTGCTGGAAGGGCTTCTTTGTATACCTTGATCTATTTCTAACAAAATTATTTCATACATTTCAAAGAGAATTATTCTCCATAACGCTTAGTTTGTAAGAAAAGGAACTTCATACAGGAGGGAATGTGCTTGACCATCAGTGAAAGCTTCTGACTGTGCTTATGCCTAAATGATACACAGGTCAGGATGTAATGGGCAGCTCTCATACAATTGTTCTGCAAAAGCCATTAGAATGAGCCAGCAAAGAACAGTTCATGAAAGTGGTGGATTTTGGTCTCCTCATCACAAAGGTTATGTGTGGGTAAGGGTTGTTCCACAATGGGTACGTTAAAACCTAGATACATTTGGAGATCACAGTTACATTGAAACTTATTTTTTTTAATTATTTTCTTGTTTCCAGCAATTCTGTTGTCAAGGAAACGGCAGTCCTTGTAATGCCTTTGTTCACTTACTCAGTATCCACAGCTGGAGATGACTTGTATGGTTTTATGTTCTTAGTAGTTGACATACTCTTGTGTCTCAAAGGATTTTTTTCAAAGGAGTAAATTTCTTTGAGTATAAATAGCAGCATCCTGATCTCTGCTCTGTTTAATAGGCCATTGTTTTCTTCCCTTCTTCACTAACAGGAACTAAATTCAGTGCTACTTTAGATTACAATTTATCTTAACACTTTTGTGAAAACTGACATTTAAAAAGGTGTGTGTGAGGGTGGAACCTGCAGCCTCTGGGTTAGGTTTCTGTTCTGTAAGGGCATTAGTTATTCTTTAAACTTGAAAATGTCTCTTGAGTTAGGATCTCCTTTAGGAATGCTGTAGTAGTAACACAGGTTGTCTTGCAAGGCATTTTTGACTGGTCTATAGCTGTGTTGGATGGGGCTATGGGAGAGAAGAGTGGGAACGGATGGATATTTCATTGCATAGCTAATATGCTTGTGTTTCCCCCCAACACTGGGAAACATCTAAATAAAAATTAAAAAACTTAAGTTCTTCTAAGAGCAGTAGAGCTAATGGAGCCTGGCTGTGTCTTGAGGCTGGCTGGCTCTTCAATTTCTCTCTCCTTTGGGGCTTCTGCAGTGTCTTTCCCTTTTACTCATTGTCCTGGTTTTTGGCTAGAATAATTTTCACAAGAAGTTGAGAAAGGACACAGCCAGGACAGTTGACCCAAACTAGCCAAAGGGATATTCCATACCATGATCATGCTCAAAGTGGAGAACTGGCTGGGAGTTGGGCATCGTGTTCTGGCTGGTGGACAAATTGCATTGGATATCATCTGCTTTGTATGTTCTGTTAGAAGTACTGTTGTTATTTCCCTCTTCCTTTGCTGTTCCACTAAACTGTCTTTATTCCAACCCAAGAGTTTTACCTTTTTCTTCTGATTCCCTTCCCTGGCATGGAGGGACCAAGGGCTGTGTATGGAGCTGAGCTGCCAGGTGGGGCTAAACCTCCGCATATAGATGCTTAGCTTGGTTAAATCTTGAGGGGAAGGTACTGAGACCTCTGTGAACTTTGTTTGGCATAGTAAGTGCAAAGTGGCCACAGGGGAGATGCACAGGGGCATGGCTGTTTTGATAGTGTTATTTGACAAACTTTTCTTTGTGTAGAAAACCAAAAGGATGGAGGATGACTTTTGGATATCTGTAATGGTGTGGAAGATAAGATTCTGTTTCCTTGTGCTGCTTAAAAAGACTTTTGGTTTGCTTTGTCATTACTTACAGAATTATCAACACATGTGTTAGGATGAGGGGGAATGTCCTCAAGCTGAACCATGGCAGGTTCATAATAGACATTTGGAAAAAGTTCTTCACCAAAATTTTTGGGACAGGCTGTCCAGTGAGGTGGTAGAGTCACCATCCCTGGATGTATTTGAAAGATGGGTAGACTGTTTTGTACTGGGGAGCCCAGAACTGGACACAGGACTCCAGGTGAGGCCTGACCAGGGCAGAGTAGAGGGGAAGGATCACCTCCTTCAACCTGCTGGCTACACTCCTCTTAATGCAGCCCAGGATCCCATTGACCTTCTTGGCCACCAGGGCACACTGCTGACTCATGGCCAACCTGTCATCCACCAGGACCCTCAGGTCCTTCTCAGCAGGACTCCTCTCCAGCAAGTCATCCCCCAGCCTGTACTGATACCTGTGGTTGTTCCTTCCTAGGTGCCAGACCCTACACTTGCTGTTATTGACCCTCATCTGGTTCCTCACTGCCCAGCTCTCCAGCCTGTCCAGGTCTCACTGAATGGCAGCGCTCTCCCAGCTTTGGATCATCCTCTGCTTGCTGAGGGGGGACACTGTACCCTCATCAAGGTCATCAGTGAAGATGTTAAAAAATAAGCAACCTTGTCCTCCACCCAGCATAACCAGCCTGCTAGAGAGGGAAAAAAATCAGAGTTAGAGATGTCAGTGAAGTAGTGTCTCTAATGAAGCTTAACTGATAAATTAATTCATAAAGCAAGCCCTCCAATTATGCATAGGGTCTCTGTGGGCATCTGGTGTGGAGTTGAATATTGGAATGTCGCCTGAGATGGGAAGAATGTGTGGTGCTGTTATCCCTATCTTAGATGTTTCAGTAAGATTGCTGGTGAAAAAGTCAAGATTTTGGTGCTTGGAAGAAGTAGAGATAGAGTAGTTTTAAGTTCTGGAGTTACAGTAATATGTTATGGAAGTATCAATTTATTTAACAGTCCAGAAATTCTGAATATTTTTACTGTTTAAAAATGTAAATGACACCAGTCTAACTTAACTTTTCTAGAAGTCTAGCTTTATAGAGGCTTCTCACATACTGCTATATATTTAAAAAAAATCTGCTAACAAAGCTTCAAGGCATCTTATGACTTCAATTCCTTACCTCTCTTGGTCTGTCGATGTTGTCAAGGAAACAAATTTTGAGAAGCTTTGCTCTACTCTTTCAGGTTCTGTAGAGAGATTGCTTGTATAGGATTTATCCAGCATGAGGAGTAAAAACAATTTGACTGAAGTTTCTGTTCTTTTCAATATGTTCATGTCCTTGCTTTTAAGCAGATTTTATTTTTAGCATGTGTGAAATAGCTTCATCTTTAAGGTCATAATGTCAGTGAATGTACTAAAGATTGCTGACATTTGATCATTAGATGAAGCCTGTTAGAAAGAACTTCAATGACAATTTGCTATATATTTATGCTCTAAGGACAACTCTTAGTTATAGATTCCCTTTAAGGGGTAAGGAAACGTTAATAAACCCCTTGTTCTTTAGATAAGTTGTTTCACTACTGTGGAACTAATGACTTACCATCCTTTATCATACTTATCATGTTTCATGGCAATAATCCTCCCTCTTCAAAGAAAAAAAGCTTTATATTACTATTTTGGAACTGTTTGATTCATCTTCCAGTATGTGTGTGCTGGTTAGGATATTGTGGCTGAGCTTTACCTTCAGTTGCTTGTACAGGTGGGGTTTTTTGTTTTGTTTTTTGCTTTTGGTTTGGTTTGGTCTTGTTTTAGTTTTTTGTTTTTAAATTTGTTTATTCAAATAAAACTGCTGATTTTCTTCTAGGAAACATCTGAAAATGTAGTTATAGAAACTTCTGCATTTCTCAGATGTTTCAGTTGGTTAATGGATTAAAGATACTGCTCAGAACAGCATACATGTGCTTCTGTGTTGTGCATGTACCAACTGCAAGACCTCACTTTCAGAAGCCAGGTTTTTGGAATTCATCCTGTTCTCTAGTTTTCTTGTCTTTTTTTTTTTTTTTTTTTTTTTTTTTTTTTTTTTTTTTTTTCTTTCCACATTATACTTCCTCATTTGAAGAGTTTTTCTCTTTCTGAACATTGTGACTGGTGGCTGGAACTGTATATTGTTATACTGAGGAGGAGACAAAGCTGCTTCTCTATGGAAACGATGGCTGTTAGGGATGCAGGTGGTTAGGGATGACATAGTCATTATAAACATGTTACAGCTTGGCAAATATGTTAAAGCTAGCACTACATTAGCTACGCAGAAGAAATTAAAATTAATTAGGTAGTTCAGTCTTACTGTGCTTGCTAGTATTGTAATAGTACTTGTTATGAATGTCTTCATTGCCTGCAAAACACATAGCTGCTTCACATAATTAGTAGTTTATTTTCATAATTAAATACCTAGTTCTGCTGATGTTTAAAACTGGGTTATGTCACTGACATCAGTGGCTTTAGGATTGCATCTGTATTATCCATAGTTTAGGATTTGTCATCTTTTATTTTTCCCTCCCAGTTATTAACATTCTCAATAGCTTTGAGAATAATAAACAATTTATTTTTCAGTTGAAAGAATGAAGAGCAGTAAAAAATACATTACTTGCCCAGGCTTATCAATAAATGAATGCAAGACTCATTAAAGCTCTGGTTTTCAGATAATGGTTCTAAATACTAACTCTATTGCCCCTCATAATAAGATATTCCCTTAAATCAGTGTGGGCACTGCAGTAACTCCTTCTTAGAATAAGAAACCCACCTGGTTAATGTTTGGTATAGAACAGCACTTGCCCATGAATTTGGGTTATTTCTTACAGATAGAAGTTTGACCTTCAGTGCAACTGTTTACCATTACTTTTAGAACATCAGTAGCAATATGTTACTCTGTGCTGTTGCACCTGCTCACAGTGTAACCAGCAGTGTTGTTTGTACAACAGCTGCCACTCACCTAAAGGTTGGGTTGGTAGGGCTTGTCCATAGCTGTGTCAAGTTCTGCCAGTGGGTACAGCTTAAATAACGCCTTTTCATTTGTGTTTATGTTTTGACAGCATTGATAGAACAGATGGTTATCTGATTTTATATATATAGATATATACACACATATATCAGTATAAAGTTGTAAAGATCATAAGTGGTCTTTGCTGATACACAATTTTTATATTACAAATTATGAAAACAAAGTACAGTACAAATAGATAAGTTTTTAATTTTGATAGCCACATTTAACTGAAGCTTATTAGAGTGGAATAAACCCCAAACATTGATCAGTTGATCAGTGTTGGTTTTCTCCTTCCTGTTTTCAGAAGTAAGTCATAGATAACAGCAAGCAGAAACACAGTTTCAGAAGCTGGGGCGTACAGTTGCTAAGACTGTGCTTACATTCCAAATAGACCAGTGTTTATTGCACTAGTAAGTGGGTATTCAAAATCTGTGGGATGTAAGTATTGGTGGGATATGTTTTTGTGAACATATCTATCCAATCCTTAGTTACTTGTAGGAATTGATGACACTTCAGACAATTTGTCTCTGAAGTGCTGTAAGTCTGGAATTGAGGTGTTTAACGTTTATGATGAATCCTCAGTTTTAATAGAGCATAAATGCTTGAGACTTGGGGAAGTGACTGATGCTAACGAATATGATACATAGAGGTGAAGGGAAAACCAGGTTATGTAATAAATGGCTATAGTACTTTAGCTAATTATCTCCTGGGGAACTGTAATACATTCAAAGTTCTCCTTTGCATGCTGCTAAGATATTTTATTGCTTAAGTGTTTTTTTGGCATGAATACTAACTATTCATACTAATTAATACTAACTAGTAGTAGCCACAATTGTGATTATACTTTTAGGTGTTCTGAACACCTTTTATATCATTTTTACACTTACTATTACTCTGTGAGGTCAATGGGAAGGTACCGAAGTTGTGCCATTTTATTCTTCTCCCTTATAGGTTCAGCAGTAGAAAATCAAGAGGGTTTAAAGTAATTCTTAATTGTTACCTGTCATTAGATTGGTTTCTATTGAATTACTTGAATGTGTGCATCAAACAGCTCTCCTTTAACCGTGTCAACCCAAATAAGCCTAATACTCTTTATCAGGTAGATAAATTATCTTAAGTAAATCTTTGTGTGTGTTTTTTTTTTTTTCTCAAGCCAAAACTTTATCTAGTATATGGCTGGAGATGGAATTTATGTATCTTTGCCATACTTGGCTTTGCCTTCTCCTGAAACGATTCTGATTTTTTCATACCGTACAATAAATCATAGCTTAAATCACTAAGTTGTTTCTACGTGTATTGTAACTTGTGTTTCATGTTTTCATTTTCTAGGAATTTACCATTTGAGGTAACATTCACAGGGTTAGCCATATTACAATGATTACTCACAAAACACTTAAAGGTTAACTGTAAAAGAGGTGGGAATTCTTCTGTGTTTTGTCAAACCAAAAAATGGTTTGACAAAAATAACATGTATAATCTACATGTTGGGTTATGATTCTTATGTTCTGTTATCATCATACTATCTGCAGAGCAGTGTGAATTCAGTTGAGAAACATATTTTAAATGTTGCTTTCCACCTAATTTGCTTTAAATTCCGTGATGAGCATTAGAAACACAGACATTTATTCTCTAGAAGTGTCAAAGGCATTATCTGTCATATTTCCACAGAAATAGGAGAACAATGCTAACAACATAGTTTTACTTATTTATTCCTTCTATTCCCTGGCTGTAATGTTCTAAGAAGCAGACCCCCTTGGAGAGGGCCCAGCTGCTCCAAGGAGATTGGAGTGGCTTTGAGGACATGGATCATAGCAGTTGACCTTCACTCAGTGCCTCTTTGGCAGAGCTGCCTTGCTTTCAGGCTAACCTTTTACATTCGGTACAGTTGGTGCAATGGAACCTCCTACTGCCCATTTTATTCTGCTAACCACTTTCTATGGGAACAGAAGCAGTTCTCATTAAACTTTCTGAAAGCATTACTGGCCTTAATTCTCACTGCTGTTCATCTCCATAGATTTTATAACCATTTTTATTTCTTGCTTTTTCAGTCCATTTACAGCTTGAAGAAATAGATATTGAGTAAGGTAGGTAGCATGTAGATGTCTTGGGACGTTCTTCTCAAAGTTGGAATTGGGAGTCTGAGATGTGTGTGCATGCTTTGGAGTCAGGAACGGTCCCCTCAATTGTTCTCTTATGCACTTAGGCAGCAGAAGAACTGTCTTAGACAAAATCAGGAGTTTCTTGGCATCAGACACTCTTTCAGAACATTTGATTTTTCTCTTTCTCAGAAAGATTTTGCTTTTTATTTTTTTGTAGAAGCATAGTTCTTGACAAAACTTTACTCAGGAAAGACTCTGGGTATGGAGTAAAGCTGCTAGGCAAACTGAGTTGAGACACAGAGCAGTAGGACTTCCTTATAGCTTACAATTATTCTCACTGTTATTTTGACTGATTAAAAATTCTCAGTGTCAGATAAATGGAGAGCAATAAAATAAACTTAATCTATTGCATCTTAGAAGAAATATTTAGGAAGCCTTCTCCTTCTTGGAGCACATTATTCATTGATCTCTTTTCTAGAGGAAAGACACTTTCATTACTCTTTGAAGAATAAAGGATAAAATACCGAGGCATGACTGTTTTGACACTGTGTTCTTGGGGCCATTTTCCCCCTGTTTTCAGGGAAATTTCTTTATTTCTTCAGAAAGTCTTGATCAAGACCAAGATCAGTGTTGATGTCAAAGCCTCCTGCCTTCTCTGAAGACAGTAATGGTTATAACTTTTTTCCCAACAGAATCATATCAGTACATTTTCTGGGGTTTTTTCCCACATTTTTGAATTAGACATTGTATTTCATCCCTGCAGTCTGGATGAATTTTTCTTTTTTCTATAATGAATTTCACTTAGCTGCAAATAGGGTGGAAGAAAGTATACAATGCAATATAAGGATGCTACTGTGGATAGCATCCTTAACATGCACAGTACTGGCACCCATGGCTTGATAATGAATGCTTTCAAAGAAATATCCCTCATGTCAGTCTTGTGATAAATCTGGAGTTCAATTAAGGAAGCTTAGTCATTTTTATTTTCTGTTTTCATCTCTTGGTTTGAGGAATTTATTTTTAACTGTCTCTTCTGAGAAAACAATCAGAGTTAATGCGTCTTTTCTCAGCTTCTGCCTGAAGGAGGGTTTCTTAACAAAAGCTGTATACTTTCATTTGAGCACATATCACTATATTAGCAGGTAAGCAAAGGTATCCAATTTTCCTGAGCAACAAAATACTTGATTACAGGTCTAATGATAGTTTAAGAGGTGTTTTCAGATGTGCTGAAATCAAGGACTTGAAGCAGATGAACTTAATTATCTTTGTGAATATTCACAATCACATTATGTGCTTTAAATGTCACATTTGGAAATAGTGCCTCATTGCTAGTTAATTAACAGTAATTACTCAAGGTGGTACTTATGTTTCTGGAATTTCTTACCCACTGTGAAAAACGTACTTTGCTTGTAAAGATTTAGCAGTATAAAAGGCAGATTTTACTTAACTCATTCTTAAAGTGTTACTGTTGCTTAGGCCCTCTGTATTTCTTACCTTGAGCATGGCTGCATGGAGACTGTTATTGCATACCATATGCTACACTATACACTACATCTGGGCAGTGGTTTTCACATCAGAGCCATGCTGTATATAACATTTTTATTCTCTTTTAAAAAAGCAAGCAGGTGATTTTTTTATTATTTTTTAACAGAATAAGAAGAGAAAAGCAGTTCTGAATTAGTCTGGCAGTCTAGAAGCATGAGGTGTTACAACGGAGTGCTGACATCTTCAGCTAAAGAAATACGGCTTATGATAATACCAAAAGGGTGTTTTTCAGTCATAGCACCTATGCTCATTATTTTCTTTTCTCTCTGGAAGGATGGCTGTTCTTGGCAAAGAGCGTTATACAACCCATGATAGCTTACACTGCAACCAAAAAGAAATGCCTCATAGATCCTAGAAAATCCTTCCTGGGTTCTAGTTTCCAGCTTTCTCCTTTCATCTATCTTCTCTGTCCATTGTGTAGAAACTTAATTGAAATGTCAGAAGTTTCCCTTCAGTTTTTTTCCCTTAAAAAATAAATCTTTCTTCAGTGAAGATAATCTCCTTGTTTGGAGCAGCACACTTTACATATGCTTGTGTGTGTATTTATATATATATAATACAAATTAGCAGAAAACCCTTATTGTCAATTAGTCATACTTACAGACTGAATAATCTCTTTTCCTACACATTTGGTTCACCTGTGTGAATGAAATTCCTGTCTGCTGAAATTCTGGAATAATGTATAACTTGTATTTCAGAATGATCATTTTCTGTAAAGTACATGAAATACCTTAAAGTTTTTTGATTTGTGACACCACTCACAACATCCTAAACAGATGTTTGAATTCTCAGACATCAATTTAAAGCCAATTCAGAGAACAACAAGAAAAGCTACTAAATTTTAGAAGCAGTAATGAAGATTAATTAAACTAATTATCTGTGCTTTGTGCAGTGGGAGTGGAGATAATTGCAGGTACATGAAGACATAACCAAAGAAGTGATGAATGTTGTTTGAAGTGGTAAAAGTATTTGTGATGGCAACACAGAGGGAGAAAAAGCTGAGTGATAGAAAGCTGAAATAATAACATGAGTATGATTGTGGAAGGGTCTTAAATGTCTTGTGTGAAAATACAGTTGGAAGTGGTAAGCACTTAATTGGGGAACTTCCCAATAATTTTTCAGTTGTAGAATGGCATGGAGCAAACAAGCTCTTCACAACTAGCAGCTTTTGAATTCAAGTATTTGGAGAATATCATAGACTCATTCTAACTGAATGGTAATGTCCTGCATATCAAAAAACTTTCACCCGTATGTCTGCTAAATGTGCTAAAGCAGAATAACACTTCTTGCTTAATTTTTTTGACACTGTTATACATGAAGAACTTCTTTGTAAGGACTGATGAGAAATCTGCTTTTGGGTATCTTAGTAGAGAGTCAGGTTTATAAAAAAAAACTTGATATGCACCTGCTGATAGATGATTATTTTAGAAATTGTTAATTTTTATGTGCTTGAATAGGAATTAAATATTCCTGAAAAGTATGTTCTAAACTGGTCATGAATCTTAGATTTTTGTTAATATGCAGAAGCCTGTAATGCTGCTAGAATTTCCAATTAACCCAACCCCTAAATATTTATATTAACTTTTAATTTTTAAATTCTTCATTCTGTAGCTCTACAGTGATAGTGAGGTAAATGCAATGAAATACAGCAGTGAGGTAACACTTCCTCTGGGTTTGTCATACAGCAGTGAGAAATGCTGAACCTAATTCTACTTTGTGTGAGATTATAGTCTGGTAGCGCCAAGTAGTTGTGAACCCTGGCACCTATGACAAAAGTTACTTTGGGTTTATGTATGTTTTTCAGTGCTGCACTGTGTAGGGCACTCGAGCCAGCTTGGGTGCTAGAAGCTGCAGAGCAGTGTTGGTGTGATGCCCTCATGAGATAGGGCTATTTCTCTAGGGTGAGGTTAGTAGTGGGTGTCTCATGGTACCACTGCACTGATGTGATATTTGTGTGGGCTGGCACTACATGAATAAAACTATTTTCATAGAATCATAGAATCCCAGACTGTTTTTTGTTTGTAAGGGACCTCAAAGATCATCTAGTCCCAACCCCCTGCCATGGGTAGGGACACCCTCCATTAGCCCAGATTACCCCAAGCCCCATCCAGCCTGGCCTTGAACACTTCCAGGGAGGGGGCAGACACAGCTTCTCTGGGTGGCCTGTTCCAGGGCCTCACCACCTTCATGGGGAAGAATGTCTTCCTTATCTCAAGTCTAAATCAACCCTCTTCTGGTTTATAGCCATCACCTCTCATCCTATTGCTCCATGTAAACAGTCCCTTTCCTGCTTTCCTGTAGCCTCTTTAGGTACTGGAAGGCCACTGTAAGGTTCCCCCACAGTCTTTTCTCCAGACTGAAAAAGTCCAACTTTCCCAGCCTGTCTTCATAGGGGAGGTGCTCCAGCCCTCCGATCGTATTCATGGGTCTGTTTTTGTATTGCTAAATTCTCTTGCCAAACTGAAGTGTGTTCATCAGGATTTTGGGGGAAATGTGTGGGAGGGGCTGTGGTGCATAATCTTACAAATATCTATTACATTTGCTTATATAGTTAATAATTAATTGAGCTAGGCAGTGTTAGTAAGTACCAGCATGTTGATATCTGCTCCTTGATAACTGTGTTGCTGTTCTTTCATGTCACTGTCCAGATAGGAGAAAACTAGTTTTTAACCTGGTTCTGGATTTTTAGTACGGAGTATTATTTTCATTTCCAGCTTCAAAGGTAGGCTTTTATATCAGCTATAAAATGAAAGTTATTAATACTGTCTACTTAATGTCACAAACCCACAATAATTATGCAAGCTTTTTACTTAATTTCGGAACTATTGCTATAGAGTAATATAGTAGATACTTTTTAACTTGTACAATGCTGAGTATTTTTAGATGCTTTCACCAACACTTTTATAGCAGGAGTTCTCACTTGAGCTGTACTACTAGTTTAAAATTAAAAAAAAAAAGTTACATAAAGAAAATAGCTTTGAAGCATTTGAACTACTGTAATAATGATCCCTCTTTAAAGCACAGCTTTTTTTATGTTAAATTGCTGTCATTTTTCTAACCATGCCATAGCCCAGTAAAGTAAATACACATTTTTAGGTGCTTATCAGCTTTCAGAAAAAAAAATCATGGCTTTAAAAAATAAATATTGAGGCTGCTTTTAATGTTGTTGACTATTATTAAGCAGCCCCCTAATGCATTAATAAAGAAAAGGCTATTTTCCAAAGTCTTTTGAAGGATGTGAAAGAAATAGCCAATCTTTCAAGGTTATTTTTTGAAACTTAAAATTTGATGAAAACTGTTCTGCTTTGTATTGATGAAAAATATAGTCAAAGATCTGATGTTCAACTTCAGGCTGGCTCTATCTCTATACTATGTTGTAGGAGCCTAAGCGAACACAGGAACACCTTTCTGTGTTGTACATTTGCAAATTACCTACTGATGCCCTTTGGGATAAAGGCCTTCAGGAAATCATTGTCAATAACTTGCTGTTGCATTGACTTATGTAATAGGTTGTTCTTCAAGATTTCACAGGAGACAGATTAAATGTTATAAAGTACAAAGTACAGAAACTCCATAGGGCAATCTAAATGATATTATAGGAACCAAACTGTATTACAAAGAGAAATATTAAACATATTTGTAATCTTCTGTTATTTTTCATATGAATGCCAGGCCCCTTTCAGTCTAATGGGTTGCATAGATATGCAAAGGAGAAATAACAAAAGTTAATCAGTTTTGGTTTATGTAAAGCTATTAATATGTAGATACTTGAGTTTCCTCAAAAAATTATTAAATCTGAGTATTCTAATGATGCATGTTGACATTGTGTAAATTGATTGGAAAAGAGAAGCTGCTGTAATCACTTCACTTGAAAAGTGAATATACTTAAAAAGAAAATAGGATGACACATTCAATGTTGTAAATCTGCACTAAAATTACTGTGAATTAGTTAAGTCTCAGTAAACCTGAGACGGTGTGAGGATGGTGGGAGCTGTACTGCTTGGGAAACAAAACAAAACTCTACCTCATTTGTAATGTAGAGGTGTGCTGGGGTGAAGAGCAGGAATCAGTGCATTAGTCCCAGCATGCTGGAGGTAAATGTGGTGGTGAAATATTTCTGTCTAACGTGGTGGAATCTGAAAGGGAAGGTGAGTCCTCTGTCAGTCACAGTAAGCTTGTGATCCTTACTGGCCAGACAACTGTGCAGAACCCTACCAGTGGTCCAGGGAACAGTTAAGGTGACAGCTGCTCTGGGTAAAGAAGGCAAAGTTATGGTGTGTGCTTGGAGGGAAACTGAAAAAAAAAAAAAAAAATTGAAAATGGTCAAGCTCTTCTAGAACTGACCTGACTTCTAGGTAGTCACTACAGAGCAGGAATGTCTCTACTACATTTAAATGTCAGGAACATGCTGAGGCAATCAGCATACCTGCATTACCTTTTGTGTGCACTGCTGCACAAGTTAAAAGAAAACCTAGGTTCTGTGGAAGACAGCCATCCCTGTCTGTGGGGCAAACTGTTTGCATTGAGTCAGCAGATCTTAAAGGAGACAATGAATATTCTGGGATCCAAGAGTGAATCTTTGAGAACACTCAACATCTTTGAGTTATTTGGCTCCTATGCTTCCAAATACCAGAGATAATCCTTGTGCATGGCCATGAAATCCTTACATCCTTAATGTAAAAATGACTTGTATATCACCATAGTATTCATCCTGTGGTGCTCTTCAACTCCCAGGCTTTAACAGTGCTTTTTACAGATTTCATTCTGGGTAAAATCTGCCTTCAGCCATGCAGTGGAGACCCAATTGCTCAGGAATTCCTGTGGCAGATGGATTTGTACCTTAGGCTGATCTCCCAAAGAGAATTATGGAAAGCAGCTTTGTGCTTGGAGTTGTTGTCTGGAGGGTCTTTAATTTACATAGGAAGCACACACTTCAATTCACATACAACATTTCATTGTATTTGAAGGCATCTTATTCACAACATACATAGCAAGCAAGAAACCAAACCTTCTACACAGAGACCTTTTTCACTTGGACCACAAACTTGCTGTATGTTTTCCCCAGTTCTTAGAGACCCGTAATAAAAATCATAATAGCTCAGTAATGGTACAAATTCGAGCAAGTGGGGGCTTCTAAACTGTATATCCATCCTGCCAAATAACACCTTATGGAGAAAAGTCCCTTCAGACTAAATATAGTCTGTAGTTCAGAGCAGTTAAAAAATATCCATTATAATTTTAAATTATCAAAATAAATTGTACTTTTCAGTGCTCTCTTGTCCTGGCTAAATTGATTCTAGTATGAAGTTGTCTTTTCTACAACTAAAACTTAGTCTTATCCTCAGTATCACTTAATTGGTTTTGTATTCCTCTAACTATAGTCCATTCTGGGGAATAAAAAAAAAAAAAAATCACTTATTTCAAGACCTTTACTGCATGAACTTAATCAAATAGTGAGCTTGCAGTTTTTTTTTACTTTTCACTTTAGTTTCTGAACTCCTGCAGGATAAGACTATTTCAGTGGAAATGATTCAAGCTGTTAAAGTTGCTCTGCTGCCAGGTGTCTCTGATATTTCTTCTTCTGAAGGGAAATACCACTCCAGCTCACTTCTAATTATGTAATACGGATCTTACAAGCTGTTGTGGGCAGTTTTGAATTAATTATTCATCTGGATATCAAAATATGTAGCCAAAAATCAATATCTTCAGATCTATGATAACATGGATCCTATACCTTAATATATGTTCAACTTTTTCAGTTCCCAGTGTGTCTAGATTTGTATAGTTTACAGAGAGGGCTGCTTCCTTGCCTTTTAGAGAAGAGCAGGTGCTGTGTGCAGCGTGAACAATTTACTTGCCTTCATGTGATGTCTCGTTACTGCAGAGTTTATCCTGAAACTGTCAGTGCAGGGACCTGTGTAGTACAGAGGATGCTGAACTGGTCTGAGGAGCTGGCATCGCTGTCCAGGGGTATTTACTGCCAGCTACACTGCTGTGCTGCAAGTGTCTTGCTGGCTTTTAAAGGGCTCTTAGCCAACAAGGCTCTACTTCAGTGGTCTAACATCAATGAAAAGGATTTCCAAAATCTTGGAATAGGGGAAAAGGGGCAATAGGGGAAAAAACCTGCTGCTTTTACCTCTATTGCGTTGCTATTCTTTTGGAATTTCTCCTTTTTAAGAACAAAGAAAACTGTGAAAACTCTAGCTGTCTGCCAAAATAAAAGAAGGATCAGTGTATTTGGAGATCTTGATCTCATTGTTGAAGAATTTATGCTGCAAACAGCTGCAATTTTCTGGTGCCATTTAAGATGATGCATGTGATATAAAACATTCTAACAGATATGTGATTTTTGCAGAGGAATCAATGTGTTTTGAAAGTCTATCAGTGTAATTTCCTGATGTTTTTAAATGAGCAGGCAAGATAAAATGGTTTCAAGAGAATTTTCTTAATAATGATGTTTTGGTTTCAAGGAAGGAAACTATAACTGTGGAGATTTCATTTGGCAATATAGAAAAAATACATAAAAGTAATGAAAATAAACATGTCATTTTTCTCTCAACTTTAATGCTGTAGAGAAACTTAACTGATAAAAATTTTAGCAACTGCATGATTGCACTTTAGACAGACAGTATGCCTTCACCAAGGGCAAGTTCTGCCCGAGTAACCTTGTGGCTTTCTACAATGGAGAAATTGTACATGTTAGTGGACACAGGGAATATTGTCTGTCTGGACTTCTATAAGGCCTTTGAAACAGTCCCCCCCAACATACTTCCCTAAACTGGAGGTTCTGAAACATTTAATTTGAGTTGGCTGGAGAACAAACTTTTTATTTATAAATGGTGTGGAATAATTTATGCCTTAAGCAAGATGACCATTACCATGTCTCACCCCTCTCCCAATTTCAGCATGTAGTTATTAGTGTTGGAAAATGAACTACTGTTGAAATTAATCAATTTTCATTTATTTTGGGTGAGAAGTTCAAACATGAAATGTGCTTATAAGAAATGATAGGCCAAAGCTTGTGCAGAAGCAGTTATACTTCAATAATGTAATCATACTCTAAAAATGTCATTTAATAGGTAGTATTAATGTCTTAAGCCTGTGATTACTGTATCCTTGGGAACACAGATTACTTCTAAGGGATCCACAAAAAGTGATGAAGAAAGGGGCATTACTTGACAGTTGGTCTAAGGTAGCTGCATAGTCTGTGCCCCTGATGGGGCTTGCTTTCAGTTCTGTAAATGGAAACACATTAAAACACACTTTAGTATTGGTGTTGGGGATTTTTTGGGTTTTTTTTTGTTTTTTAGAGATGCTGTTGAGTATCACTGCTTAATAACACATATGCTAACAGTACTTTTTTATAACCATATTTAGTAACAGAATATGTGGTTATTGTTCCCCTGAACCCCCTGTGCCAGATTCTGCCCTGCTTATGCGTAGGACGATGTATCTGCTCTGTGTTCAGCTGCAAATCTGTGTTGTGATGTGGCTGCGCTGGTGCCTGGAGAGAGGATGCCACTCCGTAAGGATCGTGTGTGCTGTGGCATCGCAGCATGCTGTGGCCCAGAGAACTCTCTCTAACACATCTCCTGTCTTTGAAACTATTCATCTGTCACTTCACCATGGCAGAGCCACATCCAAGTATCTGCTAGATCAGCCTTGTAAGTGCATCTGAAACAACCCAAACTTTTTGCAGGGGTGACTGATTTTGAGGGGAATGACCTTTCTGGAGGACAGTGAAGTGAAGGTTAGGGAGTCTCATGGAAGAAGGGCTATTTTCAGTGGCTGAAGGTAGAGAGTCATGTATTTAATGAACGTAAAAGTCAGTTTGCATTATTTTTCCAGATCCAAATGCTTATCAGGTGGTCATAAATAAATTTTCTAATTGTTCTTAGCTGCATAGTGATACAGCATATATATGAAACTACTAGTTTCTTAATCAGAAATTAATAGTGATGTTAATATTCCCTCAGTTAGGAGGGTAAGTTATAGTGGATGTTATATCACCATGAGATTAAAATTTGAATTTTCAAACTCAGTCTAAAGCTTAACGTTTATTAACCCCCTACCCTCAACTTTCATTGGCATTAATGACTGTTGTAAGTGCCAACACATCTGGAAATTGGACTGCTTGAATCTTAATTCTTACATAAGCTATCAGAAAGTTAACAAACATTAAAATTGCAAATAAAAGCCCCCAAATGAGGATGATATAATTATTTTGAATTAGAATACCTCTTTTTGGTGAGAATTGCCTGCCTCTCTTTAAAATGATGGTATGGCTTGTAATGAAGTAGCTTTACTGTTGAAGTTAAACATTATAATGGTCTTTTAATGGCACCTTAATGGCCTCTCTGAGGACATGCACTGAAATAATTTTACCTTCTCATAATTGCACTTCATAATAGGCTATAGCAGCACAATTTGTGTCCTTAGATTTTTTTTTCTGCATTGGCTATATGTAGAGCACACTCTAAGTTACCATTCGGCCAAATAAATGAATTAGATTTTTTTTCTTTATTGTTGTATTTGGTATATCTTCCATGCTCAAATGCTTTATCTTTCTCATCAATAGTAAGGTACTGATTTTTATAGCATTGTATCTGTATGGTGAAATAATAATGTGTTGAATTGGTTTGCCATCTAAGAGAATGATTTGAGGATACACTATTTCATGTGTATGTGTGACTCAGAGGCTAGGTGTTATGAAGAAGTAGATTATTACATGTACAGGGCTTCTGCCAGAAAGAAAGTGCCTGTTCAGCTTTGTTACTTTTTTTGAAGCCCAGATGTTGGACGGAAATAGTTCACTATAAGTCTGGCGTGACTTCAGCTCAACATATGCCTTAATAAAAAGAAAATTTTAAAATGAGTTGCTGTGTCATAAAAGCACTCATATTTCTGCTTTTGAATAACTTTGAATCTTTTCCACCAAATGCAAATAATGTCTTGTCTCAGCTGTCTGTCTTGTTGGCCTTTCTGTAGTACCAGGCATGACGAACATCCAAGAAAGAGGAATTCTTTGGTCTCAGTTCTTTCTTTACTTTTTCCATTTCTGGATCAAGGGGAAGGGAAAGAAAATATTTGAAGGTGAGATGAGTATGTCTTGAGAAAACTACAGCACGTGGGGTAATACATTAGCTTTTGGTATATAAGAACATATTATATATAATATATAATTTACAAGTTCTCTAATAGAAATGTCTATGAAATATTTGTATCAGTCTTACTCTCTTATCATTACCCTGTTTTTATAATTTACATCTTAAGAGTTCTGTTTGCTAGTTTTGACTTGAAAGGCTCTCATTGAGGCTACATTAAGTATTTATGTTGGCAAAACCCCGGCCAGTTTGTATACTTCAAAAATATTTATGTTTTCAGTTTTGATTGGCTGATGAGATTCCTAGAGCTACAAGTTAGCTTTTGGAATATGGAATGCTGAGGTGCGTTTCCAAAAGTAGATGGTCAACAGACAAGCTTAGTTTGTGTAGTCCTTCCAGTTATTAAAGCTTTATCAAGAACTTTCCATTATCATATATAATCAGATGGATAGATCTTGCCATAGTGGTGTGGGGGTTTTGTTTTCTTTTTGCAGGATTATATTTTACTCCTCTTGTCTTTCCCAGCTGCAAATGCCCATGTTTCGTTTTAATCCGTTATTGTTTTCTTAAAATCATTTATAGAATGATGGCAGCTGAAAGTACACGTTTGATTAGTTTTTGTTTTGTTTGTTTTTTTCTCACTGTTAATAGCAAAACCACGCAAATGAAACTTCACAATTACTGATTATGGAGCCTTCCTTGGGGAAAGGGCTGCTGAGTTTCTGTGAGAGAGAAGATTAAAGTAAAAACACACCAAATAATTGGAAATGTATTTCATAGACATGCTTAATATGTTAGTACTGTCTTCTGAAGCTAAATGCTGTGCTAGTATTAATTCAAACTTTGCTGCATTCACCAGGGCTAATATTTGCTATTTGCAAATTGTTTCCGTATCAGACTAGCTTCTAGTAGTACTGCTGCTAACTTGGTTAGCAGTATGCTACTAGTATTAGAACTTAAAATGCTTCTGCCTGAGTAGAGTCCCCTACAAAATATGAGCTATCTTATGATTTAATGTACTGCTCTAATTTTTTTTGTGTGTGAAAGACATTTCCACCTCATTGGTTTGATAAATATCCTTAAAGCATTTTTTTTCTTCACCAAAAGTTTTAATAACGAAAAGTGAGGCCTTATGCCTCACTTTTGAGGCATAAGGCCTCACTTTAAGTGAATTGAATTACTCAATTTAAGTGAATTGAATAAATTCAATTCACTTAAATTGAATTTATTATATATTACTACTTCCCATTTTCCTTGTTTCTACAGTAGTGAGGATAGTCTAGTGATGAACTATCCAAATAAAAACTCTTATGCAGATACTACAGCAATAGTAAAGTTTTTTTTATCACTGACTAGTCCTGTGCTTTGGATAAATAAGATAATAGTGTTTTGAGTTATGTCTGCTGCAAGAAGAAACTTAGTGGAAATCTGTAAGTGCTTGCTCAAATGACAGCGTTGACATATACTTCTTACACTGTGTCTAGATTAGGAAGATAGATGTCATTTAAAATATGTTCCCTAGCACAGTTTTAAATATTCCTGGAGTGAGTGTTCAGAAAACCTGAACATGTGTTAGATTTATCTGGCTTTACAGAACCCTGCCGAAAACCTTTTTTCTGGGACACTTGGTTTACAGATTAAGCTGGTATGCCCAAAATGTCATCAATACAGGCTGTAGAACAGTATGATACCTTTTAAGCTACAGTTCTGAGCCTGTATTGCAAACTAGAAAATACATAATGTTTCTGCAGATAGTGTGTGTGACGGCTTCCTCTTTACTGTGTTTGTTAGAAAGGACAGTATTTAGGTATTGATGAGATCAGAAATGCAGTATGGTTCAGGAGTACCATTCTCTTGAGTCTGAGGATATTAGCGGATACGGATCTTTGGATTTCATAGACGATTTCAGTTCTGTAGTTTTTTAAAAAAAAGAAAAGAAAAAACCAAAATTGGTTATTTTCTGCTTGAGACACCAGTGAACAATAATATTCCAGAAATGGAAAGGGGAGGGTGATGTCTCCAGCTTCACGAGTCTGTGGAGCAACGTGAGCATGCTTTGGAAAGGAGCAGCATCTGTTACTGCCAGAGCATAGTAATTCTTCATGCTTTCTGTAACTCAGTACTCTCTCACATCATCCTTGAACAGGCATGTTTCTTAAATGTCATCTTTGTATTTAGGTTAGTCAAAACTTTTTAAATTATTAAGGAGTGTAGGATCCTACACCGGAATAACTCTGGGTGCCAGTACAGGTTTGGGCTTGAGCTGCTTGGACGCAGTGCTGCAGAGAAGGACCTGGGAGTCTTAGTGGTCAAGCCCTCCATGAGCTAGCAGTATGCCTTTGACCGAGAAAGCCAGTGGTATCTGGAGTGCATTAAGAAGAGTGTGGCCAGCAGGTTGAGGAGAACCTTCTGCCTGGTGAGACCACATCTGGAGTGCTGTGTCCAGTTCTGGCCTCTGCAGTTCAAGACAGACAGGGAGTGTCCAGAGGAGGGCTACAAAGATGATGAGGGCGCTGGAGCATCTCTTGTATGGGGAAAGGCTGAGAGAGCTGGGGCTGTTTAACCTGGAGAAGAGAAAACCAAGAGGGGATCTGATCAAAGTTTATAAATATCTAAAAGGCAGATGTCAAGGGTTGTTGGTGGTGGTGCCAATGACTGGACAAGAGGCAATGTACACAATCTGGAGCACTGAAGTTCTGTCTGAACATGGGGAAAAATGCCTTTATTTTGAGGGTGACAGAGCACTGGGACAGGCTGCCCAGAGAGGTTGTGGAGTCTCCTTCAGAGATGTTGAAAACCCACCTGGACATGACCCTGTGCAACCTGCTTTAGGTGATCCCGCTTTAGCGGGAGGGGTGGGTGAACTAGATGATCTCCAGAGGTTCCTTCCAACCACCATCTTTCTGTGAACCTGATTTCTTGCTATCATTCATTTAGTAGAAGCCATGAACAGCAGAAGTTGGTAATCACAGAAGAATGGTGGGGTGAAATTGAGGGCAAGTGTTTTATTATTTTAGTATGAATGCTATGTTGAAATTAACTTCAGTTGATCAATTAAAAAAAGTTTTTAATGTTGTTATGCATGCTCCAGAAATTAATTTCTTGTTTAGTATTCCTGATTGGCTCCACTGTAGTTCCTTTGTGCATGCACATTCAAAGTGCGTACAATTTAATTCCTGATACTTGCTTCCAACCTCTGATTTCTCACAATTGAATCATTGTTCTTGGATTCACTGTGCAATTAGTGACTGAATAGATGCACCTTCCTCTTTCGAAAAGTAAGGCTGCTATGTTTTCTTTTCTGCAATGTAATTTGCTTGGAGGCAAATGTGTTACAGATAATTGTAGAATGACAGTGGAAGAGATGTGCTCAAAGTCTTCATATGCTAGGTGAGTTCCCACATTATTTGTGTTACTATGCTTATGTTGCTGTGAGTTTTTCTAGGAATTAATGTGTGGTTTGGATGGTCAGTGAGATAAAAGCCTTTATTCTATGTCCTATGAATTTGTTGATAGTGTAGCAGACCTCTGAACCTTCTGTGCCTGCTATTTATTTGAGTATCAAATGCTTATTCTCCCCTGCTTTCTTTTGTGACTTACCAAGAGAGTTTTTATTATCTTCAACCCAAAGTACTTTACAGGTGTTTTCTCGAGAGCTTTCTGTCAGAAAATAGGATCTGGAAACATATAATCTACAATAAATCTCACTAAATTCATTGGTTTTGGGATTCTTTATAAATCGAAAGGATAGACTAGTTACTGTTTATAATGAAGCACTGGTTGAATGTGTGGCAATATGCAATATTTTCAGAGTAGCAGGCTGAAATTTGTACTTTTAACTTTTTAGCTCAGCAATTAAAATCATCTGACCTCACATGATAAAGAGCAACCTCAGGTTTACTGAGAATTTAGTGTTTTATCTAGAAATAATACTGACTGGAAGAGCTGAATTTTCAAATTGGGCAACAAAATTCAAAAAAGTTCATATTTTGGTAAAAATAACTTAATATAAATCTGTCTTACTTTGACAGGTGCATCACAGCATCTAGACCTATAATGCTTCATACACAATTAAATGCCTGTGAAGGAAGATACATATCTCACCCTGTGTAGTTTTTTAAATGAACTGTCTCACCTGCCTAAGTAATTTATTCTGTACTAAACATGTAAGCCTTCCATGTAAATCTATGAGTTTATTTTATAAATCTTTATATTGAAGGAATTTATTACTAGGCTAGCTTAAGTTTCAGCAGCCTTTGGTATTTATAATACAACTTTGAAAGTAGTTCTGAGACAATTAATTTCTTAAAAACACTTAAATTAAAGCTGTAGTTCTTACAACTGGGACTTTTTAAATTATAGTTTTGTGGCCTTTACCTTCAGCCTCCGACTATTCTTGGATACAAATCCTTTTTCTGGGCTCATATGTAGATGCCATTGAGAGGAATGAGTTTGGGGTTCTCTTCTAGTAAAAAGTTTGTAATCCCTGTTTCTTTTTGATAGAGAAGGCATGATCAATAAATTTCCCTCACTTGAAATAGGAAGTTTATAATGGCCCTAATTCCAAGAAGATTGTCTTTCCTCTTTTGTGCCAGCTCTGAAAAAAATTGCATTTGAAACTGAAGTCTGGTGGCTCTAAATTTGTATCACTGTTTGTACACTGTTTGTATATTATTTACCTAGGTAATCTAAACCCCGTGCCTCTGAGTTCAGGCATCATATTGGATGCTCTATGAGGATGCAGATTATTTCACTGACTCGCTGGTTATACCCACACAGTCTTTCAGTTTTATTGTTCCATCCTGGTTTGAGACAGCACGTGGAAAAAGTGAAGAAAGACAAACTAGAAAAAATAGGAATTTCCACCAAAGTTATTCTTGAAAACACTTGGCTATCTCAGTTAAAAGAAAAGGCCTGAAATGGCTTTCATTGTAGAGAGTCTGCTAGTCTGGCCTCTGAGTGTTTGGCAGAGAGGCAAATTCACATGCCAAGGACTCATCCCTTTGCCCTTTTTAATGGCAGTGGCTGTCTATACAGAGTGAGCACCAGCTACTGAGTAGGCATTCATCTATAGACATATCTACAGCTTTGGATGGAGGGAAATGTGCTGCTTTAGGGGTGTGCTTGTTTCATTTCTACAGCTACTTTTTTAATCAAGCAGGAACTCAGAAATGCTGTAGAGCTTGCTTTACTTCATCCTTGTGAAAATTGAGTTTTCATACATAATCACTAAAACACGACAGAAAAATATCTGAAGCATGTACCACCTGTTTTTCTTTTCATCTTGCTTCATTCATTAGCTTCCTCATATTAAAAGTCCTCCAAGACACAATTAACCCTTTTTTAATATTGTGAAGCTTGAAATGATAATTAAAGCTCATTAAAGCAGTGAAACTTAGTTTCAAAAGCAGTTTAACATTAAATTTTTCCTGATTTATTTTCTTGTGGATAGGGTTGAATACTTGGGAATGGCCATCACAGTTCCAGTCTTAATTGAGTATTGAAGTAATTAATGATAATTGGTTGTTTTGCATTGCAGAATTATGCTCTGTTCTAAAGGATACTTTGATAAAATAATTTTCTGTTAATGGAATATTTTCTTCTGAGTATGGGCTATATAATAATGATAATGTCAGAGAGTCTTTCTTCTCCAGTAAGAAGAAAATGTAATTGAAATAAAAATACGTTACCAAAAGTCTGGCTTTTTTTCCTCTCCCTTTACGTTCTCCCATATTGTGAATTGTGCTGTTGCCACAAGATAGTAAACGTATACTTATGTTTTTGATTCACCCAGTTGGTTTTGTTTTAGCTCTTTAAAATGCACAGACATTGCAGTCAGTTTTAATTTGGTACTAACTTCAGGTCTTTTGTATCAACATGCATAAAGATTGAATTTGATCTCACTTTGAAACAAGTCAAATGTTTGTATTCTGTTAACGGCCTAGTCTGTTCCCGGCATTATATAAGCAATCTTAGAATTGAGAAATTGATTAGAATAGGCAAAATTCAGAATAACCTTTCAAGCTCATAGCCAATGTTATTTTCATCCTGCAAGTTTTTGTGGGATGAGAATTACTGATCGCAGAGAGAAGTAACATGAAGTAAAATGGTGACTTTAGAGCAATATGCTGTCTTGGATTTACTGAAACAGCACTAAAGCTATCATGAAGCACTGTCAAAATGTTGATTTATTTGTACTACTAATATAAGAAGTAATAAAATAGAGGATTTACCGGTGGCATTATAGCATTTGTTAGCCATTTGGTTAGACAACTCAACAGGTATTATATCACATGATATAATGATAGGATATTTTATATACAGGTTTTACTGAAGCAGAATATTCACAGGGAAAATAGTTCTGATATTTAGCCTTCTTTCACAGAATTGAGCATACTGGATCTTTATATGGGCCATTTCTTGCTGAACTTCTAATATTGCCTTAAAACTCTGACAAAAAGAGCACCATGAAAAGGATGGATATGAGCAGAACTACTTACGCTCCTGAAATACTGTGTTACACACTTTAAAAAAAATTGGATAACTAGTAGAATAGGATTTTCAGAAGGGTTCAGCACCAACCTAATTCTGTCCAGAAGAAACTGAAAAATGAGAGGACTTAGACCATTCCTTAGAAATCTCCGTGTAGCTGCATGGTGATATTCTTATCTGCCTCCTCAGTGAAGTTAAGGTAAAATTCTACTAAAAATTCCCAACCAAGTGAGAAATATGATAACAGCCTATCTATAGGCAGATGTGAAAGCTGTCATCTGCTAGATTTTCTCTTACTCGATGGAAATCCAGTTATGGTAGAGACAAAAATTTGGAAGAAAAATTTTTTAAAGGGAAAATGTATTCAGATCTGTCTGCACAGAGGTAGAACAGCATTTTGTTTGGGAAAATGACATGAATTGACATTGAGAGCAATGTAGAGAGCAAAGTAGACATTTTAAGAAATAATACAAGTCATGAAATGTATTACTGATTTTTGCCTTGTTAATTAAATGCCCTAATTGTAATCAACTGTGCAATTATTTCAAACAGACTTTTACACGACAGCAGATACAACTTTGGAATGCAAAGTTTTCTCAGCTAAAATTGTTTTCTATGGCTATTTTTCAGTACACTGAAAAAATCCAAATACTGTGATTCTTTATAAAATTGTCGTTTTCCTTCTTTTTAAGGTATGGGATGCTGTAGATACAGGCTGCTGTTTAAATACATATTCCTGTCACTCATGTGCTGTTCGAGCTGCTCAGTGGTCATTTTGTGGAAGAAGGATCCTCAGTGGGGGCTTTGATTCGATGCTGCATTTAACAGATATAGAAACAGGTAAGGATCACATAAGGGTGCATTATAGTTCTTTATTTGTACATATACAGATAACTTTGGATCTTGTTAGCCTTATTCTTTCTTCTAAAAAAATATAAAATTCTTGAAGTGTTTCCCTGGAGATAGTTAAGATGACTGAAATATCTGTAGCTTCAAGATCACATGTAATTTCTGTTGTCAGATACTGCACCGATGAACAGAACAAAGTGTGTATTTTTTATTCTGTCATCATCATCATTCATTAAATCATCTGAATAGCCTCTTAAGGCTGACAAGTAAAATTTATACATACTGTGAAGTTAAATATAGGCTTGTACCTTGTTCTCTGTTGGGTTGGTTTTAAGTTTGTACTTAAAGTTAATTGGGTGATTATTACTTTAGTGACTTTTTTTTTGTTTGTTTGTTTTCTAAATAGGGTCTTAGTTCCAAGTATTGAAACTTAAATTCTGCTATGAAACCTTGAGACTGAACCTATGTTGCTTTGATGCAGTGGTGAATTTGATTTGGGATTTCATTGTTCTGACCTTAAAAACTAATTTCTGGGTGCTGTCTCTCTTCATGTCTTCTTCACAAACAAAAGTGCTTCTGTTATGTGTATTTCTTCCCCCCTTTATGTATATTATCAGCATTCATACAGCAGCATTCACTGGGGCTGTTCCTAAGAGAGCATCTCTATGTGCATACAAATGATTAGGCCTAAAATAGTACCTTGTTAACTGAAGAGATGCACTTTATATTTTTTCTACTTAACTTATATTTAAATGCAAAGGTGCAATATTTTTTGGTAAGACTACAGAAAAAAAATCCTTACAAAAATTACAAGAAGTAATCCTAGACAAGAAGTCTATGAAGGTTTTTTTCTTATGTAAAAGTAAGAAGTAAATTTTATGTGAGTATCTGGAGAGCAGGAGTCCTATTCAGTTGAACTGGGAAAGTGGCCAAGGAAATTTATGAATATTGTTTGCATGAAAAGATGATTCTTTTCCATGCTCTAAGAATTTATTTTCCTCAAGGTTTGTCATACCAGAAGTATTTAAATTCAATGATAGCTGGAAGGGAGCTCTTGTAGTTTGAGAATGTAAAACACATGACACAGTTATGGAATACTGATGTTTCAAGAATATTCAAGTTTTGTAATAGGTAAAAGATCTTTATGTATCAGATGTAGTACATGAGGCTAATATACCAAATCATTAATATTGCCAGATGTCTTGGTTGAGTTTTCTTTTATTTTTTTATTTTTCAGTCTCATTGAAGCAATCTTCTCATTTCTATTCTTATATAACTGAATCTTACTAATCAAAGGGGATTTTGTCTATAGTGCTTACAAATTCTAAACTGAATGGCTACTGCCAGTAATGGGATTTAGAGCAGTAGAATAGATTTATGTGTTTGAGTCATTTGAAGGGACTACTGTGAAGAAAATCTCATCTTGTAAAATCACAGAGAAAATTCCAAAGACATGTAATTGTAATCATATGCTTTAATTTCTAATATCTCTTTAACTGTCCAGCAATGGGATAGTAGCCTGGATTAAGTTTATTGTACTGATCCATTTAAAAGAAGGAGGTACTTCTGGTGATTTATGCATTGAGAACAGTATGTAATTATATGTACCAAGTTTCAAAACAGGTAAGCTTATAAATGGTTCTTTCTTTACTGACTTGAGTTATGTATTTCTGACTACTTAAAATGTATGTGTGAAGGCAAAATGAATGTCTATGAACCTTGAAAATACCAGATATTAATTTCTGCCTTATTTCAAGGACACAGGATTCAGTGTCTCTCCTGTAAACTGCAGGAATGTTGTGTTTGGACCTGACTTTCAGTGATATATACCTCATTTGGAAAAGTGTGATATGAGGGACAGGAATTTTATTCTGACATCGTATGCATACAGGCCATTTCCTGACTTCCTTCCCTGTTGTGAAGTTACTCTTTCTTTTTTATACTTTTTTTTTTTTTCTGAGCATGTATCTTTTTTTAACCATCTTTTCAGATAAACAGGGCAAGCAGTTTGACTCTGGAATCCAAATAAATTTTATATAAAAAGCCTCATATCTATTTGAAAAACACTAAGGCAGCTTTAAGATTTTGATTCACTGAATCATTAATTCCTCCTCACTCTTCATTAGTGCTGAGATGATTTCTTCATTGATTAACTTCAGGTAGATGTTAGAATTGCTCCTTCACAGTTGATTTTTAGATACTTTTTTTGACTTCGGTCTTAATTCCGTTGCTGGACTGAACTAACTGTGAGTGTGTTTAAATGCAGTAAATGCACGCTGGTGGGTTTTTATAAAGCATAATCCTGTCATTAAGGCTTTATGCTCTTGTCTCGTGTGTGTGTTCTGGTTCAGCAACTTTCTGATTAGATTTGCTAAAATCCAGTCTTTCTCATCTTTGTTTTCATTGTAGATTTTATATATTACATCTGTGTTAGAAAAATTGCTACATGTCCAAAAGAAACCCAACAGCCCTAAGAGAATTACTTTTAAAAGTTTAGAAAAGATTGATATACAGCTTAGTACATGTGTGGTATTGAGCTGGTCACTCAGGGAGGTTTTTTTGTCATTTTGTGTTGGTTTTCTGTCAGGAACATAGTTTCTGCCCTGTTAAACCAAAATTGTAGTCTAGCTAATTGTTTGTTCTGGGTCGGATGATAGCTAGTTATGAGATTCTTCAAAGAAATGTCAGCATTGTTGTTGTATCAAGCAGAATAGATTCTCCATGAAAATTTATTTTGGGTATCTCTTGTCCTAGGATACTGCATTTTCTGTAGTGATATCCTTTTAAAAAAAAAGTCTTTGTTACTTCATAATAGAAACAAACACTGAAATGTTGTTAATCACAAACCAGAATTTTTCTTATTGTTGGCATAAAGATCTTGAGGCAAGTGTAGAACACACCTCCATAAAATCTTATCCTGCAGTTATACACCATCAAACCTCTTCCCCTTGTCAAGTGTATTTAATGACAGTTCTTATACATAAAAAGATCTAAGGCTCCTATGGGGGCTGGGGCTGTTCAGCCTCGAGAAGACTGAGAGAGGATCTCATCAATGTTTATCAATATTTGAAGTGTGGGTAGACAAAGGAAGATGGCCAACCTTTTTCAGGGGCCTGTGGGGACAGGACAAGGGACGGTGGTCACAAGTTGGATCACAGAAGGTTCCACACCAATGGGCAAAAGAAGCTCTTCATGGTGAGGGTGCCAGAGCACTGGAACAGGCTGCCCGGGGGGTTGTGGAGTGTCAGACATTCAAGACCTGTCTGGACGCCGACCTGTGCAACCTGCTCTAGGGAACCTGCTTTGACAGGGGGGTTGGACTCAATGATCTCTGGAGGTCCCTTCCAACCCCCACAATTCTATGAATCTGTTATTCATGTGTGAGGGGTTCTCTGGCTGCAGTTTGCATGAGACAAGTTCAGCACTGCAACACGAGGTCTCATCAATATTAGTAGGTCCAAAACCTGCAGCTGAACTGCCTGTAAAGATTGAAGCTTTTTTTTGCTTTTACTTTTTAAAAATTGCCCTTTTTTATATACATTATTTCTTTATAAAAATACAGCTTTTTGAAAGATTTCACAACTGTCAACACGGCAGTAAGAACCAGTGAGACTCCCTAGTTTTGTTCATCACTGCTAACACCAGACTCACAGTCATTTTCTTTTTGTGATACTTCGAACACGTTAATTACAGACTAGTAAGTAGTGCTGTATTTAGGGAGCACTGAAAAAAAACCCAACTTTTGAAACATTTCTAGGTCAAGTGCATTTGACACTTAGTTTCTCTTATGTCCGGATTTAATGGAAATGCTCTACTAACTTTAGAAGGGTAATTGTATTTTTAAAATTTATTTATAACTATTTTATTTTTGAAATCTATGTTTTATTCATCAGTGGATTTTTCATTAGTCACAAATGAATTGGTACAATAGCATAGGCAGAATATTGGCTGGGTTGATACTATTTGCATATTGTAGATACTTTTCATTTCTTTAATATTATGACAGAGGGAATGTTCCAAGAAATGTTGGCACATTTCCTATGTTGCCAAATGCTGCAGTTGTATTTTAGTTCATGGACTGAGCATGGTTTCAAATACAACTTCCTCAGTTATAACAGGGAATTTAAATTCCCATTATTTGGAAAGTTTTTACATTACTGTGGCCAGGATACTGAAATTAAGCTGTTTGTTTTGAAGGAAAGTTCAGATTATAGATAACATGGTCACTTAAACCTGGTTTTATTTAAAAACTTGTTTTATTTTACATTATTTTGGTGGCTTCTTAATGGAAGATTCTGTGCTTCCTAAAGGATGGTCCAAATTTACTTTTCTATACTTTCTTTTATATTCTTAGTAGTTCAACAGATAGGTAGAACACAATCATTGTTAATTTATTTATATTTCTTTATATAGGAGTTTTAGCACTTCTGCATAAATGTTGCCTCATGAGATGTGACATTCTTCTATTCCTTGCCTTCTCTACCAGTACTATATATATTGTTTTAATATGCATGAAAGTTTTCTAGGACACCTCAGAAAGGAGCTCAGGTGATTGTTTTGGCTTAATTTTTTTTTTTTTTTTGTTGTTTGGATGCATACAGACGTCTTCAATATGAGGTCTCAAGATTTACCACCCCACACAAAAAATCAAGTTTTAAATAGTATGTGCAACACAATTTAGTGGTCTCTCTCCAGCTTGGAGATAACGGCATTTTATTTTTATTTTTTATACTCACTAATGTGAGTCCTTGCAATAAGAAGAGAGAAGAGTGTTTATTTTGGGGACATTTTCAAGGGTAAAAGTTACAGCGATTTTGTATTTCAAGCAGCCAGATACTTGTGACTATGTAGGGGAAAAAAATAGGAAACTTATAGTCAGTATAACTTCAGTACTTAGAAAAATAATAAAGCAATTTGTAAGCACGCCAAGATAAAATGGATAAGTAAAAGCCAACATTGATTTGTTAAGGACAAATTATATCTGATCAATCTAATTTTCTTCTCCCTGTTGTGTGTGAGAGAGATTGTGACTGTAATGAGATTTTTCTTTAATATATTGTCTTGTGTCTTTTTGTAAACACAGTAGGGAAATATGTTCTGTTTAGTAAGATAACTCTCATGCCCTTGTAAGACTTAGGCTTCACTTTTCTTTACAGATTAGTGTAAGGAAACCAAATGTTTTTGGATTGTGCAAGTAGGGGTGTGAACCTGAGGACCACTGACACAGTTACAGATACATCCTGTGCTCAAGAGCTGTGCTGGTGTTGTGTGAAAAATTCACAATGGTAAATAGCCTTTAAAATATCTGATTTCACAGTTGAGCAGTTTCACAGTAGGCTGCAGCATAAAGGAGCAGAAACATATGTTCGAGATCTTTTTAAAGATATTTTTTTCATACTGTGTCTGTTACTGGTGAGCTTTTAATGAATGAAGAATTGAATTAAAGCACTTTAAGAGTACAAAATGCGCTGCAAAGATGTAGTAGATATTGTTACAGAAATTTTGAAAATTAAAGATTGAGAGAAACATTTGCTTTTTGCTTTGGAATAACAACCTCTTGTATAAGAAAATGATATGTGGTATGGATTTTGCCTCAATTAGCTAAATAGATTTCAGAAGATGTAATTTTCTGTAGTCTATGAGTTGGTTGGTTCTTTTAATGTTGCATTTGGGAACTAAAATACAATAAATACGTACACAATAAGGTATATACAAACTTTTTTGATTTACACGCATTGTGCTCTCTTATGGATAAGAGATGAGTCTTCTCCTCAAAGGACATCATTTGCATTATACAAAATAAGACCCTCAAAAGTTGGATGTTTAATGTTAATAAGCAGAAGAGTTGTAGTCAAAAAAATATGTGACTTTAAATACTGACTTCCAGACAGGTGGAGCCAGGTCTCCAGCAAACACTGAACCTGGATTTCCCAAGCCATGGGGCTAGGTTCTGTCAAGCATGACAGAAGGTTCTTCCTACAGTGTGGGAAGCAGCAAATACGGCTTATAGCAGTAAAACACAAAGTTTGTATAGAAAGAGGCTAGAAGTTGAATTCAGTGGTTTAATGTACTGAATTTTGCCCCACATCATCTCCCACGGTGATGTGCTCCATCTCTCGGACGGGAATGATTCCCACATTTCTGAGGCTGGGTGTTCCAGAACCATCGAGTCAGTCTGCCTCGGCACCTCCGCCCTGCAGTCCTAATGCCTGAAAGTGGCTTAAGGGATGGATTCATATAGACAACATGACAGCTCACTTTGCTGGGTCCGGGCATGTTTGTGAGGAAAGGAGTCAGAGGCAGATCCTGTGTATTGTGCATAAATGTCAGGTCTGGTAGTAGGAGTGTTTCCTTGCTGTACTGCTGTTATCCAGCCCTTTTGTGTCTCTCTGCTGCTTTGCTCCCATGCTCTTCTACATTTCCACTGTTTCCACATCTTCTTTGACGTGGCAGTAGAATGAAATCCATGTATGCATGTAATAATGCCAAACACTGTTTACTGAGCCTCTAAAAAAAGACATTTATTTGAATTTCACTTGTGTGTGTGAGAGAGAATAAGAAATAGTTGTATCACAAATTATGAATTTGAGAGCTTGAGCTTTAAGATTAGTGTATCCTGATTGCTTCTCAGACCAGTCAAAAACCTAGCATAGTTAATAGCTGCATCAAACACCTTAGAATAGGAAAAGGGGTTAAAGAGTGTGAAGATGATTAAAGTGCTCAAGTTGTTTGCATTAATTTTATTTAGTGTTACACTGTAATGTAGAACTTACAGAATTACACAGGCATGATCTCAGTGCTGTGAGAGCTTTTGAATAAGTAACAGGCTCCAGAAAAAAAGAAAATTGTAGATCCAGTGCCCACTGCTATCTTAAAATGGGGAGTTGGAGTAGGGAATTAGAGACTTCTCGTTTCTGGAGAAGACACTGAGCAAACAATTGAAGTACTTGGAAGTAGCTGGGGATGAGATTGAAAAGTGGACTAATTAATAACAAATTATGTTAAATCAATCTGAGTTTTGTGTGGAAAATGTAATAGAACTTGTAGTTAATAGATGAAATGCACCTTGATTTTAGTGGACTCTAAAATTAGTTCTTACCTTAGGCTATGGAGGATAGTGGGAAGAAAAATTTAAACGTTACAGAAAAAACAATTTTCTTGTGAGGTAACAAACATATTTTAGTCAAGTCAGTCAAACCATTAATGTTTGTGTGAAGGTTAGATGATGGATCACTTATGTATATGTCTAATGCCATTGGGACAACACGCTTTATGGAGAATAGTGACTGTTTGATATGTCCTTTATAAAGCTGCTTTTGAATATCAGTACAGGCAGGCTGCAGTTTTGCTAATTTCTGGTGGCAGTACCATTGAAAAGTTGTTGATTATGCTCCCAGAGTGTTTATTAAACCAGGTACTAATAGGAAACAAATTCCTTTGGGAGCAAAGTGCTATTAAACTGCCTGGTGAACCTCCTTGGGGAAATTATGTATTTTCTCAAGTGCCATAGATGATGCAAGTGCATGTGTTTTTTTCCTAAAGCCTGGTAGTGATGTACATGAGAGCAATATCTTGTTGCTGCTTTAACTGATGATTTTAATACTTTCTTCCCTCCGTGTGGAGTCTTTTTTTTTATCTTGTGTAACTCTTGGAGTACTGAAACTCCCATGGGAAGAGAAGGTTACTGCTGCATATGACTCGTAGAGAAAACCTCTGCTGCTCTTGAGACTTTTTTCTCTTTTTGGGAAAGGAACTTACAGACTAAATTTTTTTTCATTTGGTAGAGTGAGGCCCTTTAGATCTTGCATGGGTAATAGTTGGAGAATCTTGTAAAAAGGAAAAAACCCTACAAAAAACAGAGTCAACACTCAGTTGTTCGTTGCTTCCTGCAATCGTTTTCCTTGCCTCTGCTAGCTTGAAGAGCATGTGTGATTAGGTACGATCTTTAAGTAAAATGAATAAATAAATGATTTGACAAGTCTTGACAGTGTAACTTGTGTTTAGCAGACAGGGAAAATGGAACCGATGATAAAATCAAATAAATGGGCTCCAAATCATGAAATAAGCATTACAAAAACTATATGAGTGATTTTCAGTATTGTTCTTGCAGTATTTACGTCTGTCACTAATGTTTTATCTCAGAGTATTTTAAGTTGTTTAAGAAAGCCTACCTTAAAAGAACTCTCACTTGCTGAAAACGTAATTCATTAATATTTTAAGAATCTTTTCTCATAGTATTCTAAGGGTGTTTTGTTTTTGGTTTTTTTTTTTACTTGTGCAGTACCATCTTCACTCTTGTCTTAAAGCAGTGACTTTATTTGATGTGGCTCTTTATATATGATCTGTAAAATAAAAGCACAGTTGAAATTGTGAAACTGAGCAAATTTATTTAGCTGTTGTTCCAAAAAACTGTATTTCAGAGAATGTGCATTAATGTAATGAATTTGTTAGAATGAAAGAAAGCAGTAGACTGTGGAAAAGTCCTACAAATTGACCTAGCTGAATTGCGTTGCCTTTGCAAGTGTCAACAATCCAATTGATGCTTAACCACAGGATCCTGCTGAGATTAGCGTACACAATTAAATGTTGGAAACAGTGTATCCATGGGAACAGCTATTGCCTTCATACCATGGTAGGCAAATTATTTCCTACATTCAAGATGAAGTTTCACTCCTACTTTCAGAGAAAGATAAGTAAACAACTCAAAGAGTTATAGTATAGTTTGGGATGTGGTACTTCTGGACAGACAATATTTTGTTCTAGTTATTTTTATCCCACTGAAATAAAGACTTGAACTACTCCAGAGATCATTGAGTCCAGCCCCCTTGCCAAAGCAAGTT
>VXBZ01005657.1:532451-554654 GCA_013399135.1 Heliornis fulica | reverse complement strand
AGATGTGTTTGGCTGCCTCAGGGGGGCTGGACTCAATGATCTCTTGAGGTCCCTTCTGACCCCTACAGTACCGTGCATCTGTGAAATCTATTAATATATTCACTTTTGACAACCTTGATATTTTTGAAATTAGGTTGAATTTAATTTTCTGCTCAAATTGTAATCTTCACTTCACACTTTATTTTAGGGAAGCAGATATTTAGCAGCAAAAATGAATTTAGGATCAGCACGCTGAAGTTCCACCCAACAGAGTCAAATATTTTCATTTGTGGAGGGTTCAGCCCAGAAGTTAAAGCTTGGGATATAAGGACTTCAAAGGTAATGGAAATCTTTCTTCTCTTTCTCTTTTAGAATGTTTCCTAGATTTGATGTTCTATGCATTAGTGAGCTGATAGTTTTACTGGTCTTTCAATAAAATGCTACTCTGAAATATTTTGCATTTGCAATTGATTGTGTTGCCATTTGTCAATATGAATATCTGTGATGATTTTGAAGCATGAAAAGGAACATTGTATGCAAAAAAGCACTTTTTTGTTTATGTAAATATGAGTAACATACAGTTGAATTAATCGAAGCCAATAGCTCACCACTGGACTGTGGAAAAGGCAGTTGTGTTCTAGAAGCAATACAGCTCACTTGCTCACGATCTGTTACGTGTGGGCAGGAGTATTGGTGCCTGCAGCTTTTCTGAGAAGCCAGGAGTAATTTTACATTCACAGAGGGCCAGAGAAGGGCATGTATAACCTCTGCCATTACTTCATCCTGAACCATGATGAATGCCATGCTCCCAGTTCAAGTTCAGGTAAGACCGGAGCTGTAGGCCACCAGTGAAAGCGTAAGGCAAGCTGACATCCTCATGCTCAGAAAAAGCTCAAAGAGCAGCAGTGACTGTAAAGTGTGTAGTTCTTTGTTTTCCTTTGAATTTCTATGTGGGTAGATCCTACTCATCGTATTTAGCCATCTGTTTGTTCTTAAGGGTGGCAGAAGGGATCTGAAAAAGATAGGATTGCCTATCCAAACTTTATCTCTGACTTTGATGTACTAAGAATAACAGCTGAGAGAGTAGACAGACTCATTTCAGGTATGAGGACTCTTAACGGGAGAGCTCTGAAGTAGTTATGGGAGTTGCTTTATTAAGGAAACACAGTATTACTGTGCAATTAACAATCTAATTCCTGTTCTGCTGTTGTTCCTTTGGATTTATTAGTGAAGTTTGAGAACATAATTTGTGTAAGATCTGTTATCACAGGCTTTGCTCACACAAGTAACTTCTTAAAGGAGAAAAACAGTAAGCACAATTCGAGACTGTCAAGTATGGGCCTACTCTGAAAATATATTTACTGTAAATTTCAAAGTTACAGTGTCGGCCTTTTTACAAAGTCTGATAGGATTCATTCCATCCATCATGCTTGTGTGATGTCTATTTTTCCTTGATAAGGATGTGAAGAGATACTCAAAGCACAGTTCTGCGAAGGAAGATGATTCCAGTTGTAGATAGCCAAAATTGTAAATACTTATGACAAAGAATAGCTATGCACAACTCCTTAAAAGAGTCCAGCGCAGGGACACCAAGATGATTAATGGAGTGGAACATCTTCCTTATGAGGACAGGCTGAGGGAGCTGGGTCTCTTTAGCTTGGAGAAGAGGAGACTGAGGGGTGACCTCATTAATGTCTATAAATATGTTGAGGGTGAGTGTCAGGAGGACAGAGACAGGCTCTTCTCAGTGATGGCCAGTGACAGGACAAGGGGCAAAAGGTCCAAGCTGGAGCATAGGAAGTTCCATGTGAATATAACGAAAAACTTGTTCAGTGTGAGAGTGACAGAGAACTGGAACAGGCCGCCCAGAGAGGTTGTGGAGTCTCCTTCTCTGGAGACATTCAAGACCAATCTGGACACGTTCCTGTGTGATTTGGGGTGTTGGACTAGATGATCTTTCAAGGTCCCTTCTAACTCCTAACGTTCTGTGATGTAACCTTTTTTAAGTGATGGTATTTTCCATATAACTCTTCTCTCCCCCTGCATTTTCCTAGTATGTGGTATTGTGGTGTTGTCAATATATGATTTTGATATACTGTCTTTAGTGTAGGAAATCAGAAGTAGTACCAAGTTCAAAGGGTGTTTATTCCAGGTGTTGAGAGGTTACACTGTAAATTTACTGTAGATCAAAATCATTGTCTTTTTCTGGCAGGGGGATGAAGAAGAAAGACTGTTAGATCTCTTCACTCCTGAACAGCTGTCAGTGGTTTCATACCATGCAAATAAAAAGGAGAATACCGTTTTTCTTTCTCAAGATTCTTATGACAGTAGACCTCACTTGTGGAGAGGAAGTGCAGTCAGTAATCGAACACTTAGCTGTCCTTTTTAATGTAGAGAAGCCATTATATTTCATAGTAGGCTGAACTTCCTTTAAAAAATAGTTCAGGAACTAAGTGGGTATAATCTTTATAAAGCTTAAAGATTGTAGGGTGTGTTGTTAAAATGTGAGATATTTGGTCCTAGTCAAAGAGAAGACAGCAGATGTAGGTGAAAGAAACATTTTTCCTGAGATTTTATGACTCGGTGTAATAAACTTACCTGTAAGTACTGTTGTAGTCATACAGAAAGTCAAATGGTTGTTTAGTTGTGTACAGAGTCAGAGACATTCATTCCTTCACACCTTGTAGTTTGTTTATGATGGATTTTATGCCTGTATAGATCTTTGAGTAACTATCTCCAAGAATCTTGTAAAGGTTTTTCTCTAGATTTGAAATCAATTGTGGTTGATCAACATGTTCATGCCATAACTGCCAATACTTCCAGCTTGCATGTGTCTAAGGTGCCCAGACTCTACAGATGGAAAATAACTGATTTTGTTCTATACTAGCAAATTACCAAAACAGAATATTGCAGAAAAGTTTGTCTGGAGCGGTAGATTATTGTTGGGTACAGTCATGGAGGAATGTGATTAGTAATCTATCATAGATGGTTGGAGACAATCTCATAAATTGATAGTGGAGAATGCACTTTGGTTCAAAGAAACAAAAAGTTCGTTTGCAGTGGGTGTTTATGGTTCAAGGATTATGCTTGAGCAAGATCTATTTTGCAGCAATTCTGATATCAGAGATTGTGATGACGAGACCTGAAGACAATGTAAATTTGGCATTTGCTCAAGTAAAATTAAGGATCTAAACAACAGATACCAATGTTAGTGCTAGATAAGTTAGTTCTGAGGAATGTCATGAGTAAAATGAGTTTGATACTCTCCTGTTGTCAGTATCTCTGCCAATACCTGTGTTTTGGTTTTATTTTTGAGCACTATTATGTTGGCACCAGACAAATGGCTTAAAAAATGCTGCTCTTGGTCCTTTTTCCCCTTTAAGAAATTTCAGATTCAGTACCAGATGAATCATTGGTCAGTATTTTATTCCAATCACTGAAGACACCAAATGTGATCATCTCTGAAAGTAGCTCCATCCTGTTCTTTATTCTGGTGCCTCAGCTCAACCACACAGTCTGTTAGTTGATACTGGCATAGTTTATGTGAGGCTTTATCACAGTGAGCAGCAGACAACATGTTGAGGTGGAGGTTGTGGTAGAAGATGAAAAGACAAGAGGCAATCTGCAATTTGTGAGGTATCAACTTTTATAAAAGGCATCATAAGAAGGCAAAGGAGCAAGCCCGTGTTTATAAACTGTAGGCTTTAACAGCTCACCCATTCATACCCTCTGTAATTCTGACTACTGTCAGCCTGGCTTGAAATGATTTTCTGATACAGTAACTTGAGTGTAAACTACATCGGGCAAATTTTCAGAGGAAAACTGCAGTTTTCAGTATTTTACCACTGCACAGTTGTAAGAAATGATAGTTATGTTTGGGATCACCTTTGTGTAGGTTACAGGGGATGATGTATAAGCTGTCTGTGTGGCTGCATGCACAGCCAGTGCAGTACATGCAGTGCATCTAAATGACAGACACTGTAAAAGCCATTTGTATCTATAGAGAACATGGATATGTAACATTTTATTAAATTGACTATACGTTCAGTCTAAAACCGCCTTCTTGTTCTCTGCTAATTAGAGATTGTATTATCCTTTTTAGATTCACACAGTATTTTATTGTATATTTATGCTTTACTGTCTGTTTTCTGCCTTGCTTACTGATCTGGTGCCTTTTGCAAATGGGTGCAATGAGGTATTTGTATTTCCATGAGACATTCTTTATCCACTCTTAATACTGTTGCCAAAGTAGATAGTTCTGAAGATTGTTACGTTATGATTTTTCTCTTTTTGACTGATAGTATTGCTGTGTTGCACAGTATGTCACAACATTGCATGCTGTGACATCCTTTGATCCCACCTTCTGATGTGATTTCATGAAAGGCTGTGCAATCTGTGACTAGGATGCTATATACAGCAAAAACGAGACTAGCAGAAGAATGCATTTTTTATCTCAGTGACTAACCATACACTCGTTTTGCAATGCCAGAGCTCCAGCCTTGGCGCTGTTGATTGCTGCAGAATGCCCACAGTAGTTGTCACTGTCCTTGCATGACACTTGGTGTCTAGAAAGATTGTGCATAACTCTTATTTCATGACACTGATGCTAATGAATCATATGTAAGTGAATGAATATGTATTCTGATAGGTTAAATAGAAAAAGTTTTGGACTTGGTAAAACAAAACCCCAGCCTGCTTGGTTCAGATTCTGTAGTAGGTTCTCTCTGGAAGTTTTTAGCATCCGTTACCTGCTTTATTCATTAGGAAGCAATTATATTCATGTAGAACTTCATCAGTTGGAAAAATAGCCAATTAAGTACTGTGTAAGGAATATTAATATTAATAATGAGCACTGTCTAATCATCTTAGAAAGCAGAAAGTGTGGGTTTAACCTGGTAACAGGTATTGATCTTTTTTGTTTTTATTTGATGTTTGCTCATTTGAAAACCATAATTTTGTGTGGACTGTGATTGTCTAAAGCAGATCTCTGAAACATTTCCAAAAGGTGGAGGGAACTTCTATTATCCTTTTATTTTTCAATTTTGATTTTTCCATCTGAGGTAGCTGTAGCTTGGTGATGGGTATAGACTTTTAGACACCTACATCTGTATTTATATTTGCTTTACAATTTGAAGAACTGTCTGTGTGCACTGAGTGAATGTGGAAGATCATAGCTGAGTGGAGGAAAGGGGAAAAATATCAGTCTGATTTGATTGCTTATGGCTTCTTCTTGCAGAATGGTATCACCTGTGTATCATTACAGCAAAATAATGCAGTTATGTTTCAAACTCAACCATAGGACAGTGTGTTGGATAGGTGGGAATCATCAATATCATCAGTATCTCATGGCTACTTCTCATTAGTGTGGGGGATTTCAATGGACTCTTCAGATATTCCTGCGTTCAGCTTGCATTACTACCTTTATTCACAAGATAAAAACAAAATGCTTTCTGTCTTTTCCATCTTGCACAGCTAAGGCCACGTTCAAAATAGATAAAATGTCCTGGCCAGTATTTTGAAATTTGCCCTGTTCCAACAAATGCTCTTAGCTGAAATAGATGCCTGAGGCCTCTTGCCAATTCATTTGAGTTTTGATGCAAATGATCTTAATATCATTCAAGTGCTTTTATCCTAGTTCATGACAAGATTTTCCTGTTTTACCTTTTAAGTGTGTTAACCTGTCATTCAACTTGGAACCATGTGTGGATGAACTAATGATTCTTTGTGTTCCCATCATCATACTCCTGATAGCCTTTTCAGGCTTTGCAGCATATTTTGTCAATAGAGTGAGCACCCTAAATCAAGAGCTTGAATCTGGTTACTCATTCACACTGAAAACTCAATTTCAGCATTCTCTGGTAACTCAGTTTCAAAGAGTATTCTTTAGCATGTACTCCTGTGTTTTAACAGGCTATCTATTTGCACATCTTGAATATAACTCTGTGAGGCAAAATTATAATTATATATTAGGAAATGAGGAAAATTTTGGTGGAAATTCCCAGCAAAGCATTAACCATCACAGAGACTGAGAGAATGACCATCAACAAAGAGACTGTCTGATTACGCATATGCATAAAATGGTCTGGTTTATGCCAATTTGCCACATTAATGCTTTCTGCTCATGGAAAATTACATAGATTAGCTGATAGTGGTATTTTTCTGAATTAGTACTTCTGAAATCTAAGTTTGACTTTGGTGGGAAACTAATTTTTAATAGGAGCATATGTTTATGAGCTTAAATTAATAATATTCATGTATTGTACGTGGTATAAAAATTGGATTTCTAGGTCCCAGAAAAAATGTATGAAGATAGGTTTGAGGCAGCCTTTCAGCTACCGAAACATTGAGAAATGTACATTAAACTATTAATCGGAAAGACAGATACCAAAAAAAAAAAGGAATGTTGAAAGACATTTATTGCTATCTGTGTTCTGTTGAGCAAATAGGCAAAATGATTTCAAATGTAGCATTGGGTATTGAGCAAGATAGAGAATGAAAGAACAATAAGGGAGTTAAAATCTTCAAGATAAAGCTAAGCAATAGACTTCAGAGAAATGAATGGATGGAACAGCTTGTTAACTGCTCAGTGAAAATTAAAGTACACAGGCATCTCAAAATTAGAGACAAGTAATCAAAACCTGAAAAAAAAAAGAATAAAAGAGGCAATTGAATTGCACGTAGAGATTTATTGTAGTGGTATTTCTTTCTGTTTGTGTTAAACCCAGTTTTGTCTCTTTGAAAAAGAGATTATTCTGTAGATCTTATAGGGCTGTATAACAGATTGATTAAATTTATAAAACGTTTAGAGACTGTTTATAGAGACTTTATGAAAAAAACGGAAAACTTGGAAGTGAGATGCTATGCCTACAAAAATATAAAAGGGTTTCTGCAGTCTTGACCAAGGAGAGAGCGTCATATTGAAAAGCCCCCATGGGATCTCTGGACCTCAGAGCTGAACCTAGAAAAACCCTGTAAAATGCCCTGTAAAAATAATTGTTCAATAACAGACAATAACAGACATCGTGAAGTAGTTATGTAATTTAGAAGTATTTCCTTTCTCTGAGCTGTGGATGAATTTCTTAAGGGGTTCAGCACAGGCTAGTTGAATTTCACAGATACACTCCCTTTTGGCTGATCTACATCAGCTTTTCAGACAGGAGACTGTATGTTCCAATCACTTACTTTACCTATAATTTTAATATTCCTAGAAATACCAAGGAGAACAAAGGGTTGACACTTCTATCCTTTAACTCAGCAATAAGGTTTTTATTGTATTCACCAAAGAAAATACAACTACATCTAATGTTTTTTTCTTTTTAATTTGGGTTTCTAAGCATCCACAGTTGTACGATCAGAACAAGACTACAACTGTAACTGTCTTGTACTGGTAATACTTTTAAAGAAGCTAAAGTTCCTTACATCATGAGTGAATTGTCAGACTGAATTGAAAAGATTTGTTTACACAAGTCAGCACGGTTCGCAGAGTGTAAAGCAGGGATGTTAGTAGCTCTGGTGAAAGTACATATAGTGTTGAAGGACTTGCATCTGAATATATTTATGTAAATTTTCTAAGGGTATCCATATAATTATTTTTTAGTTTTGCATATTTTACCTTTTATTTAGATTCTGCATTGATTGATGAAACCCTTAACATTTTGTAAGCATTCAGGAACTGGTTGTTTATCATGTGCATGCAGAAATGCAAGGAACTGTAAAGGTAAGGGGATCACTAACGATTTTTTTGACTGTGTTCAAAATAGAGGAATCATTTATTCAGCTGGTGGGTGTACTCGGTTTTTGATGTTTGTCTGTTGATGTCCATGTGTTCTGCCTCATAAACCACTACGGACCGCTGGAGCTTTGGCAGGAGCAATCTCCTGTAGCTGTCAAAACAGCAAGTGCTGCTGGAGCACCGGGCAGTACTTTGGAGAGGGAGTAAGTGGAAGTCAGCGGGGCTGTGGCTCTGATCTTTAGGCAATACTTGAAGTTCATAGAGCTCCATAAATGCAAATCCACTGCTTACGCTAAAGAGAGGAAGAGCATCCAGTAGTGGAGACCCAGTAGTATGACCTGAGAAAGCCATGGAATAGACTTTGAAGTAAAGGTCCAGCCTTTTACACTTAATAACAAAATATTGCCAGGTCATAAGGAAGATTTCAAAAAAGATGGTTACAAAGACAGTCTGCTGGAGTGATAAAAACTTATAAGGGAAACTTAGTTTTCAGTATTTACACAAAAATCTCAATTTTGAATTTGAGGCTGTATAAGCTGGAGAACAAATTAAGTAGAAAAATGGTAGAGACACTTATTTTGAGCTTTTAAAATTAGTCTAGAAACATACTGCAGAATTTTTATTATTGGGGCCGAGACAGAGTAACAACAACTTTGGGTTTTTTTCCTATCTTGGTTTATTATTCTGGATTGAACATTGTTAAGCTACAAAATTACAACTATCATCTATACCTTTATGCTTAAAAAGAAAAAAGTGAGATGCTTTTTATGTTGTTGAGCTATTTCTCCATACTTGAGTTTATAAAGGAATAAGCCTAAGTCATTAAAGCACAGTTAAAAAAATTAATAAATTTGGAGTGCAAGTGCAGTGCATTTGTTTCCTTGGCAACATTCTATTGCAATTTCTTTCAGATGAGATGCAGTCATTTTAAGTAGCATGTATTTAGGAGACCTAATGAATTTGTCTCTGGATAGCATATAAATATGAAAAAGGGCTGTAGAAATTGGTGGAGCGACTTGCACTTCTGGTTTCTATAGAAACAGCCAATACATTGTCATGCACTAGTGGTGTCAGGAAGAACAATGTAATTAGAATAAGATGATTTATTCAGCTCTTTGGAAAACAAAAGTTATTCTTCTTACACTGTCAGAGAAATCCTTTCTGAAAGAAATATGGTGAGGGTACATTTGTACTTGCTTACTGGCAGTTGTTTTTAGATGTTAACATTCAGGGGTCATTTCTGAGTGTGATGGCACATTTTATGTAGCTGTAACACATACGTGAGCAGTCCTGCTGTGTTTATTTGGAAACTTCATATGGTGATATCACAGATGAGAATTGTAGACCTGTCTGTGCATATAATCTCTCCAGGAGTAACTGCTCCTGGAGAGACTGAAATGGGCCAGGAACAAAACATGCCTCCTTCTGGAGTGTGGGTATTTGAGTGAGAAGCTGTCAGGGAATAGCAGTTCTGGTTTCAGGCCATTTCTAGACCAATTTTGCATCCCCAGCAGTGACCAGTACGCACTTAGAAAAACAAGAGTGTGAAAGCACATCAAATTTATCACAATTCCCAGCCCTGGTTACCCAGGTCCTTCTGACTTCGAGTTGTGGGACTTCCTGCACCACAGATAATGTCTTTGCCTGTCATGGCTCTCTTTGAGTTTTCATGCTGTGGAATTGATTGTTCATGGTGTTTTTTTTTTTTTTTTTTACATCTGTGATATCCTGTAGTAAGGAATTCATCAACTTAAATATGCTTTGTGTGAAAAAGCATTTCTCTGTGTTTTGAAGCTGCCTTCTGCTGGGTTGGAGTCTAAATTCTTGTAATGGAACAAGCTATTCATGTTCGTGTTCTCTATTCTGCTTGGACTTTATTTCCAATTCTTTCAAATATACATTGGTAGTCTCATTTCTGAATTGAAAAGCCCTTATTGCTCCTCATAGGCAAGCCATTCTGTATCTTGATGTTTCTTCTTTGTTTCCTGTAGACAGATTTCACTTATCCTATTTGAAATGGGGACATACTTTTAAACAAAAAATTCTGATGGAGATTTTTTTTCTTTCTAGTAAATGGTTGATCCTTTCCATCCCAAGATTCTTGTGCCTTTTCAAGCAATCTGAAAGTGACTTTAAGAAAAGCAGTGTCCATTGTTTATATCTAAAGTCTTATAGGTCAACACCATATTAAATTCTACAACTTCTGCATTTAATCTGTCTGCCTTTCCTTCTAATTATCCTCAGGATTTTTTTGATATTCTTGAACCTGGTCTGAAAACAAAACAGTTACAACAGGAAAAAATGTAGATAGAAGAGCAAAATTATTTTTTTTCAGTAACAGAAAGAGAAGTACACCACTCTTGTGTTAAAATACCTTAAAAGAACATCAAGTTGTAGCATGCTTCATCTTCCTGTCTATGATATTTTGTCATGTGTTTTGATTAAAACTGCCATTATAGCTTTCAGACGGCGATCAGAAACCTGAACTGGTTCTGTCGTGTGGTTGTGGTTTTGTTGTGATCATGTAGCTAAAAGGCAAATAGCAGTCATCTGCCTCAACACCCTACCCTATGAACAGATCTACACAAAATGACTTTCACTGCAATAGATAGAAATGCTTCCATTTTGTGCAAAACAAGTTTTAAGTTGAAATAGACTTTTTATTACTCCTATAAGTGTAGTACTGTTTCACAGCTGAAGCTTAAATCAGTACCCCATTGTATTAATTACCTAATGTGCCAGTAGGAAGAAGCAATTTCATGTCAAAACACTCAATCTGAAAAGGTAGCATAGGAAGCTGTAGGATAAGAAGTGGAAGGAAAAAAAACAGTCTGTTTTTCAGGTTGGAAACCATGGCACTGCTTGATCGAGGCTTTTTTCTCTGACCCTCCAGATTGCCTGTAGTCCTAATATATTTGATTTCGGACCTTATCTCCTAATGCCCCATGCAATCCTATAAAAAAAACATTTTTTTCTCATCACTTGCATAAAGCTTGAGGAGGTTTTGGGAAAGGGCAGTGCACATAGGTTACAGGTGACCAGCATAGAGCTGGAGTGAGCAGCAGCTTCTTAATTGCCTGTGTGGAGGCTTTGAGGTTTTTTGACAAAGTATCCTGCATTGCATGAGCTTTATGCAGGGAAGTATTACAGAACACCCATCTGAAATATATACCTTGAGTTCAGCATCACAGCATGCTTTTCAAATCACCAGAACCATAAGAATTTGTTTGCAACTGATTTAATTTGCTTAAAGGACCTTTCTTGTCGAATGCCTGCAGCCATGAACTCTTGCCTTAGCGAAGAAGCTTTATTATTATGTTGGATTGTGTTGATACCAGAAACTATTAGGCCTTCCTGTGAAATGCCTTCTTTTATGTCAAGAAAACACTTGGACTAAAGAGGTGGACTGTGGTTTTTCAGTGCTTATGGGTGATAAATCTGCAAATAGAAAAAGAGCAAGAGCTGTTATTAACAAACTGAAGCCAGCAGGGTAGGAAAACTGGTGCTCTCCCCAAGCAAGTTCCTTAGGCATGTCATGAATTAATTGTCTATGGTAGAACAAAGCAAGTTTAATTATGAGTACTTTTCTGAGCAGGGGTATTGCAATTAGTGATTTTTGAAAGCTATCTTCATGGGGGAATTTAAATGCTATGTATATCAAGTTCCTTGCTGCTATTCAAAGTGTTGATGTATTGTTCTCTGAGTCAGTTCCTCCTATGTGATTTGAAGATTAAACACTATAGTTTTTCTTAGGTATGTGTCAAACATATAGAAAAACATGGGTTTTGTACTAATTTCTGTAGAGACAGTTTCCTGTTGCAGAGCTAAGACACATGGGTAATTTGGTTAGATGTTCCATTAAATAACAGATTTAATGATTAACAGTGGAAATGCTTAAATTGGTAGTGGCAGTGTCTGTATAAGCTCAACAAGATTCAAGCAAAATTAGGAGTAATTAGGAAAAAATTAGGACCAGTTTCACAATCTCTTCTTTTTCCTTACTGAGAGTTGTCTGTTGCCCCAGAACATGTTAAAAACAAGTCCCAAACCTAAACCCTAACCCCTTAAAAGGGCTGGAGGCAGTGTATGTATGGATAGTACCTATATACATTTCACAAAGGTTTGGTTTTGGTTTGGTTTTTTTTTTTTTTCTGTAGAAGAGAAAGACCCAGATAGTCTGTCTGAATTTCCTATCTTTAAAATAAGATAATATTAAAGAATCACTTCTTTGAATCACTGTTTGGGACTTTATTATCATTTATTGCTCTATATTGTTCTTTATTTCCCAGCACTGACTTTGTTCCTGCCTCCTTGTCCCTGTTCCTACATGTTTGTGTGGTTCTGTGGTCCTGCTGGCTCTCCAGTTGGGACTTGTCACTTCTGTGAAGGCACCTGCTGATAAGTTCCTGCCTCCTTCAGTCTGTTAGAATGGGCGAACCTTTTGTGTCTCCTCCTCTCAGTTTAACTGCATTTCAGTTCTCCTGCAGTTCCTACATCTGTCAAGTTTCTGTATGCCTTTCCAGTTCTCATTCCAGGCAGCTATTATATTTTCTGGGTTTTGGGTTTTTTTATCTTGTGGTGTTTTGTTTTTGGTTATGTTTTTTTTTTTTAAATTTGCTCCCACAAAATAGCTTAATTTTCTACTTTACTAATGAACTATGGGCTTCCTTTTATAACTCTGTGAAGAAATAGCTATGCATGGTGATTTCTCAACAGATAAAGTGGAGGCTATAAATATGCAAATACTGCTTTTGTCTTTACAAATTTTAATTGCTTTATATATTACGCAGATTCTTATGCTGAAAAATCAGATGAGAGCAAGTAGCATACTTGCATATTCACTATCTTAAAAATGCAGGCAGATTGACAAGTGTGCCAATTTTTTTGAGTCGGCAGGTTTACATCCAGTTAATGTCATTACAGGGTGTGTAGGGTCCTTGTGTGACCGAGGCTCTTCACTGAATGCAAACGTCGCATTTCTAAACTGTACGTGTTGCAGAGGCTGTGAAAAGCAGTTGGAGCGGCTGCTGCCACCATCCTTCTACATGCTGAGATCATAGGAAGCAGAGCTGGAAGGGACCTCGGGAGATCCTCTAGTATTTCTCTACCCTGCAGCAGGATCAGCTAGTTCTGAACATTTCCAGTCATAGATTTTTGAGCTTGAGGCAAGAAATCAAGATGTTTTCATGTTGTGTGTTATATTCAAAATTATTTTTCTTTTATTGGTTATAGTATGAAATGGAGGTATAATCCAGGATATTTCACTGCTACACCTAAATTTTTTATTTTTTTGAATGTAGGTACTTAGAGGATCTGTAAAAGGTCAGGGCCTCAAAGTCAGTGGTCGCTTGGTATTTTAGGGTATGAGGTAGGCACTGAAATGCCTCACAAAGTTGGAAACCATTTCAGATAATATTTCAAGCACTCTCTTGTTCTGTTGGCCTTCCTAGTGAGGTTAGAAAAAGGACTAACCTCAGAAGATCCTGTTGGAAGTGCAGGCTGCCATGTTTTGTTTTGTATCTTGGAGAGAGAGATTTAGATATTAATAAATAGGAGCCTTCCAGTGTCCCTGTTTTAAGGATCACCATATTCAGAGATAGATTGCTTTGATCTGGCCATTTGCCTTGAAGTTTCTCTTCATTGGAGGCAAATCAGAGAAAAAGAAAGCAAAGGTATTGATTTGCAAAATTCAAAGTACACAACATAGATGCGGAATTTCATGAAGCAAGGTGGAAAGGAAATCCTTATTACTCATATACTCCTTAGTATAGTTTTATTACTCTTAAAGACCCAACTCAGAAGCTGTTAAAATATTCAGAATCCTGTGGCTGAGGATCTGTTTCTGCATGGATCCAACCCACTTAAGTTTAAGGCTTGAAAGGGGATCTAGATATGTGAGCTCCAGTGATTTTGATTTGAGAAGAAAATTTGGGAACTTTGGTATTTCCTTTTCCATCTCAAACTTCTTTAGAGTCTGTGTATGCATTAGTTACCAGAGGAGGAGGCACATAATTTACGCTTGAGCCCAGATGTACTTTGAAGTATTGATGACTCCTTCTTTCCCTCCTGCCCTGCGTTTTCAGCAGAGTGGTAGAAAAAGCCTCATCTTCAGCAGAAGCAGCAGAAGCTGCCTCTTGCTAGGACAGCCTGTAGGCAGATGTGGGAGGTGTGGGATTGAATCCCTGTAGACAAAGGCAGGATCCTGGCAGTGTCCTTAAAGCTGTTTGACAAAAGTGCTCCTGGCAGCACTTCCTTGGTTTCTTTTTTAGTACAAGGTAGCAGATTGTGCCCTTAGTGAGACTGAGGTGTCTTCTGCAGGATGAATGGGGCACTCTTCTAAGGTATCCACACTGACCTCGTTGGCAGTTTCTGACTGAGCATGAAAGCTTTGCTCCCTTGCTGTACAGTCCTGACACCTGTGTCTCACCACTTGCAAGTTAAGCAATGACATACACAGCAACATGGGACTGGGAGAACCTTGAATCATCAAGTTTACTCATCCTCCAACATATACAGTGATCTATAATTAAGTCTGGAGTGATCAACAAGAATATTCACTCCCTGCCATGTCCATTTCATACCTTTAAGTCCCAAATCCCCCCCTAACCTAATTACTTTCCTTTTCTGGCTCCATATCCAGCTGAAGATTTTTGAGGCCAAAAAGACTTACACTTCTGGAATTGCCTGGAAGGAGAAGAGATCCTCAGACTGATCCTCAGAGTGATCCAAGTTCATAAAATAGAGGGGAGTTTGTATAGTCCCAGCTCCACAACACTGTCTTGTCTAAAGCTCCTTTGGGATCAAACTCAAATTCCTTGGGAATTTCTGACAGAATCTTGTATGTATATAAATGTAATACATGAACTGGACATACTAGTACTTTGTTTTATCTTATTTAATTTTCCTGTATGTGGACTCTTTACACATGTTAACAAGCTCAATTGTTAATTGAATTAGCAATTCAATCACCAAGTTGAATTAGCAAATTCAACATTTTAAAAACAGTTACTTTTCCACGGTTTCAAAATAACGTATAATATGCTGAACATAGTTATTAATACAAAGAAAGAAAACATAGGTTGTCATATTCTGATCTGTGAGTAAATAACAAACTTTTTTATCCTCTAGGTGCTAAGAGTGTACAAAGCTGCAGTACAGCAGACACTAGATATACTCTTTCTGCCGGAGAGAAAAGAATTTCTTACAAGCACAGACGCAGTAAGCCGGGACTCAGCTGATCGTACCATTATTGCATGGGACTTCCAAAGTGCTGCAAAAATCTCCAATCAGATTTTTCATGTAAGATTACCAACTGCTGTTGTTTGGGTCATGATTTAGTATCTCATGCTTGTCAATACTGTGAAACCAAAATAAGCTTTTGGTTTTCTGTAAGTTCATAGTGTATGTGATGTATTAAATGCTCTTAATGTAAGTTGAGGGATTGCTTTATTTTTATATTTTAAAAACACTTTCTTGTTCTTAAAAATGACCTTGTGATAAAAGTGTTAACATTTCAGTGCTCATTCACTGACATCTATGCTATATTTAGGCAAGGCCACTGCAGCATCATTCTGGCTTGCCAGTGGTGCATGGCAGTAGTTGCTATGGTGCTATGTTTCTTTTCCCACAATTTTTCATACATTTTTCATTGGCTGCAATGAGTGCTATTGACAAATTGAGTTTAATATCCTCATAGTAATAGCAACCTGGTACATGCATATAGATATCTAGTATGGCATAATCACAGAGGCAAAATTTACTTTTATCAGTGCAGGTGCAGTATTTCTCTCAGCAATCTATCTAGGCAAGAGATTTAATGGAGTAAATTATCTAGAAGGACTGACAGCTTCAAAGGAGATTACCAAGGAAATTAATTCCAACTCCCTGGGTCTTTTTTAAAACCCCGAGTCTAATATCCTATGTAATATAACATGATTGGATTGTATACAGCTGCTTTTCAGCTGAAATTAACAGTTCCCTATCAATGGGAGTGTTTCATGTTGAAGTTTCACAGTTATGTTTTTGTCCATTATTGGATCTACCAACATCTTGGACACAGCAACAGGGTAAACCCCCCACTGTTAATATATAAAGTACAGACCAGTCAGGTTCAGTAGCAAGGAGTGAAAAACAAAACTTTTTTCCTTATCTCCTGCTGAACAAAAAAAAAAACAACCGAAAACCACAGAGAGTGTACCTTCTTGGAACTACAGCATCTCTGAAACGGATAGTTTTCCCCCTCCTCTGCACTGTGAGTAAAGAAAACTTCATGGTTTTGGAAACTGCTTCATTTTCTGTATTTCACCTCTGAACCCTTCGAGGCCTGAGAGAACCCCTGAACTCTCCAAAGAGATTAGATCCCACCAGGACTTGATCTATTGCTTGTCTGCAGTAGCAAATGAATAATTAAGAGTTTTGAAATGACCCGTTGCTACAGCACACTCAGCATAGCAGCGCAGTGCTCCTGCAGATTATGTTGTGCTTTCTGATACCTTACTGTTGAACCCAGTTTCTCCCTAGAAGCAAAATCACTTTGCCACTGAGGACACTCCTGACCAGGCACACTGCCTAACCTTCTTTTGGTTTCTGTGCTCAATATCGTACAATAGCCAGAATCTCTTTTCCCAGTTCATCACATCCAAACAACATAACAAAACCAGTCTGCTCTTCTCACTCCACCACATCACCCACAGTGTCCAGGGGTCACCATCAACCTAGTGTGCTCCACACGCAGATGCATCTCACAGGCAAAGCTCTCTTAATTTGTATTCATGGCATCAGTATTCAGTGCGGTGTCTTTAGGCTAGGCTGAAGCTAGAGGAGGTTTGGACCTTGTGGAAACCTTGTGAGAGCAGTTAATTTCTGATGCAATCACCATGCAGAATTTTGAAAGTAATATTAATTCAGCCTTAAATAGGAACACTAGAGTAAAGCTAAGTGCTATTAATTGTTGCAGATATTTATGAAATTACAGCCCATAGCAGACTACAGGGGAAAATCACTGTCATGAGGAACTTATGTTGGAGTAGGAACTTACAGAGTAGGCTTTGAAAGATTGGAGAACTGTACAAAGGAGCATGGAAGGCACAGTATGGCTATGGAGGAGGTGATATGGGAAAGAGGATTCACTTTCATCTTCAAACTTCAGTTTTCCTTTGGTCAGGAAAAGGAAGATTAAGTACCATTAGGTTGGACTTACCTTTCTGCAGCTGTTGTGCAGTGTAATTATGGGGAGCTGGGATTTCAGTCAGTATCTAGGAAAATTCAGTTAGAGATTGAATATTTGTCTTGGTGTAAGACTTTCAGTGAGTTGTAATGAGTCAGGTATCCTTATATGATGTAACCGTTGAGATGACTTATATATCTTGCCTTTTATAGTCAGTCTAATATGTCAAAAGACAACCTGATTCATTTGAACAAATCTTTTGTTTTTTACAACAAAACTTTCCTTAAAATTACTTTCAGGAGCGTTACACTTGCCCAAGTCTGACTCTGCACCCAAAAGAGTCCGTGTTTGTTGCTCAGACGAATGGGAACTACATGGCTTTGTTTTCTGCCCAGCGGCCTTACCGGATCAACAAAAAGAAGAGATACGAAGGACATAAGGTACCCTTCTTCACCAGGAAATTAGCATCCAAGTCTAGAAGGAAGATAGTTATCAAGTACCTGTGCTTTTTAATATGTCTGCTAATAGTGTTTGATTATAAATCAGTGATAGATATTAATTGGCTTCATTTGCTTTCCCTTGTGCCGGTCTATTTTGAATCATATTCACTCTGAATAGAATTGTTATTAGAAGACTTCATGAATACTTAATAGCTTGATTAAATTAGTTTGGTTTATAGCTGTGTCTTAATACACACCTGGAGAAGTTTTTAGTATATATTTATTTAAAGATACAATTTTTTGGTACCATATTCATTTCCAGCATGTGACAATGAACTTTTCTAATCAGCATCAGTAGTTACACTGTTACTGATTTTCACAGGTGGAAGGATTTGCAGTGGGCTGTGAATTTTCTCCAGATGGAACACTTTTGGTGACAGGAAGTTCAGATGGCAAAGTGTTTTTCTACAACTATCATACTGCTAGGATTATTCGCACTTTGTCTGCACATAAAGAAGCTTGTGTGAGTGCAATATTTCACCCAGTCTTGCCATCGCTGCTTGCAACATGCGATTGGGCTGGAGAAGTCAAGATCTGGCAATAGTAAGAGTTCCTTCTCAGATGTCTCCTGTTAATCTGTCAAAGGCATAGGAAATAAACCATGTTATGCAGCGTGAAATTTTGGTGTGATGTGTGGTAAACAGGAGAGACTGTTGTCTTCTGTGACCTCTAAGTGTATGCTTTCATAACACAGTTAAGATGGTCTTGTGGTTAGCACTAAGAGTTTACTCACTTCTGGTGACAAATTTCTGCCACTTTTCTGTCCATCTTCTGGTGCTCATCTAGCCCCACCCTGGCTGGAGTAGCTAAACTTGAATGAAAATTACTGGAGTCCTTTTTTATGTAGCTTTTCATTGCAGCTTTCTTAAACCAGGTTTGCTCAAGTTTAGCTCCCTGTCCTGGTCACTGAAAGGTTAGACAAGCAAAACCAGCTTCTACGTGCAAGACAGAAGATTGTGGGTGGGTTTGGGCATGGCTGCTTTAGGAAATGGGTCACTGTTACCAGCTCAGTTACTGTAAAGGGCCTTCTGGGAGTTCCAGGGAAAGGTTTTCCAGATAACTTGAAGCTACTTTGAAGTAAATAAATCTGAATTTTTGAAATCCCGATGTTTACACTTGAGTTTTAAACTTTCATTTATGACTGTACAGAAACAAAGCAAAGCTACGTGTAAATATTGTTAATTGAAAGAATAAATACTTTTTTACACAAGGAGTCTGTATGTTGGTGTTTTACTCCTGTTATTCTTGTCACGTTAGTACTCAAGGTTATCACAGAATTGATACTTGGAAGGGGGAAGGAATTATGCTACCCTAATTGATTGTTAACCTACATGCGTTTCTCCATACTTTTTGATGTCAGACACAGAAAATTGTCATCACACTATTCAGTGCAGGGGATGTCTGACATTCCAACAGGAGCTGGGCAATCCTGCAACAAATAGAGAACTCGTTAGGCTGTAACTGTGTATTTACATAGGTATAGATTGCTTGTAAATTTTTTTTAAATTGCTGTTCTGTGCACTTCTATTGCTTGCCTCTAGAATTACTAACATAAGGTCCATTTTATACAGATGTGTGTGTATACATGTATGTGTCATTGAAAAAATACTTCTGTGCATCACATAAACAATACGTATTCCCAACGTTAAGTCCATTAAATATGGGACTGCCTTGCAGTGAGTACTATAGTCTTGGCTTCTATTTGGTCTGATTAGTCTATAAAGGTATTTTAACAGACACAGCATAATTGTATTAGGTAAATTGTCATGAAATCCAGAAGTATAATAGCATCTTTTCCTTTGTGGCATATTTTTATTATTATGATTTTTTGTCTTAATGGAACAAATACAAGGGGTTTGTAACCATATTTCACTCTGTTAAAACATTTTTTTCATAGAAAAAATGTCAGAACATGCTTGCAAATGACAGATTTTAATTAAGTAATGAACTACATGTATTCTGTTGGTTTGTAGTTTGTGCTTGTTACATCTTGTGGTAAGAAGTAAGCCTGCACTGAGACTATGAATCCAGCTTGAAGTTTGGATCAAAATATTGTGGCTGAATAATTTTAGGCTGGAGCGTTTCAGTGACAACTAGATCAGTGATTTGATGGGTTGCTTCTAACTTAGGCTGTGGGACTGGGGTTTATGGGATTCGTTCCAGAACATCTTCATCAGTGTCTGGAGCGCGGCTGGAAGGGAAGTGGTGGTTTCCTTGGGGTTAGGCTGGCTGAATTGCAGCTCCATGGAGTTTTCTGAAAGGGCAGCTCTGTGTCCTTCCCTCTGGGTGTGTTAGTTCAAACTGTGCTATTGCCACTTTAAACCTTCTGGCAACTGTTGGAAGTGGTGGATAGCCCTGTAGTCATGCAGTGCATCCCTGGCTGTTACTTTATTCGGTATACAGTGTCGAGAAAGGCCTCTGCAAAACATGTGAGCTCATGGTAGAAATGCCTTGTTGGGCGAGGCCCCAGCCTACTTGAAGACCTCTCTGTGTCTGAATGGGCTCTCACCACGTCCAGCCTCAGCACCTCTGGATGGAGCAAAAAGGTCTGAGAGAGCAGGCCTTGGGAATCATTGGGGAATCTGATTTTTACAAGGGCCGATAGTGTTAAGACAAGGAGGAATGGATTTAAGCTAGAAGAGGGAAGGTTTAGGTTAGGTATCAGGGGGAAGTTCTTCACTGAAATAGTGGTGAGGGGCTGGAACAGGCTGTCTAGAGAGGTGGTGGATGCTCCAGTGCTGGAGGTGTTCAAGGCCAGGTTGGATGGAGCCCTAGGCAACCTTGTCTATATGCAGGACTGGAGGTTGGTGGTCCTGCCTGTGGCAGTGAGGTTGGAACTCGATGATCCTTGGGGTCCCTTCCAACCCAGACCAGTGTGTGATTCTGTGTGATTCTGTGAATGCACTTGTTCTGTAGAGAAGTAACTGCGTTTTGTGCTATTACCCATATTGCTTCAGTTTTGTCCTGAGGCATGATCCTGGCATCTGACAGTTATTACTCCTGAAATGAATTTTAGTATGAATTTTAGACTGGTGGGGATGGGGGGACGGAGAACTTTATTTCATTAAAAGTAGCAGAGAAGAATAAAATAAACTTGACACTGTATAATATTAAAATTGCAATTGCATTTGTGTCAGATTTCCAAGATGGCTGGAGTTTTAATTACTTATGAGATCCAGCCAAAGGTTTTATAGTGCAATGAAATTATGTTCACGGCATTATCTTGATAAAATCTTTTTCTAATATAATGCTGATTAAGACACTGACTGAAATTTAATAATTGGAAATATTTTAGCATGGTGGTGTCAATTAAGTTTTCATTATGATTCAAAGACAAATTCTTCCTTGTAATCTTTAGTAATGAACTGTAATAAAAAAATATCCACATTGCTCCATCATTCTGCAATTACCAAATGCTGTTTGGGCTACAAACAAGGATTATTGTGGTCAGACGAAGCTTTTAGAATGTAGTGAATTGTTGTTTAATTAATTTTATTCATAAAATTGTAATCTAGAAATGTTTGAATCTTGCCTTAGGATCAGTTCTTCTAGCTTTATATAGAGCTCTCTAGGGCATCGTATATTAAAGCCAAGGCAGAGCTCTTCAACATTTTGAAATGGTCTAGGCTGTGTAGATAAACAAGCCAGATTAATTTTAATCTATTTTGTACTGTACCAGAAAGTAATAATGCCAGTCTCTGACACGTTATTGTTTGCTACTGGAGCATTATTAATTTGGGGTGTCAGAGGATGCAAGCTCTTCAACTGCCTTTATCTCGAAAACCTGCTAATTAGCAGACAGTTATTAGAATCATTGTGTTCACTTGGCTGAAATACTGTTGGTGAGTCACTCTATATTTCAATGATAGGCCTAATCACGAAAATAAGGTATGGCATTACAGTGGGATGACTCTTTTCGGAGGGGACAGACAAATGCAGAGCTACAATCCTGTGGCAGAATGGAACAAACCGGGCAGATGAAAGAGTCTTGGGATCTCAAGTTTTTCATTATCCTGATAGGTGGGTTTGGACTGCATTCCATAGAAAATAATTGCTATGCTTTCTTCAGCTAATCTTTATTTTGTTCTCTTAATTCCATCTCCTCCAGCCACTGCTCACATCTTCACCATTTAATTTTCTGTCCTTGTTTCAGCACCTCATCTTCCGCATTTAAATGTATAGTAGTCTATATGCTTACACCACATCCTTTTTCTCTGCAATAAATTTCATTTTGCTGTGCTCTGACTTGTGGCTTTCAGGCTTTCATTCCAGCTGTCATTAAAAAGGTAAGGCAGAAATCCCAGAACACTTTACACTGTTCTTGCCTCTCTCCGTTTTCCAGTTTTAATGAGACTTATTACTTTGGAGATTCTCCGCTCTTTCTTAGCCTCTCTTCTGACTGCTTCTCTTCCTACGTTTGATTACTGCTTTACTGTCTTGCAGATCCTTTCTGTTGCAGCTGTTCCTACAAGGTGTAACTACATCAATGTTTTAGTTTGTCAGGAGTGCACTTCTGGGGAAAAAAATAATAGTAACAACAACAACAACAAAAAAAATCTCCCAGTTATTGCCACTTAAAATGCTTTGGTTCACAGAGCACACAAACTCTGCTTCTTTCAAATTAACCTAAATGGGAAGGTGCTCCAAGTCCACATTTAACCTGGGGGACAAGACCAAGATAGTTCAGAGTGTCTCCTAGCCCCCCAAAAACAAACTCCACAGATTTGCCCCTGTTGTGCCTTACTACTTGCTAATGTAAGTGTAGCTTCAGGAGTTTCAATCTCTGGAACTTTCCCTTTCTTTAATAAATCTTGTGGTTTAGCCCT